>CM026394.1:57114019-57145394 GCA_014843695.1 Archivesica marissinica | reverse complement strand
ACTCTATATATCATACCCTTCTACTACATTCTTTCATAACTTACTCTATATATCCTAACCTTCTACTACATTCTTTCATAACTTACTCTATATATCCTACCCTCCTACTACATTCTTTCATAACTTACTCTATATATCCTACCCTTCTACTACATTCTTTCATAACTTACTCTATATATCCTACCCTTCTACTACATTCTTTCATAACTTACTCTATATATCCTACCCTCCTACTACATTCTTTCATAACTTACTCTATATATCCTACCCATCTACTACATTCTTTCATAACTTACTCTATATATCCTACCCTCCTACTACATTCTTTCATAACTTACTCTATATATCCTACCCACCTACTACATTCTTTCATAACTTACTCTATATATCCTACCTATCTACTACATTCTTTCATAACTTACTCTATATATCCTACCCTCCTACTACATTCTTTCATAACTTACTCTATATATCCTACCCTTCTACTACATTCTTTCATAACTTACTCTATATATCCTACCCATCTACTACATTCTTTCATAACTTACTCTATATATCCTACCTATCTACTACATTCTTTCATAACTTACTCTATATATCCTACCTATCTACTACATTCTTTCATAGCTTACTCTATATATCCTACCCACCTACTACATTCTTTCATAACTTACTCTATATATCCTACCTATCTACTACATTCTTTCATAACTTACTCTATATATCCTACCCTTCTACTACATTCTTTCATAACTTACTCTATATATCCTACCTATCTACTACATTCTTTCATAACTTACTCTATATATCCTACCCTCCTACTACATTCTTTCATAACTTACTCTATATATCCTACCCTTCTACTACATTCTTTCATAACTTACTCTATATATCCTACCCTCCTACTACATTCTTTCATAACTACTCTATATATCCTACCCTCCTACTACATTCTTTCATAACTTACTCTATATATCCTACCCTCCTACTACATTCTTTCATAACTTACTCTATATATCCTACCCTCCTACTACATTCTTTCATAACTTACTCTATATATCCTACCCTCCTACTACATTCTTTCATAACTTACTCTATATATCCTACCCTCCTACTACATTCTTTCATAACTTACTCTATATATCCTACCCTCCTACTACATTCTTTCATAACTTACTCTATATATCCTACCCTCCTACTACATTATTTCATACTTTCTATCTCTAACATACTCTATATATCCTACCCTCCTACTACATTCTTTCATAACTTACTCTATATATCCTACCCTCCTACTACATTCTTTCATAACTTACTCTATATATCCTACCCTACTACATTCTTTCATAACTTACTCTATATATCCTACCTATCTACTACATTCTTTCATAACTTACTCTATATATCCTACCCTCCTACTACATTCTTTCATAACTTACTCTATATACCTACCTATCTACTACATTCTTTCATAACTTACTCTATATATCCTACCCTTCTACTACATTCTTTCATAACTTACTCTATATATCCTACCTATCTACTACATTCTTTCATAACTTACTCTATATATCCTACCTATCTACTACATTCTTTCATAGCTTACTCTATATATCCTACCTATCTACTACATTCTTTCATAACTTACTCTATATATCCTACCCTCCTACTACATTCTTTCATAACTTACTCTATATATCCTACCTATCTACTACATTCTTTCATAACTTACTCTATATATCCTACCCTCCTACTACATTCTTTCATAACTTACTCTATATATCCTACCTATCTACTACATTCTTTCATAACTTACTCTATATATCCTACCTATCTACTACATTCTTTCATAGCTTACTCTATATATCCTACCTATCTACTACATTCTTTCATAACTTACTCTATATATCCTACCTATCTACTACATTCTTTCATAACTTACTCTATATATCCTACCTATCTACTACATTCTTTCATAACTTACTCTATATATCCTACCTATCTACTACATTCTTTCATAACTTACTCTATATATCCTACCTATTACTACATTCTTTCATAACTTACTCTATATATCCTACCCTCCTACTACATTCTTTCATAACTTACTCTATATATCCTACCTATCTACTACATTCTTTCATAGCTTACTCTATATATCCTACCTATCCTACTACATTCTTTCATAACTTACTCTATATATCCTACCCTTCTACTACATTCTTTCATAACTTACTCTATATATCCTACCCTCCTACTACATTCTTTCATAGCTTACTCTATATATCCTACCTATCTACTACATTCTTTCATAACTTACTCTATATATCCTACCTATCTACTACATTCTTTCATAACTTACTCTATATATCCTACCCTTCTACTACATTCTTTCATAACTTACTCTATATATCCTACCCTCCTACTACATTCTTTCATAACTTACTCTATATATCCTACCCTCCTACTACATTCTTTCATAACTTACTCTATATATCCTACCCTTCTACTACATTCTTTCATAACTTACTCTATATATCCTACCCTCCTACTACATTCTTTCATAACTTACTCTATATATCCTACCTATCTACTACATTCTTTCATAGCTTACTCTATATATCCTACCCTCCTACTACATTCTTTCATAACTTACTCTATATATCCTACCCTCCTACTACATTCTTTCATAACTTACTCTATATATCCTACCCATCTACTACATTCTTTCATAACTTACTCTATATATCCTACCCTCCTACTACATTCTTTCATAACTTACTCTATATATCCTACCCTCCTACTACATTCTTTCATAACTTACTCTATATATCCTACCCTTCTACTACATTCTTTCATAACTTACTCTATATATCCTACCCTCCTACTACATTCTTTCATAACTTACTCTATATATCCTACCCTTCTACTACATTATTTCATAACTTACTCTATATATCCTACCCTCCTACTACATTCTTTCATAACTTACTCTATATATCCTACACTCCTACTACATTCTTTCATAACTTACTCTATATATCCTACCCTCCTACTACATTCTTTCATAACTTACTCTATATATCCTACCCTCCTACTACATTCTTTCATAACTTACTCTATATATCCTACCCTCCTACTACATTCTTTCATAACTTACTCTATATATCCTACCCTTCTACTACATTCTTTCATAACTTACTCTATATATCCTACCCTTGTACTACATTCTTTCATAACTTACTCCATATATCCTACCCTCCTACTACATTATTTCATACTTTCTCCATTAATTTGAAAATACAATTTCCACTTTTCAAATATGCATGGGATAATTGCATATGACCACATTAAAAAATATGTTTGAAATGTATGTATAGGCCAAGACTAAGAAAGGACTGAAAACACATTTTTTCATTCACTGTTATGGAACATAAACCGTGACATTGCAATATTTCATTTATCACTTTTAGTCCTAACATTTATTATGTTTTCTCTAAAACATTTTACTTTAAAATTATATTATATTGTTCATGATAGTATTGTAATTGATTTTATTATGCCCTAGGGTGATGTCTTTAATTTCAATTATCCTTCCATTTCTTAAAGTTTGTATCATATGGTTTAAATGTTTTGTTTTAATCTATAATGTCTTATTGTGTGTATCTGATGTACAATCCATATTTTAAGTGGGTTCCTCAGCAGTTTAAGTGTACTATTTAAAACGTGTATAAATCGAAATTATATAATTTTTTCCATACTTTTATCACATGCTTTTAACCCTGCATTCTACATTTTGTAATCTTTTGATTTATTGTTATATGTGTGTTATGTTCCATGTTTATATGTGTGTTATGTTACATGTTTATGTGTGTGTTATGTTACATGTTTATATGTGTGTTATGTTACATGTTTATGTGTGTGTTATGTTACATGTTTATGTGTGTGTTATGTTACATGTTTATGTGGTGTTATGTTACATGTTTATGTGTGTGTTATGTTACATGTTTATATGTGTGTTATGTTACATGTTTATGTGTGTGTTATGTTACATGTTTATATGTGTGTTATGTTACATGTTTATGTGTGTGTTATGTTACATGTTTATATGTGTGTTATGTTACATGTTTATATGTGTGTTATGTTACATGTTTATATGTGTGTTATGTTACATGTTTATATGTGTGTTATGTTACATGTTTATGTGTGTGTTATGTTACATGTTTATGTGTGTGTTATGTTACATGTTTATATGTGTGTTATGTTACATGTTTATGTGTGTGTTATGTTACATGTTTATGTGTGTGTTATGTTACATGTTTTTGTGTGTGTTATGTTACATGTTTATGTGTGTGTTATGTTACATGTTTATGTGTGTGTTATGTTACATGTTTATGTGTGTGTTATGTTACATGTTTATGTGTGTGTTATGTTACATGTTTATATGTGTGTTATGTTACATGTTTATATGTGTGTTATGTTACATGTTTATATGTGTGTTATGTTACATGTTTATATGTGTGTTATGTTACATGTTTATGTGTGTGTTATGTTACATGTTTATGTGTGTGTTATGTTACATGTTTATGTGTGTGTTATGTTACATGTTTATGTGTGTGTTATGTAACTTAGTTACATGTTTATATGTGTGTTATGTTACATGTTTATGTGTGTGTTATGTTACATGTTTATGTGTGTGTTATGTTACATGTTTATGTGTGTGTTATGTTACATGTTTATGTGTGTGTTATGTTACATGTTTATATGTGTGTTATGTTACATGTTTATGTGTGTGTTATGTTACATGTTTATGTGTGTGTTATGTTACATGTTTATGTGTGTGTTATGTTACATGTTTATGTGTGTGTTATGTTACATGTTTATGTGTGTGTTATGTTACATGTTTATGTGTGTGTTATGTTACATGTTTATGTGTGTGTTATGTTACATGTTTATGTGTGTGTTATGTTACATGTTTATATGTGTGTTATGTTACATGTTTATATGTGTGTTATGTTACATGTTTATATGTGTGTTATGTTACATGTTTATGTGTGTGTTATGTTACATGTTTATGTGTGTGTTATGTTACATGTTTATGTGTGTGTTATGTTACATGTTTATGTGTGTGTTATGTTACATGTTTATGTGTGTGTTATGTTACATGTTTATGTGTGTGTTATGTTACATGTTTATGTGTGTGTTATGTTACATGTTTATGTAAAGCGCTTTTGAACGTGTAATTTTTATATGATACGGTGCTCAATAAGTATGGTATTATAATAATAATTTGGAAAGTCTATCGACAGTCAATACATGATTACCCTATCGACAGTCAATACATGATTACCCTATCGACAGTCAATACATGATTACCCTATCGACAGTCAATACATGATTACCCTATCGACAGTCAATACATGATTACCCTATCGACAGTCAATACATGATTACCCTATCGACAGTCAATACATGATTACCCTATCGACAGTCAATACATGATTACCCTATCGACAGTCAATACATGATTACCCTATCGACAGTCAATACATGATTACCCTATCGACAGTCAATACATGATTACCCTATCGACAGTCAATACATGATTACCCTATCGACAGTCAATACATGATTACCCTATCGACAGTCAATACATGATTACCCTATCGACAGTCAATACATGATTACCCTATCGACAGTCAATACATGATTACCCTATCGACAGTCAATACATGATTACCCTATCGACAGTCAATACATGATTACCCTATCGACAGTCAATACATGATTACCATTCTTATCTACCCTTCAAACAAGTTTACTTCCGGTGTGCACATTATTATTCAGAGTCTATGCAAAATGGCTAACATTCCCAAATCTACTAAGAAAAAGACATGACTGCTCAGTTTGTGAGAATTAATATAATTATACATGTATTGTATAAACATCTTCATATGAAATGTAACTTGTAATTATGTCTTTCTAAAATGTTATGTGTGTGTATATGTTTGCATGTTATGTATGCTTGTAAAATGGAATGAAAAATAAATAATAATAAAAAACTCCGGCTGTGTGTGTCTATATAATTATATGAAAGAGGTTTCTTATGGAGGTTGGTGCACCAAATACTGGTTAACCGCTGGGGCCTGCCCAGGAGAGATGTTATTAGGTAAACTGCCCGCCGGTGATATAGCCCAAAATGGTGCAGACGTAAAGCCTGATTAAACAAACAAATGAATACCGGACAAGTTATTACAACATCAATTAATGAATACCGGACAAGTTATTACAACATCAATTAATGAATACCGGACAAGTTATTACAACATCAATTAATGAATACCGGACAAGTTATTACAACATCAATTAATGAATACCAGACAAGTTATTACAACATCAATTAATGAATACCGGACAAGTTATTACAACATCAATTAATGAATATCGGACAAGTTATTACAACATCAATTAATGAATACCGGACGAGTTATTACAACATCAATTAATGAATACCGGACAAGTTATTACAACATCAATTAATGAATACCAGACAAGTTATTACAACATCAATTAATGAATACCAGACAAGTTATTACAACATCAATTAATGAATACCGGACAAGTTATTACAACATCAATTAATATTCGCTTTTGATACCTCATTCCTGGGGATATACATCACAATGTGAGAGATAACAGGCAATGTTCAAAATAAAAATATGTGAATACCTTAAATTTAGAATTGTGATAGCGCAGTTGTAGCGCGTACGCTCCAGGTGTGAGTGGCCTGGAGTTCATATCCAGCCAGCTGTAGGTGATAGCCCAGTTGTAGCGCGTATGCTCCAGGTGTGAGTGGCCTGGAGTTCATGTCCAGCCAGCTGTAGGTGATAGCCCAGTTGTAGCGCGTACGCTTCAGGTGTGAGTGGCCTGGAGTTCATGTCCAGCCAGCTGTAGGTGATAAGCCCAGTTGTAGCGCGTATGCTCCAGGTGTGAGTGGCCTGGAGTTCATGTCCAGCCAGCTGTAGGTGATAGCCCAGTTGTAGCGTATACGCTTCAGGTGTGAGTGGCCTGGAGTTCACGCCAGCCAGCTGTAGGTGATAGCCCAGTTGTAGCGTATACGCTTCAGGTGTGAGTGGCCTGGAGTTCACGCCAGCCAGCTGTAGCTTTTACAGATGTACTTATACATAAGGCACTTAAATTCCGTATTGCATCTTCTCTCTCCCTCATGTCGATGGATTCAATCAGGAATGATTTCTTCAGAGCGATAAAACTAAAGTTGTTAAAAATTGTTTTGCCATCGAGCTAAAATTAATTTGTATAGACTAATTATTTCTTTTATGCTTTCCATTTCCAATGAATGATAAGAGTGAAAGAAAACTGCATCTTACACCGCTTTGAAACAGTGAAAGATGGCATTTTTTCTGCCACTGGTTGCGTTTCATATTCCTTTGCGATTAGATATACTTTTATATTTTAGCTATTTTCTGACTATCATGAACAGTTAATTAGAAAGTAATATATTCTAATGAATTTGTTTTGTCTGTAGTTTTTAATTTTGACAGCAAACAGAAACTAACTTAAATTATACCGGAACTATTTCTGATTATGGACGTTCACACTAACATAAGTGGTTGTGTGGTTGTGCATTGTAGTGCAATGAGGCTTCTACAGGGCAGTTAAAATGCATAAAGTTTGAAAACAAATATTATATTTGCCAAAATCATTTTTTTCGTGGAGTGATCTGAAATTTGTATTTCCACGAATGGCATTAAATCCGATCTTACACTAATATACTTACTCTATATCTTGTCTCTTCACCATGTGTTTGGGAGATGGTTCTATAGCGGATGATTTTGTTTCTGGGAAATGTATACTATTGCATACTGTAGAACAAAATTTGCATGCAAATAAATATTTATCATTGTCTCAATTTTGTTTCTGTTTCAGAGCATGATTTCAGAGGATGGTATGTATACAGTTCACTCAATTTTGAATCTGTTTGTTCTCAAGTAGATTTTAACCTTCTCATTATTTTAGTATTTAATCTTGTATGTAACAACATTACAGACGGATCTGTAGTCCAGTGGTTAACACGTTGGACTGGTAATCCAGGGATCGCAGGTTTGATTCCATGTCTGACCCTAGTAAAATTAACTGTCTTTCAGAAGGGACTTTAAGCCGAGGTCAACATGAGAATTCTCGACATAATTAATGATTAGCCTATTTAGAACAAATTATAAAAAGCATTTCCACCAAATTTAATACTGAATATTGATATTGTTCTCATAATCCATTATTACTGTATAATTATGTAATATTGAAATATGAATTTGCATCTTTTTGTTTTTGCTGCTCTGGACCATTATCTCTATAGAAGGTATAGTTATTTGTTATCAACAATTAATTCTTGTTACCCAAGATATTATATCCAAGTTTTCACACCAGGAAATATTTGGTCTTACTTGTAACAATCCTCTAACAAAATGGCAACACTATGTTGCAATGGGCAACACTATGTGTGCAACACTATGTTGCAATGGGCAACACTATGTTGCAATGGGCAACACTATGTTGCAATGGGCAACACTATGTGTGCAACACTATGTTGCAATGGGCAACACTATGTTGCAATGGGCAACATTTGTGATTTATTCAGGACAGAGACCATAATTATGCCAAATAATCTTTGCAATTTAATGTTATGTAACATAAGCATGCATCTCATCACAATCTCAGCAAAACATATGCTTTTCCTATTACATGTTGGTATTATTTATATGCCAAATCAACAACTATTTAACTATATGTATTTCTATTGCATGCATGCTGACCAGAATTAATAACCGTGCATTCCCGGCCATAAGTCGACCAGAACTAATTACTGTGCATTCCCGGCCATAAGTCGACCAGAATTAATTACCGTGCATTCCCGGCCAGAAGTCGACCAGAATTAATTATCGTGCATTCCCGGCCATAAGTCGACCAGAATTAATTACCGTGCATTCCCGGCCATATGTCGACCATAATTAATTACCGTGCATTCCCGGCCATAAGTCGACCAGAATTAATTACCGTGCATTCCCGGCCATAAGTCGACCAGAATTAATTACCGTGCATTCCCGGTCATAAGTCGACCTTTTTCTCTTCCAGAAATGTGATGAAAGTACTAGGTCAACTAATTGACGAAAAACGAGCCAACACCTTTTTTTTTTTACTTAGAACTTTATTTATGTCTGTTTTATTTGATTTAATATAACAGGCTTAGACAATTCTTTACATTATAAAGCATAGAAAAACTGATGAACGCACTTTATAAATTATTGTTGTGCATCAGTGTATTTTTTATGATTTGTGATGGAATAAAATTAACCAGATAGCTCAACTTTAGCTCCTTTTCATTCAAAAATTCCAGTTAAAATTTGAACCACGACTTATGGCCAAGATCGACTTATGGCCGGCGATATACAATAAACTGCAAAGATTTTACATATATCCTATATATGCTTGTTTCCATGACATTATATTTTACATATATCCTATATATGCTTGTTTCCATGACATTATATTTTACATATATCCTATATATGCTTGTTTCCATGACATTATATTTTACATATATCCTATATATGCTTGTTTCCATGACATTATATTTTACATATATCCTATATATGCTTGTTTCCATGACATTATATTTTACATATATCCTATATATGCTTGTTTCCATCACATTATATTTTACATATATCCTATATATGCTTGTTTCCATGACATTATATTTTACATATATCCTATATATGCTTGTTTCCATGACATTATATTTTACATATATCCTATATATGCTTGTTTCCATGACATTATATTTTACATATATCCTATATATGCTTGTTTCCATCACATTATATTTTACATATATCCTATATATGCTTGTTTCCATGACATTATATTTTACATATATCCTATATATGCTTGTTTCCATGACATTATATTTTACATATATCCTATATATGCTTGTTTCCATGACATTATATTTTACATATATCCTATATATGCTTGTTTCCATGACATTATATTTTACATATATCCTATATATGCTTGTTTCCATGACATTATATTTTACATATATCCTATATATGCTTGTTTCCATCACATTATATTTTACATATATCCTATATATGCTTGTTTCCATGACATTATATTTTACATATATCCTATATATGCTTGTTTCCATCACATTATATTTTACATATATCCTATATATGCTTGTTTCCATCACATTATATTTTACATATATCCTATATATGCTTGTTTCCATCACATTATATTTTAATGTGACTCAGTTATGCTGAATCACAATAAAAACCAGAGAGGGAAGACAATCTGTCAATAACAAGCTCTGGAAAGCTGCTTCCAATGGTACATTTGAAGAATTTGAAAATATGTCAAATTTAATGCATCATATGTAACACCTCGAAGTCAGACCTAGAAAGAATTGCACAAAGAAAAGAACATTTTTCTTGCACATGAAATCATGTAACAGGTGCGGATGCATTTTGTGCGCCGAAACATGAAGTTGTATGTTCTACACTATGCTGCGAAACATGAAGTTGTATGTTCTACGCTATGTTCGACTGTACATGAAAATTGTACCAGAACTATTTTTATTGCTAACGTGCACATTGACATACGTTGTTGTGCGGTTGTGTATTGTAGTGAATTGATGCTTCTGTAAAAATGAATAAAAGTGGATAAAAAATGTATTACCAGAAAACTGGAAACCAAAAAGATAAAAAAGGAGTTTATTTCGCAACCACCTAGCTGTTTTTCCATTCATGGCTTTGTGAAATACAAATTTCAGTGATCACTCGATTTAGTAAATTCCAATCTTACACTAATAAACATGAATATCCTCAATACGTTGTCATGGATACCCACTGAAGACTTCATTCTTTGATGTTGTGTACAGTTATAAAGGAAACTGTTGATTAATATATAAGTGAACATAAATGTACCTTGCTGTGACCGTAACCCTTTCAACACTACATGCCTCTAAATAGGCTTACAAAATGTGTAGATCCAGACGAGCCAAGCCGTCTCATCAGGATCTGCACTTTTTGCCAGTAATATTACTATTTTTAGACAAAATTACCCATTTTGATAAATGAACTTGTCCAGATGTAATTTTCTTATTAATTTATTGGTCTAAAAATATCATGTCAGTTACTTGGTGTTGAATGGGTTAATGCTTTCTAAATTATATATTCTGCCTGCCTTAACAAAATGCTTACTGAATTCTTGTGTAACTTTATAATTCAGTGTTTACTGATGCGAGAATCCACCATAAAATCGAAATAAACATGAACCAGTGCTCGGTGCATCAACCTCCATAAGAAACTGGTAACTTTTTCATATAAAGAGACATGGTCTGAGTGGGGCTCGATCCCATGACCATCCAGTCTCTGCTGCAATGTGATTATTTATAAAGCATTTCATTCTGGTTATTCAATATCAATCAATGAGCATATCATTTATTAGTACATGCTTTATACTCATTCTTGTGAAATACTTAATAGAGCTTATGTAGCTCAAATGTATATTAATTAATTAATAATAATTGTTGTCTGTCAATTGTTTATTGGCGAATAAAACATTGTTTGGAGTTCTGACTTGTAGGAACGTGGTTTATTCCGGCTCTTACAACAACGCATTATATTTTATTCAACTATAAATAATGCAGTTACAATATTATTTTGATTCTAACATAACCAAAATGTCTAAAAATTGCAAAAATAGTTGGTGTTATTTTTATAGAGTGCATAGATGAATTGTCACAAAACTACAAAAATGGTAGTAATATGACGTCACGTTTCTCATCACTCGTCACGTTTCTCATCACTCGTCACGTTTCACTCGCTAAACAATGTTTTATTGCAAATTTATACATAGTAAATTCCTTCTTTGCGTATACAGACAAAATGCTGAGTGATGTTAGAATCTCTGTTTTTAAATGGAGCATCTTAAAGAAGCAGCTTTCATGTTCCAACGACAATGATCACTCTTGTTGTATTACAATAAAAAAACTGGCACACACACTATGCAAGAATTTAAAAGTTTAACATTGCCAAGTTGAATGTGAACGAATGATTGCGGTCCTTCACCAATGTAGGTTCGAATACCACTTTAGGGGTCGGATTCTTTCAAGTGAGGAAGCTGTCCAGCTGGCTTCTGGAAGGTTGCCGGTTCTACCTGGGTACCTTCCATGCCGGAAATACTGCTCCGAGGGGCACACGTGGTTCTCTTCCACCAATAATAGCTGGACAGTCGCCATATAACCTAACTGGACTGTTGCCATATAACCTAACTGGACTGTTGCCATATAACCTAACTGGACTGTTGTCATATAACCTAACTGGACAGTCACCATATAACCTAACTGGACTGTTGTCATATAACCTAACTGGACAGTCACCATATAACCTAACTGGACAGTCGCCATATAACCTAACTGGACAGTCACCATATAACCTAACTGGACAGTCGCCATATAACCTAACTGGACAGTCGCCATATAACCTAACTGGACAGTCGCCATATAACCTAACTGGACTGTTGTCATATAACCTAACTGGACAGTCACCATATAACCTAACTGGACTGTTGTCATATAACCTAACTGGACAGTCGCCATATAACCTAACTGGACAGTCACCATATAACCTAACTGGACAGTCGCCATATAACCTAACTGGACAGTCATCATATAACCTAACTGGACAGTCACCATATAACCTAACTGGACAGTCACCATATAACCTAACTGGACAGTCGCCATATAACCTAACTGGACTGTTGCCATATAACTTAACTGGACAGTTGTCATATAACCTAACTGGACAGTCACCATATAAACTAACTGGACTGTTGCCATATAACCTAACTGGACAGTCACCATATAACCTAACTGGACAGTCGCCATATAACCTAACTGGACAGTCACCATATAACCTAACTGGACTGTTGCCATATAACCTAACTGGACTGTTGCCATATAACCTAACTGGACAGTCACCATATAACCTAACTGGACAGTCACCATATAACCTAACTGGACAGTCGCCATATAACCTAACTGGACAGTCACCATATAACCTAACTGGACAGTCACCATATAACCTAACTGGACTGTTGCCATATAACCTAACTGGACAGTCGCCATATAACCTAACTGGACAGTCGCCATATAACCTAACTGGACAGTCACCATATAACCTAACTGGACAGTCGCCATATAACCTAACTGGACAGTCGCCATATAACCTAACTGGACAGTCACCATATAACCTAACTGGACAGTCATCATATAACCTAACTGGACTGTTGCCATATAACCTAACTGGACTGTTGCCATATAACCTAACTGGACTGTTGTCATATAACCTAACTGGACAGTCGCCATATAACCTAACTGGACAGTTGCCATATAACCTAACTGGACTGTTGCCATATAACCTAACTGGACTGTTGCCATATAACCTAACTGGACAGTCACCATATAACCTAACTGGACAGTCGCCATATAACCTAACTGGACTGTTGCCATATAACCTAACTGGACTGTTGCCATATAACCTAACTGGACAGTCGTCATATAACCTAACTGGACTGTTGCCATATAACCTAACTGGACTGTTGCCATATAACCTAACTGGACTGTTGCCATATAACCTAACTGGACAGTCGTCATATAACCTAACTGGACAGTTGCCATATAACCTAACTGGACTGTTGCCATATAACCTAACTGGACTGTTGCCATAAATTATAACCTAACTGGACAGTCACCATATAACCTAACTGGACAGTCACCATATAACCTAACTGGACAGTCGCCATATAACCTAACTGGACTGTTGTCATATAACCTAACTGGACAGTTGCCATATAACTTAACTGGACAGTCATCATATAACCTAACTGGACAGTTGCCATATAACCTAACTGGACAGTTGCCATATAACCTAACTGGACAGTCGTCATATAACCTAACTGGACAGTCGTCATATAACCTAACTGGACAGTCACCATATAACCTAACTGGACAGTCGCCATATAACCTAACTGGACTGTTGCCATATAACCTAACTGGACAGTTGCCATATAACCTAACTGGACAGTCGTCATATAACCTAACTGGACAGTTGCCATATAACCTAACTGGACAGACACCATATAACCTAACTGGACAGTCACCATATAACCTAACTGGACTGTTGCCATATAACCTAACTGGACAGTCGCCATATAACCTAACTGGACTGTTGTCATATAACCTAACTGGACAGTCGTCATATAACCTAACTGGACAGTCACCATATAACCTAACTGGACTGTTGCCATATAACCTAACTGGACAGTTGCCATATAACCTAACTGGACAGTTGTCATATAACCTAACTGGACATTTGCCATATAACCTAACTGGACAGTCACCATATAACCTAACTGGACAGTCACCATATAACCTAACTGGACTGTTGCCATATAACCTAACTGGACAGTCGCCATATAACCTAACTGGACTGTTGTCATATAACCTAACTGGACAGTCGTCATATAACCTAACTGGACAGTCACCATATAACCTAACTGGACTGTTGCCATATAACCTAACTGGACAGTTGCCATATAACCTAACTGGACAGTTGTCATATAACCTAACTGGACATTTGCCATATAACCTAACTGGACAGTCACCATATAACCTAACTGGACAGTCACCATATAACCTAACTGGACAGTCACCATATAACCTAACTGGACTGTTGCCATATAACCTAACTGGACAGTCGCCATATAACCTAACTGGACAGTCGCCATATAACCTAACTGAACTGTTGTCATATAACCTAACTGGACAGTTGCCATATAACCTAACTGGACAGTCGTCATATAACCTAACTGGACAGTCACCATATAACCTAACTGGACTGTTGCCATATAACCTAACTGGACAGTCGCCATATAACCTAACTGGACTGTTGTCATATAACCTAACTGGACAGTCGTCATATAACCTAACTGGACAGTCACCATATAACCTAACTGGACTGTTGCCATATAACCTAACTGGACAGTTGCCATATAACCTAACTGGACAGTTGTCATATAACCTAACTGGACATTTGCCATATAACCTAACTGGACAGTCACCATATAACCTAACTGGACAGTCACCATATAACCTAACTGGACTGTTGCCATATAACCTAACTGGACAGTCGCCATATAACCTAACTGGACTGTTGTCATATAACCTAACTGGACAGTCGTCATATAACCTAACTGGACAGTCACCATATAACCTAACTGGACTGTTGCCATATAACCTAACTGGACAGTTGCCATATAACCTAACTGGACAGTTGTCATATAACCTAACTGGACATTTGCCATATAACCTAACTGGACAGTCACCATATAACCTAACTGGACAGTCACCATATAACCTAACTGGACTGTTGCCATATAACCTAACTGGACAGTCGCCATATAACCTAACTGGACTGTTGTCCTATAACCTAACTGGACAGTTGCCATATAACCTAACTGGACAGTCATCATATAACCTAATTGGACAGTTGCCATATAACCTAACTGGACAGTTGCCATATAACCTAACTGGACAGTCGTCATATAACCTAACTAGACAGTCGTCATATAACCTAACTGGACAGTCGTCATATAACCTAACTGGACAGTCACCATATAACCTAACAACCTAACTGGACTGTTGCCATATAACCTAACTGGACAGTCACCATATAACCTAACTGGACTGTTGTCATATAACCTAACTGGACAGTCGTCATATAACCTAACTGGACAGTCACCGTATAACCTAACTGGACTGTTGTCATATAACCTAACTGGACAGTCGTCATATAACCTAACTGGACAGTCACCATATAACCTAACTGGACAGTTGTCATATAACCTAACTGGACAGTCGTCATATAACCTAACTGGACAGTCGTCATATAACCTAACTGGACTGTTGCCATATAACCTAACTGGACAATTGTCATATAACCTAACTGGACAGTCGTCATATAACCTAACTGGACAGTCACCATATAACCTAACTGGACTGTTGCCATATAACCTAACTGGACAGTCGTCATATAACCTAACTGGACAGTCATCATATAACCTAACTGGACAGTCACCATATAACCTAACTGGACTGTTGCCATATAACCTAACTGGACAGTCACCATATAACCTAACTGGACAGTCACCATATAACCTAACTGGACAGTCACCATATAACCTAAATGGACTGTTGCCATATAACCTAACTGGACAGTCACCATATAACCTAACTGGACAATCACCATATAACCTAACTGGACAGTCGCCATATAACCTAACTGGACAGTCACCATATAACCTAACTGGACTGTTGTCATATAACCTAACTGGACAGTCGCCATATAACCTAACTGGACAGTCACCATATAACCTAACTGGACAGTCGCCATATAACCTAACTGGACAGTCATCATATAACCTAACTGGACAGTCACCATATAACCTAACTGGACTGTTGCCATATAACCTAACTGGACAGTCACCATATAACCTAACTGGACAGTCGCCATATAACCTAACTGGACTGTTGCCATATAACTTAACTGGACAGTTGTCATATAACCTAACTGGACAGTCACCATATAAACTAACTGGACTGTTGCCATATAACCTAACTGGACAGTCACCATATAACCTAACTGGACAGTCGCCATATAACCTAACTGGACAGTCACCATATAACCTAACTGGACTGTTGCCATATAACCTAACTGGACTGTTGCCATATAACCTAACTGGACAGTCACCATATAACCTAACTGGACAGTCACCATATAACCTAACTGGACAGTCGCCATATAACCTAACTGGACAGTCACCATATAACCTAACTGGACAGTCACCATATAACCTAACTGGACTGTTGCCATATAACCTAACTGGACAGTCGCCATATAACCTAACTGGACAGTCACCATATAACCTAACTGGACAGTCACCATATAACCTAACTGGACTGTTGCCATATAACCTAACTGGACTGTTGCCATATAACCTAACTGGACTGTTGTCATATAACCTAACTGGACAGTCGCCATATAACCTAACTGGACAGTTGCCATATAACCTAACTGGACTGTTGCCATATAACCTAACTGGACTGTTGCCATATAACCTAACTGGACAGTCACCATATAACCTAACTGGACAGTCGCCATATAACCTAACTGGACTGTTGCCATATAACCTAACTGGACTGTTGCCATATAACCTAACTGGACAGTCGTCATATAACCTAACTGGACTGTTGCCATATAACCTAACTGGACTGTTGCCATATAACCTAACTGGACAGTCGTCATATAACCTAACTGGACAGTTGCCATATAACCTAACTGGACTGTTGCCATATAACCTAACTGGACTGTTGCCATAAATTATAACCTAACTGGACAGTCACCATATAACCTAACTGGACAGTCACCATATAACCTAACTGGACAGTCGCCATATAACCTAACTGGACTGTTGTCATATAACCTAACTGGACAGTTGCCATATAACCTAACTGGACAGTTGTCATATAACCTAACTGGACATTTGCCATATAACCTAACTGGACAGTCACCATATAACCTAACTGGACAGTCACCATATAACCTAACTGGACTGTTGCCATATAACCTAACTGGACAGTCGCCATATAACCTAACTGGACTGTTGTCATATAACCTAACTGGACAGTTGCCATATAACCTAACTGGACAGTCATCATATAACCTAATTGGACAGTTGCCATATAACCTAACGGGACAGTTGCCATATAACCTAACTGGACAGTCGTCATATAACCTAACTGGACAGTCGTCATATAACCTAACTGGACAGTCGTCATATAACCTAACTGGACAGTCACCATATAACCTAACAACCTAACTGGACTGTTGCCATATAACCTAACTGGACAGTCACCATATAACCTAACTGGACTGTTGTCATATAACCTAACTGGACAGTCGTCATATAACCTAACTGGACAGTCACCATATAACCTAACTGGACTGTTGCCATATAACCTAACTGGACAGTCGTCATATAACCTAACTGGACTGTTGCCATATAACCTAACTGGACTGTTGCCATATAACCTAACTGGACTGTTGCCATATAACCTAACTGGACAGTCGTCATATAACCTAACTGGACAGTTGCCATATAACCTAACTGGACTGTTGCCATATAACCTAACTGGACTGTTGCCATAAATTATAACCTAACTGGACAGTCACCATATAACCTAACTGGACAGTCACCATATAACCTAACTGGACTGTTGCCATATAACCTTACTGGACAGTCACCATATAACCTTACTGGACAGTCGTCATATAACCTAACTGGACAGTCACCATATAACCTAACTGGACAGTCACCATATAACCTAACTGGACTGTTGCCATATAACCTAACTGGACAGTCGCCATATAACCTAACTGAACTGTTGTCATATAACCTAACTGGACAGTTGCCATATAACCTAACTGGACAGTCGTCATATAACCTAACTGGACAGTTGCCATATAACCTAACTGGACAGTTGCCATATAACCTAACTGGACAGTCGTCATATAACCTAACTGGACAGTCGTCATATAACCTAACTGGACAGTCACCATATAACCTAACTGGACAGTCGCCATATAACCTAACTGGACAGTCGCCATATAACCTAAACTGTTGGTGCTACATTAGCCCCCAAAGCTTGTTCTTTGTCTATCTAGCTGGTACTGCCCTCTATTATAGAGCTTGTTCTTTGTCTATCTAGCTGGTATTGCCCTCTATTATAGAGCTTGTTCTTTGTCTATCTAGCTGGTATTGCCCTCTATTATAGAGCTTGTTCTTTGTCTATCTAGCTGGTACTGCCCTCTATTATAGAGCTTGTTCTTTGTCTATCTAGCTGGTATTGCCCTCTATTATAGAGCTTGTTCTTTGTCTATCTAGCTGGTATTGCCCTCTATTATAGAGCTTGTTCTTTGTCTATCTAGCTGGTATTGCCCTCTATTATAGAGCTTGTTCTTTGTCTATCTAGCTGGTACTGCCCTCTATTATAGAGCTTGTTCTTTGTCTATCTAGCTGGTACTGCCCTCTATTATAGAGCTTGTTCTTTGTCTATCTAGCTGGTACTGCCCTCTATTATAGAGCTTGGTCTTTGTCTATCTAGCTGGTATTGCCCTCTATTATAGATCTTGTTCTTTGTCTATCTAGCTGGTCCTGCCCTCTATTATAGAGCTTGTTCTTTGTCTATCTAGCTGGTCCTGCCCTCTATTATAGAGCTTGTTCTTTGTCTATCTAGCTGGTATTGCCCTCTATTATAGATCTTGTTCTTTGTCTATCTAGCTGGTCCTGCCCTCTATTATAGAGCTTGTTCTTTGTCTATCTAGCTGGTCCTGCCCTCTATTATAGATCTTGTTCTTTGTCTATCTAGCTGGTACTGCCCTCTATTATAGAGCTTGTTCTTTGTCTATTTCAGATATTGAGGTGGAAATTTATGCTGCACCAAAGCCTCCTCTGAAGGCACAGAACTCATTGAAGGAATCTCCGCTGAAGAGGGCGCTCTCTGTTAATGTGAAAGACAACAAAGAGGTAGGTCCACAGTTACCAATGTGAAAGACAACAAAGAGGTAGGTCCACAGTTATCAATGTAAAATACAACAAAGAGGTAGGTCCACAGTTACCAATGTGAAGACAACAAAGAGGTAGGTCCACAGTTACCAATGTGAAGACAACAAAGAGGTAGGTCCACATTTATCAATGTGAAGAAAACAAAGAGGTAGGTCCACAGTTACCAAAGTGAAAGACAACAAAGAGGTAGGTCCACAGTTATCAATGTGAAGACAACAAAGAGGTAGGTCCACAGTTATCAATGTGAAGACAACAAAGAGGTAGGTCCACAGTTACCAATGTGAAAGACAACAAAGAGGTAGGTCCTCAGTTACCAATGTGAAAGACAACAAAGAGGTAGGTCCACAGTTACCAATGTGAAAGACAACAAAGAGGTAGGTCCACAGTTATCAATGTGAAGACAACAAAGAGGTAGGTCCACAGTTACCAATGTGAAAGACAACAAAGAGGTAGGTCCTCAGTTACCAATGTGAAGACAACAAAGAGGTAGGTCCTCAGTTACCAATGTGAAAGACAACAAAGAGGTAGGTCCTCAGTTACCAATGTGAAAGACAACAAAGAGGTAGGTCCACAGTTACCAATGTGAAGACAACAAAGAGGTAGGTCCTCAGTTACCAATGTGAAGACAACAAAGAGGTAGGTCCTCAGTTACCAATGTGAAAGACAACAAAGAGGTAGGTCCACAGTTACCAATGTGAAGACAACAAAGAGGTAGGTCCTCAGTTACCAATGTGAAGACAACAAAGAGGTAGGTCCTCAGTTACCAATGTGAAAGACAACAAAGAGGTAGGTCCACAGTTACCAATGTGAAGACAACAAAGAGGTAGGTCCTCAGTTACCAATGTGAAGACAACAAAGAGGTTGGTCCTCAGTTACCAATGTGAAAGACAACAAAGAGGTAGGTCCACAGTTATCAATGTGAAGACAACAAAGAGGTAGGTCCACAGTTACCAATGTGAAAGACAACAAAGAGGTAGGTCCTCAGTTACCAATGTGAAGACAACAAAGAGGTAGGTCCTCAGTTACCAAGAACCATGTCAGCAACTTCACACACACACAGTTATATTCACCTTGTAGCATTTGGATTTGTAGGTCTTGTTGTGTCGCCGGTGCAGTGCAGTTTCAAAATCTGCCATACGTTTACACTCAACAAAATTGCTAATCGGTCACCTGGTGTTTTACAGTACATGTATTTGGAGTAAACTGATAACCAAATAGTATCAATATTCATACCAAATAGTATCAATATTCATATCATATAGTATCAATATTCATATCATATAGTATCAATATTCATATCATATAGTATCAATATTCATATCATATAGTATCAATATTCATATCATATAGTATCAATATTCATATCATATAGTATCAATATTCATATCATATAGTATCAATATTCATATAATTTAGTATCAATATTCATATCATATAGTATCAATATTCATATCAATTAGTATCAATATTCATATCATATAGTATCAATATTCATATCATATAGTATCAATATTCATATCATATAGTATCAATATTCATATCAATTAGTATCAATATTCATATCATATAGTATCAATATTCATATCATTTAGTATCAATATTCATATCATCTTATTTGTTATATTTTATTATGGATCGTTATGTATGATTTTCTGAATAATTATTTCGGATAACGTGCATTAAATGACAATGAGAAGATATTTATATTGCATGATTATTAATTGGCTCCAAATATTATAAAATACCAGTGTACTGATTAGGAATGTTGTTGAGTGTATAAAAGTAAAGTAGTAAAGTAAAGTGCTTGTTTATTATAGTGTCACCCCTATTTAAAGGGCCAGCCATGAGACACCTATTTTTATGAACATCAGTACTTCCTGAGTCCTATGCTTGTATGCCAGGCTGGTAGGCAATCGGTGACCATTATTTAACTAGCTGGCGGCTCACCAACCGGCCATATCAGAACGAACCCCTGACGAGGAGAAGAGTATAATATAAAATTATGCACAACTGCATTAAGAGACTGGTCAGTGAAATAGGGTTGGTGGGAAACGGGAATCATTGAGTGTATATAACTGATAGGTGGCGTCTTACTTTGCGAGTGCTTTATGCTGTGGTTTATCAATCGTAATGTCGTGATTTCGATTCCTTTTCGAAACATATTAAAGTGTTTTGTAGTATTTCCCAGTCGGCACTATAAATGTCAGATGAGTACAGCTGGATGCTAACCCCAGCCTCACACATCTGAAGTGAATGTACTATGACTTGTGACCAGTACAGCTGGATGCTAACCCTGGCCTCACACATCTGAAGTGAATGTACTATGACTTGTGACCAGTACAGCTGGATGCTAACCCCGGCCTCACACATCTGAAGTGAATGTACTATGACTTGTGACCAGTACAGCTGGATGCCAACCCCGGCCTGACACATCTGAAGTGAATGTACTATGACTTGTGACCAGTACAGCTGGATGCTAACCCCAGCCTCACACATCTGAAGTGAATGTACTATGACTTGTGACCAGTACAGCTGGATGCTAACCCTGGCCTCACACATCTGAAGTGAATGTACTATGACTTGTGACCAGTACAGCTGGATGCTAACCCCGGCCTCACACATCTGAAGTGAATGTACTATGACTTGTGACCAGTACAGCTGGATGCCAACCCCGGCCTGACACATCTGAAGTGAATGTACTATGACTTGTGACCAGTACAGCTGGATGCTAACCCCAGCCTCACACATCTGAAGTGAATGTACTATGACTTGTGACCAGTACAGCTGGATGCTAACCCTGGCCTCACACATCTGAAGTGAATGTACTATGACTTGTGACCAGTACAGCTGGATGCTAACCCCGGCCTCACACATCGGAAGTGAATGTACTATGACTTGTGACCAGTACAGCTGGATGCTAACCCCAGCCTCACACATCTGAAGTGAATGTACTATGACTTGTGACCAGTACAGCTGGATGCCAACCCCGGCATGATACATCTGAAGTGAATGTACTATGACTTGTGACCAGTACAGCTGGATGCTAACCCCAGCCTCACACATCTGAAGTGAATGTACTATGACTTGTGACCAGTACAGCTGGATGCTAACCCCGGCCTCACACATCTGAAGTGAATGTGCTATGACTTGTGACCAGTACAGCTGGATGCTAACCCCGGCCTCACACATCGGAAGTGAATGTACTATGACTTGTGACCAGTACAGCTGGATGCTAACCCCAGCCTCACACATCTGAAGTGAATGTACTATGACTTGTGACCAGTACAGCTGGATGCTAACCCCGGCCTCACACATCGGAAGTGAATGTACTATGACTTGTGACCAGTACAGCTGGATGCTAACCCCGGCCTCACACATCGGAAGTGAATGTACTATGACTTGTGACCAGTACAGCTGGATGCTAACCCCGGCCTCACACATCGGAAGTGAATGTACTATGACTTGTGACCAGTACAGCTGGATGCTAACCCCGGCCTCACACATCGGAAGTGAATGTACTATGACTTGTGACCAGTACAGCTGGATGCCAACCCCGGCCTCACACATCGGAAGTGAATGTACTATGACTTGTGACCAGTACAGCTGGATGCTAACCCTGGCCTCACACATCGGAAGTGAATATACTATGACTTGTGACCAGTACAGCTGGATGCCAACCCCGGCCTCACACATCGGAAGTGAATGTACTATGACTTGTGACCAGTACAGCCGGATGCTAACCCCGGCCTCACACATCGGAAGTGAATGTACTATGACTTGTGACCAGTACTATTCTATGCGTCCGTTGCCTTGCATCCGCTTTCATTAGATTATGAATGCTAGAAGTTCTTTACCATTTATTGTTGAGCATGTCGTATCATTGCTAACATTGTGGAAGTCGTGATATGGCAATGGTAGCGCGTTCACTTCAGGTGCGAAAGGCTGCTAAGTTCGCACCCAGCTGTAGCAATTACGATTGTGCCCTTAGGCAAGGCATTTAAATTCCACATAGCCTCTTCTCTCTCCCACATGGCGATGGATTCCATCAGTAATTATTATATGAACTTGTTTCGCAAGCAAGCTAAAATAAATTTGTATAAGAATACTAGCTATTGAACTGTAGTATTTATTCTTACAGGAAAAGAATGATGATAAGAATGCAAATGCTGGGCTGGGTAGAATCTTGCGTCTCAATGTCCCTGAATGGTATCTCATTCTCCTAGGACTCTTCGGGAGTCTTATAAATGGTACCCTCATGCCTGCATTTGCCGTCATATTTGCTGAAATTCTTGGGGTAAGTCACAGCGGTTGCCAGTCATCAGCTTCTCTCTCTCATTGATTTGTATCACTGTATTCTTGGAAATTCATATATTCTTGGAAATTAATGTTTTATTTTGTAATCGCAATATTCTTGGAAATTCATTTATTCTTGGAAATTAATGTTTTATTTTGTAATCGCAATATTCTTGGAAATTAATGTTTTATTTTGTAATCGCAATATTCTTGGAAATTCATGTTTTATTTTGTAATCACAATATTCTTGGAAATTCATGTTTTATTTTGTAATCACAATATTCTTGGAAATTCATGTTTTATTTTGTAATCACAATATTCTTGGAAATTCATGTTTTATTTTGTAATCACAATATTCTTGGAAATTCATGTTTTATTTTGTAATCACAATATTCTTGGAAATTCATGTTTTATTTTGTAATCACAATATTCTTGGAAATTCATGTTTTATTTTGTAATCACAATATTCTTGGAAATTCATGTTTTATTTTGTAATCACAATATTCTTGGAAATTCATGTTTTATTTTGTAATCACAATATTCTTGGAAATTCATGTTTTATTTTGTAATCACAATATTCTTATATATATATTTCTATGTTTGCTCAACAAGCATTAATATCATTAATATTTCCCAATTTATCTTTAAAAGTAACTAGCTAGCATGTAAGTAATATTTGTTAAATGTTTACATACAATTATATCTAATAAATCGTGTTATTGCATATGTTACTATAAATAGTAACAAATTTAATGGTAGAAAAGCAAAATATCTGGTCGACGCGGGCAATATATTTCGATTTTCGGCTCTGCCGGGCCAATATCGAATATGGCACGCGCCGAGAACGAATCACGAGCATGTGTCACAGGTAGCAACAATATAGTAACTACATTGTGTAAACATGGCCGCCGAAGCAACACTAAAGTCGTTGTCTGACAGATTGTTGTCTCTTGACGGTAAAATGGCTGAGCGAAATAAGCAAATAACAGCAGAAGAAACATATGGCTATGTATGCAATAAAGAAGTTATTAAACGGCTGTGGTGGGCCATTTGTGGATATTGGCGCACCTATCCGATATTGGCCCTTGGGCCAATATCTCCATAGGGTGCGCCAATATCCACAAATGGTCCACCTCCGTGGTTTAATAACCTCTAATTATTGCAATGTAGTTTTCGTGGTACTTATCGGAGGATATTATTTAGAGAGACGTGTTTTCTGGGGGGGGGGGGGGGGTGAACTAACGAATTTACGATAGCTGATTGGATTATTGATAAGTTTGAATGACAGGCAGTGACTGGTTAATTAATCGTGTATACATGTTTTCAGGTATTTTCCAAACCTCAGCATGAACAGGAAGACGATATCAAGATGTATTCGCTCATGTTTGTGTGTCTCGGATTTCTCAGCCTTTTAACATACTTCTTACAGGTACTGTTCACTTACAGATAGATCTGTTGTCCAGTGGTAACACGTTGGACTGCAAACCCAGGGACCGCAGGTTTGATCCCCCGTCTGACCCTAGTAAAATTATCAGTCTTTCAGATTGGACTTTAAACCAAGGTCTCGTGTCGGTGCTTTACACCATGCACGTAAAAGAACCAGATGAGATTCTGGAATG
Organism: Archivesica marissinica; assembly: GCA_014843695.1. Classification (NCBI taxonomy): domain Eukaryota; kingdom Metazoa; phylum Mollusca; class Bivalvia; order Venerida; family Vesicomyidae; genus Archivesica; species Archivesica marissinica. The sequence continues at coordinate 57,119,712 of CM026394.1, read as the reverse complement.
TGTCTCTGTCTGTATCATTGCACTATCCTCCAACGATCTAAAATTACTAATATCTTCAGGAGGCGTCGCTCATATGGGCAACTGGTAGCGACGATAAATAAACGTAAAACACTTGTTCACTTCTTACATGTATCAGTGTTCATAAACATTGCCAGAGTTTGTCCGACACCGGTCAGACAAATGATATAAATGCACTTATATTTCCGATTTATTTTGTGTAACCGTATTTTTTGTCAGATATGTTAGACAGTGCTACGGATTTCGAGATGATTGATGTGATTGTTCACTTCTTAGAGGTATTGTTCACTTCTTAGAGGTATTGTTCACTTCTTAGAGGTATTGTTCACTTCTAAGAGGTATTGTTCACTTCTTAGAGGTATTGTTCACTTCTTTCATCAATACTATGGAACACAGACTGGTACTTTACCTTTCATTAATACTATGGAACACAGACTGGTATTTTACCTTTCATTAATACTATGGAACACAGACTGGTACTTTACCTTTCACCAATACTCTGGAACACAGACTGGTACTTTACCTTTCATTAATACTATGGAACACGGACTGGTATTTTACCTTTCATTAATACTATGGAACACAGACTGGTACTTTACCTTTCACCAATACTCTGGAACACAGACTGGTACTTTACCTTTCATTAATAATATGGAACACAGACTGGTACTTTACCTTTCATCAATACTATGGAACACAGACTGGTACTTTACCTTTCATAAATACTATGGAACACGGACTGGTATTTTACCTTTCATCAATACTATGGAACACAGACTGGTACTTTACCTTTCATTAATACTATGGAACACAGACTGGTACTTTACCTTTCATTAATACTATGGAACACAGACTGGTACTTTACCTTTCATCAATACTATGGAACACAGACTGGTACTTTACCTTTCATTAATACTAGCTATGTTTATTTCAGGGCTACATGTTTGGTCGGTCAGGAGAAGATCTTACACTGAGACTACGATCAATGACATTTAAAGCCATGTTGAAACAGGTTAATCTCATTTCCACTCGTTAGTGGCCTCTGTGGGACTTTGTGATTATTTTTGTGGACTGACAATCTCTTATGTGTTAAACCCTTCTTTGGTCCAATTCATATATTTTGTGGAAGTCGTGATAGCGCAGTGTTAGCGTGTTCACTTCATGTGCGACAGGCCCGGAGTTCGCGCCCAGCTATAGGAGTATAGCCGTTACGATTGTACCCCTAGGCAAGGTATTTAAATTCCACATTGCCTCTTCTCCCTCCCTCCTGGCGATGGATTACATCAGGATAGAGTTCTCGAGAGTAGGGTGTAATAACTTGTTTTGCAATCGAGCTAAAATAAATTTGTATAAACTAATCCTAGTTGAGGAACATGTCATGCATGCATATGGAAGCCAGTTCTATCCAGTTGCCAGTCTGTATCTGAAGCAATGCCTACATACATACACTGATGCCATGAATCCAAGTGTGTGGTATGGTGCAATAGGTTGATGTCATGAATCCTATTGTGTGGTATGGTGCAATAGTTTGATGCCATGAATCCCAGTGTGTGTGGTATGGTGCAATAGGTTGATGCCATGAATCCCAGTGTGTGGTATGGTGCAATAGGTTGATGCCATGAATCCCAGTGTGTGGTATGGTGCAATAGGTTGATGTCATGAATCCCATTGTGTGGTATGGTGCAATAGTTTGATGCCAGGAATCCCAGTGTGTGGTATGGTGCAATAGGTTGATGTCATGAATCCCATTGTGTGGTATGGTGCAATAGTTTGATGCCAGGAATCCCAGTGTGTGTGGTATGGTGCAATAGGTTGATGTCATGAATCCCATTGTGTGGTATGGTGCAATAGTTTGATGTCATGAATCCAATTGTGTGTTGTATTGTGCAATAGTTTGATGCCAGGAATCCCAGTGTGTGGTATGGTGCAATAGGTTGATGCCAGGAATCCCAGTGTGTGTGGTATGGTGCAATAGGTTGATGTCATGAATCATAGTGTGTGTGGTATGGTGCAATAGGTTGATGTCATGAATCCCAGTGTATGTGGTATTGTGCAATAGTTTGATGCCAGGAATCCCAGTGTGTGGTATGGTGCAATAGGTTGATGTCATGAATCCCAGTGTGTGTGGTAATGTGCAATAGTTTGATGCCAGGAATCCCAGTGTGTAGTATGGTGCAATAGGTTGATGTCATGAATCCCAGTGTGTGTGGTATGGTGCAATAGGTATAGGTTGGTGTCATTAATCCCAGTATGTGTGGTATGGTGCAATAGTTTGATGCCATGAATCCCATTGTGTGTAGTATGGTGCAATAGGTTGATGCCATGAATCCCAGTGTGTGGTATGGTGCAATAGGTTGATGCCAGGAATCCCAGTGTGTGTGGTATGGTGCAATAGGTTGATGTCATGAATCATAGTGTGTGTGGTATGGTGCAATAGGTTGATGTCATGAATCCCAGTGTGTGTGGTATTGTGCAATAGTTTGATGCCAGGAATCCCAGTGTGTGGTATGGTGCAATAGGTTGATGTCATGAATCCCAGTGTGTGTGGTATTGTGCAATAGTTTGATGCCAGGAATCCCAGTGTGTAGTATGGTGCAATAGGTTGATGTCATGAATCCCAGTGTGTGTGGTATGGTGCAATAGGTATAGGTTGGTGTCATTAATCCCAGTATGTGTGGTATGGTGCAATAGTTTGATGCCATGAATCCCATTGTGTGTAGTATGGTGCAATAGGTTGATGTCATGAATCCCAGTGTGTGTAGTATGGTGCAATAGGTTGGTGTCATGAATCCCAGTATGTGTGGTATGGTGCAATAGTTTGATGCCATGAATCCCATTGTGTGCACAGGGATTCGGCACATTTGGGGGTACTAGTATATATATTTAAGTACAGGGATTCTACTCTGTGGGATGTCAGATTTCGCATCGATCAGTAAAATGGCCCTATCTGAAACAATTTTGTACAAAGCTGTCCAAATATAACGCCTATCCCTAGTCTTTATATTGTTCTTCAAATAAAACACAACTTTAAGCTGCATGCATGTATACTTTGCAAACAATTGCCAAAGACATTGGCCATAGCAGGTCACATTAGAACGCTCGTTTCAACGCGAATTGCGCAGCTTTAGAAATGTTCAAAACAAATTGAAAATGCTACGAAATCTCTTTTTGACGTACATTTTTGCCGAATAAACCTGCACGTTAGTGGAAACACATTTTATTGATAATGTTATTCACAGTTAAAACTCTCCCGTCGAAGATTTTTTTTTGTTGCTGACAGAACCCGTGTCCTAGTATGGAAATGTGACCTGCTATGGCCAATGTCTGTGGCAATTGTTTGCAAAGTATACATGCATGCAGCTTAAAGTTGTATGTAACAAACAAAGTGACTGAATATATAAGTTGTGCAAATACTAAAATTGATGATTACTAATATAAAAGAAAACTGAAGAAGAAATGTCCAGTACATGACAGGCTTTGTAGCATTTTGTCTTAGCAGTGAAAACAATTTGCTCATGAAATGTTTCTGTAATGCTATGGTGTAGTTATTGTTTATACAAATTTATTTTAGCTCGATTGCGAAACAAGTTCTTTCAACTTATATTAATCACTCTCGAGACCTCATTCCTAATGGAATCCATCGCCACGAGGGAGAGAGAAGATGCAACGTGGAATTTAAATGCCTTGCCTAAGAGCACAATCGTAACGGCTCCAGCGGGGCTCAAACTCCGGACCTTTCACACCGGAAGCGATCGCGCATCCACGGCGCTATCACAACTTGAACGTAGTGGAGTTATTCATGACTCATGCTAGGGTCAGAAGTGAGAATAGCAACCGATGAGAGACATTACTGGTTTTTCTATTGCCTCCCTTTATGGATAAAGTCAGATTTATCCCTAAATGTATATTGGTCCTTTTAGTTGGAATCCTTTGTTTTTACTGCTGTCGTCTAAACAGATGTTGCGTTAGGATAAATGTAATTTTATCAAAATCGTGTTAATTAATTGAACCAATTTTTACAGTACAGTATCCATTGGACATGCTAAAGGATATTGGTCGGGATTTAATAATTTCATAATTATAAGACTAGAATACGGATGAGAATGGAAAACATGTGGTGCAAAGGAAACAACGATAAAAACAGAGGAAACCAATTAAGAGGACCAATATACTATTAGGAGTATTCAGGGGCAGTAACTGACTAATGTTTCTCATTGCATCCTAGTTAATAAATGTTAACAAAATAGGGTTAAAATACACATTATGACCATTAAATACAACATTTAAATAGGAGCGCTTTACCTTTGACCAGTGTATGCTACTGGACAAAATTTTGTATGAAAATTGTCAAAATATATTTGTTAATGATTTGTTTTGGGAGAAGTGGGGCCCCCAGGGGGGTGTAGTCAGGGTCCCTAGGGTGACTATATCTCCCACGTCGCCCTCTAGAATGAGCCCTTGTATTGGGACTCATGACCAGTATCCAATTGATTTTAATATATTATAATGGTCTTACATGTATAATAATATGTAATAATTTGTATGTATGACCTTGTAGGAAATTGCCTTCTTTGATGACCACGCTAACAATGTTGGTGCCTTGACAACACGACTCTCAACCGACGCATCACAAGTACAAGGGGTCTGTATCATTTATACAAATATACTCTATTTACTCTCTCATAAGGTCTACAGTAACGTGTTTGTTTAATATAGTGTCACCCCTACTGAAAGGGCCAGTCATTTCTGACTTATGAGACACCTCTTATGGACATCAGTACTTCCTGAATCCTATGCTTGTAGACAAGGCGCCTGATAAGCAATCGGTAAACATTATATTTAACTAGCTGGCAGCTCACCAACTGGCCATATCAGAACGAACGGACGCCTTTAACGCATGGCAAAGGACGATGTATAAGATAGGTCTTGTCTTTCAAGATGATCATTGTACAGGACAGGGTTAGCCTTTTATGTATATGGTTATGGTCATATACTTTAAATCACTTGCCCCATACCGCTGCAGGTTTGAATCCCACTGGATATGTCGAATTCTTTCATGTGAGAAAGCCATCCAGCTGGCTTGCGGTAGGTTTATGGTTCTATCCGGGTGCCCATCGGTGCCTGAAAGGACTGGGTTTTGGTTTGGATTTGTTCAATGTTGTTTGTGTTGAATATAATGACTGGGTTTTGCTGTGGATTGGTTTAATGTTGTTTGTGTTGAATATAATGACTGGGTTTTGCTGTGGGTTGGTTTAATGTTGTTTGTGTTGAACCTAGTGACTGGTGTTGTTATGGTAATTATATCTGTTTTAAGGCTTCTGGAATTCGACTGGGTTCAATGTTGATGGCAGTGACAAGCATAGTGGCTGGTCTAGTTATCGGGTTCATATACAGCTGGAAGCTTACGCTGCTCATTCTTGCATTCTTACCATTCCTGATGATTGGTGGAGCTCTTCAAATGAAGATGTTGACCGGAGCAGCAGGCCAGAATAAAGAAGCCCTCGAGGTGGCAGGGAAGGTGAGTTGGCAGGGAAGGTGAGTTGGCAGGGAAGGTGAGGTGGCAGGGAAGGTGAGTTGGCAGGGAAGGTGAGTTGGCAGGGAAGGTGAGGTGGCAGGGAAGGTGAGGTGGCAGGGATTGGCAGTGAAGGTGAGGTGGCAGGGAAGGTGAGGTGGCA
>CM026394.1:57020572-57113019 GCA_014843695.1 Archivesica marissinica | reverse complement strand
CAGTGTAATATCGTATGGACCACTAGCATTCAGTGTAATATCGTATGGTCCACTAGCATTCAGTGTAATATCATATGAACCACTAGTCCACTAGCATTCAGTGTAATATCATATGGACCACTTGCATTCAGTGTAATATCGTATGGACCACTAGCATTCAATGTAATATCGAATGGTCCACTAGTCCACTAGCATTCGGTGTAATATCGAATGGTCCACTAGCATTCAGTGTAATATTGTATGGACCACTAGTCCACAAGCATTCAGTGTAATATCGAATGGTCCACTAGTCCACTAGCATTCGGTGTAATATCGAATGGTCCACTAGCATTCAGTGTAATATTGTATGGACCACTAGTCCACAAGCATTCAGTGTAATATCGTATGGTCCACTAGTCCACTAGCATTCAGTGTAATATCGTATGGTCCCCACTTAGTCCACTAGCATGGTTCATTTAATATCGTATGGTCGCCCACTATCATTCAGTGGTATATCGTATGGTCCCTAGTCTACTACAGTCATGTGTATATCGTTGTGGTCCACTAGCATCATTGTAATACGTATGGCCCCTACATTCTGTATTCAATATGGACCACTAGTCCCCTAGCAGTCGTGTAATACTTATGTTCCACTACTCTACTAGCATTCAGTGTCAAATCGTATGGTCCACTAAGCATTCAGTTAATCTCGTATGGTCCACTACATTCATGTAATATCGTTTTGACCACTATCATTCAGTGTAATTCGTTTGGACCCACTACATTCAGTGGTAATTATCTATGGTCCCATATAGCTTCATGTAATATCGTATGGTCCCACTAGCATGTCAGGTCATATCGCATGTTCCCTAGTCCACTACGCATTCAGTGTAATATCGAATGGTCACTAGCTCTCAGTGTAATTGGTACTGGCCCACTATCCACTACATTCAGTGTAATATCGTATGGTCCACTAGCATTCAGTGTAATATCGTATGGTCCACTAGCATTCAGTGTAATATCGAATGGTCCACTAGTCCACTAGCATTCAGTGTAATATCGAATGGTCAACTAGCATTCAGTGTAATATTGTATGGACCACTAGTCTACTAGCATTCAGTGTAATATCATATGGTCCACTAGTCCACTAGCATTCAGTGTAATATCGTATGGACCACTAGCATTCAGTGTAATATCGTATGGACCACTAGCATTCAGTGTAATATCGTATGGTCCACTAGCATTCAGTGTAATATCGTATGGACCACTAGCATTCAGTGTAATATCGTATGGACCACTAGCATTCAGTGTAATATCGTATGGTCCACTAGCATTCAGTGTAATATCGTATGGTCCACTAGCATTCAGTGTAATATCGAATGGTCCACTAGTCCACTAGCATTCAGTGTAATATCGAATGGTCAACTAGCATTCAGTGTAATATTGTATGGACCACTAGTCTACTAGCATTCAGTGTAATATCATATGGTCCACTAGTCCACTAGCATTCAGTGTAATATCGTATGGACCACTAGCATTCAGTGTAATATCGTATGGACCACTAGCATTCAGTGTAATATCGTATGGTCCACTAGCATTCAGTGTAATATCATATGAACCACTAGTCCACTAGCATTCAGTGTAATATCATATGGACCACTTGCATTCAGTGTAATATCGTATGGACCACTAGCATTCAATGTAATATCGAATGGTCCACTAGTCCACTAGCATTCGGTGTAATATCGAATGGTCCACTAGCATTCAGTGTAATATTGTATGGACCACTAGTCCACAAGCATTCAGTGTAATATCGAATGGTCCACTAGTCCACTAGCATTCGGTGTAATATCGAATGGTCCACTAGCATTCAGTGTAATATTGTATGGACCACTAGTCCACATCAAGCATTCAGTGAATATCGTATGGTCCACTATCCCCTATCAGCATTCGTGTATTATCGTATGGTCCACTAGCATTCAGTGTAATATCATATGGTCCACTAGTCCACTAGCATTCAGTGTAATATCGTATGGTCCACTAGCATTCAGTGTAATATCATATGGTCCACTAGCAATCAGTGTAATATCGTATGGTCCACTAGCATTCAGTGTAATATCATATGGTCCACTAGTCCACTAGCATTCAGTGTAATATCGTATGGTCCACTAGCATTCAGTGTAATATCATATGGTCCACTAGCAATCAGTGTAATATCGTATGGTCCACTAGCATTCAGTGTAATATCGTATGGTCCACTAGCAATCAGTGTAATATCGTATGGACCACTAGTCCACTAGCTTCGTGTAATATTGAAACTGGTCCACTAGCTTCAGGTACTAATCGTAATAGACCCACTAGCATCTTGGTATATCGTATGGTCCACTACTTCAGTTTATATCGTACTGGACTCACTAGCTTCCCATTGTAACTCGTATGGTCCCCACTACATTCAGTGTATATCTTATTGTCCACTAGCAGTCAGTGTAATAGCATATGGTCCCCTGTCCACTAGCATTCAGTGGATACGTATTTCCCTATCATTCCGTGTAATATCATATTGTCCACTATCCACTAGCATTCAGTGTAATATCGTATGGTACTGTCACTAGCATTCAGTGTAATATCGTATGGACCACTAGTTGCATTCAGTGTAATATCGTATGGTCCACTAGTTGCATTCAGTGTAATATCGTATGGTCCACTAGCATTCAGTGTAATATCGTATGGTACTGTCACTAGCATTCAGTGTAATATCGTATGGTCCACTAGCATTCAGTGTAATATCGTATGGTGTCCACTAGCATTCAGTGTAATATTGAATGGTCCACTAGTTTGTGTTTGTTGCCACTAGCATTCAGTGTAATATCGTATGGTCAACTAGCATTCAGTGTAATATTGTATGGACCACTAGCATTCAGTGTAATATCGTATGGTCCACTATTTGTGTTTTGTGGTCCACTAGCATTCAGTGTAATATCGTATGGACCACTAGCATCAGTGTAATATCGTATGGACCACAGCATTCAGTGTAATATCGTATTGACACTAGCATTCAGTGTAATATCGTATGTTCCCTAGGCATTCGTGTATTGTGTTGGTGTTGTGTTTTGTTGTTGGTCAGTGTATTCGTATGTCCACTAGCATTCATTGAAGATCGTATGGTCCACTAGCATTCAGTGTAATATCGTATGGACCACTAGCATTCATGTAATATCGTATGGACCACTAGCATTCAGTGTAATATCGTATGGTCCACTAGCATTCAGTGTAATATCGTATGGTCCACTAGCATTCAGTGTAATATCGAATGGTCCACTAGTCCACTACATTCAGTGTAATATCGAATGGTCAACTAGCATTCAGTGTAATATTGTATGGACCACTAGTCCACTAGCATTCAGTGTAATATCGTATGGTCCACTAGTCCACTAGCATTCAGTGTAATATCGTATGGACCACTAGCATTCAGTGTAATATCGTATGGACCACTAGCATTCAGTGTAATATCGTATGGTCCACTAGCATTCAGTGTAATATCGTATGGACCACTAGCATTCAGTGTAATAGCGTATGGACCACTAGCATTCAGTGTTATATCGTATGGTCCACTAGTCCACTAGCATTCAGTGTAATATCGTATGGTCCACTAGCATTCAGTGTAATATCGTATGGACCACTAGCATTCAGTGTAATATCATATGGACCACTAGCATTCAGTGTAATATCGTATGGACCACTAGCATTCATTGGTGTTATGTAATATCGAATGGTCCACTAGTCCACTAGCATTCAGTGTAATATCGAATGGTCCACTAGCATTCAGTGTAATATTGTATGGACCACTAGTCCACTAGCATTCAGTGTAATATCGTATTGTCCACTAGTCCACTAGCATTCAGTGTACTATCGTATGGTCCACTAGCATTCAGTGTAATATCGTATGGTCCACTAGTCTACTAGCATTCAGTGTAATATCGTATGGTCCACTAGCATTCAGTGTAATATCGTATGGTCCACTAGCATTCAGTGTAATATCATATGGTCCACTAGTCCACTAGCATTCAGTGTAATATCATATGGACCACTAGTCCACTAGCATTCAGTGTAATATCGTATGGTCCACTAGCAATCAGTGTAATATCGTATGGTCCACTAGTCCACTAGCATTCAGTGTAATATCGTATGGTCCACTAGCATTCAGTGTAATATCGTATGGTCCACTACTCTACTAGCATTCAGTGTAATATCGTATGGTCCACTAGCATTCAGTATAATATCATATGGTCCACTAGCATTCAGTGTAATATCGTATGGACCACTAGCATTCAGTGTAATATCGTATGGACCACTAGCATTCAGTGTAATATCGTATGGACCACTAGCATTCAGTGTAATATCATATGGACCACTAGCATTCAGTGTAATATCGTATGGACCACTAGCATTCAGTGTAATATCGTATGGTCCACTAGCATTCAGTGTAATATCATATTTTGAACAGGAATACATATTTACGTCTGTTAAGATTAGCAATTAACTTCTTCATTTTATGCTTGATGGGGAAAATTGTGTAAAATACAAACCAGCTCAATGAGTTGATATATAATGTAGGCGGCGCCACGAGCCACTGCAAAACTCTGAACATTCGGAGCGGCGTTACCCAGAGAGAAAGCACCAATCATTACAGCAAAGAAAACCTTAAATACATGAAAATACTTTTACATAATTTTTATCTCAGCATTCAAATACATTACACATACAGTCAAATACATTACACATACAGTCAAATACATTATACACACAGTCAAATACATTACACATACAGTCAAATACATTACACATACAGTCAAATATATTACACACACAGTCAAATACATTACACATACAGTCAAATACATTATACACACAGTCAAATACATTACACATACAGTCAAATACATTACACATACAGTCAAATACATTACACATACAGTCAAATACATTATACACACAGTCAAATACATTACACATACAGTCAAATACATTACACACACAGTCAAATACATTACACATACAGTCAAATACATTACACACACAGTCAAATACATTACACATACAGTCAAATACATTACACACACAGTCAAATACATTACACATACAGTCAAATACATTACACATACAGTCAAATTCTAACATAAGTTAAATATATGTATGATTCGAAAATAAGCTTTCCGTAATGAAGCATTCTCAGAAAGTTTATTAGAAATTCATCTTCATTAAGAAATGAATCGGGATATAGTTTCCATCAGGGTCAGAACTACATTAGTTGTGCTTAAAGTGTCTGGAGGCCTTATGCTATTGGCCTCCACAGCATAAGGCCTCCACACTAACTTTTAACACACCCAATGTAGGTCACATGGAAATTGTTAAACCGCGATTCATTACTTATATTTACATCAATTATTCTTTTCAATGACACAAAGAAAACATTCGCAATTTGTATTTAAATTATATTTAGGTCATATTTGAGACCATTTACACGCAGGCTAACATTTATAGTATTTGACATTCACTCTACTCAATATTTTCAACATAGGCTTAAGAGTTCGTAAAAGGTTTATGTTTTCAGAAGGATTTTCATGAAACATTATATATCTTAAAATGTACCCATCAGGTAAGGGAGGGTCACCCATCAGGTAAGGGAGGGTCACCCATCAGGTAAGGGAGGGTCACCCATCAGGTAAGGGAGGGTCACCCATCAGGTAAGGGAGGGTCACCCATCAGGTAAGGGAGGGTCACCCATCAGGTAAGGGAGGGTCACCCATCAGGTAAGGGAGGGTCACATTACAAATTTTACATATTTTATGACATGCCTACTAATTACGTAGAAACGAATATTGAAAACAAAAATATATGTAATCATTAGATATATAGACTATGTATTCATGCAGTGCTATGTATATTGTTAACATATGAAAACTATGCTTGTATGTCATAAAATAAAAAAATAAATAATAAAAGAAATGAGTTCGTAAAACTCCAAAATCCAATGGAAATTCCCACACAAGAACTTATCAATGGTGCCTGATGCTGGGCATCTTCCACAAGTCCTCAGATAACCTAGGAACAATGTGGCCATTATAACGATTATTGGTTTGGTTACTACAGTGTTAATGTGTGTGGTATTGTTAATGTATGTGGCATTGTTAATGTATGTGGTATTGTTAATGTATGTGGTATTGTTAATGTGTGTGGCATTGTTAATGTGTGTGGTATTGTTAATGTATGTGGTATTGTTAATGTATGTGGTATTGGTAATGTATATGGTATTGGTAATGTATGTGGTATTGGTAATGTATATGGCATTGTTAATGTGTGTGGTATTGTTAATGTGTGTGGTATTGGTAATGTATGTGGTATTGTTAATGTATGTGGTATTGGTAATGTATATGGTATTGTGATGTATGTGGTATTGGTAATGTATGTGGTATTGGTAATGTATATGGTATTGTGATGTATGTGGTATTGGTAATGTATGCGGTATTGGTAATGTATATGGTATTGTGATGTATGTGGTATTGGTAATGTATGTGGTATTGGTAATGTATATGGTATTGGTAATGTATGCGGTATTGGTAATGTATATGGTATTGTGATGTATGTGGTATTGGTAATGTATGTGGTACTGGTAATGTATGTGGTATTGGTAATGTATGTGGTATTGGTAATGTATGTGGTATTGGTAATGTATGTGGTATTGGTGATGTATATGGTATTGGTAATGTATGCGGTATTGGTAATGTATATGGTATTGGTAATGTATGCGGTATTGGTAATGTATGTGGTATTGGTAATGCATGTGGTATTGTTAATGTATGTGATATTGGTAATGTATGTGATATTGGTAATGTATGTGGTATTGGTAATGTATGTGGTATTGGTAATGTATGTGATATTGGTAATGTATGTGGTATTGGTAATGTATGTGGTATTGGTAATGTATGTGATATTGGTAATGTATGTGGTATTGGTAATGTATGTGGTATTGGTAATGTATGTGATATTGGTAATGTATGTGGTATTGGTAATGTATGTGGTATTGGTAATGTATGTGATATTGGTAATGTATGTGGTATTGGTAATGTATGTGGTATTGGTAATGTATGTGATATTGGTAATGTATGTGGTATTGGTAATGTATGTGGTATTGGTAATGTATGTGATATTGGTAATGTATGTGGTATTGGTAATGTATATGGTATTGGTAATGTATATGGTATTGGTAATGTATGCGGTATTGGTAACGTATTTGGTATTGTTAATGTATTTGGTATTGGTAACATATGTGGTATTGGTAATGTATTTGGTATTGGTAATGTATTTGGTATTGGTAACATATGTGGTATTGGTAGTGAGTGTTATGTAAGTAGTATTGGTAATGTATGTGTATTGGTAATGTATGTGTATTGGTAATGGCTTCAAGAGGAGATTCCGTGTCGGAAAGGGTTAATCTATAACTTCTAAGGGCAGGTAACTCCCCACTTACTATCATCATATTTCCAACAGAATATCCTTCATCCACGTCCCTTGTCAATTTTGCTCCATACCAAAATCCAAGTCCATATGAACAAAACACTATCAACCACGTCACGCCCATAGCTATGCCATTCACCAAACCTTTCTTTATCCCAAGATCGCGTGCATCTCTAAGATTTACATTGTACCTGAAATTACGTTTAAAGCGACACTACATCAGTGAAAACGCAAATTTCTACATAATGTAATAATGGTATAATTTCTTTCCAAATATTTTCCTCAAAAAAAGAGTATTTCAACTAATAAAGAAACATCGTATAAGCGGTTTGTTGACATAACAAAATAATGTAATAGTGTTAACGTCCATGCGTAATACAATGCATGTATCTTGAATAAGTCGATTTATGGTACAGATTTACCGATATATCTGACATGTGTGCCTATGCATATTTATTTGTAGACAGCAATACAACAGACTCAATAGCACTGAGCAATACAACAGACTCAATAGCACTTAGCAATACAACACACTCAATACCACCCAGCAATACAACACACTCAATAACACTGAGCAATACAACAGACTCAATAACACACAGCAATACAACAGACTCAATACCACCCAGCAATACAACATACTCAATAACACTGAGCAATACAACATACTCAATAACACTGAGCAATACAACAAACTCAATAACACTGAGCAATACAACACACTCAATAACACTGAGCAATACAACAGACTCAATAACACTGAGCAATACAACAGACTCAATACCACCCAGCAATACAACACACTCAATAACACTGAGCAATACAACAAACTCAATACCACCCAGCAATACAACAGACTCAATAACACTGAGCAATACAACAGACTCAATACCACCAGCAATACAACACACTCAATAGCAATGAGCTATACAACACACTCAATAGCACTCTACAATACAACAGACTCAATAACACTGTACAGTACAACAGACTCAATAACACTGAGCAATACAACACACTCAATACCACCCAGTAATACAACACACTCAATACCACCCAGCAATACAACACACTCAATACCACCCAGCAATACAACACACTCAATACCACCCAGCAATACAACACACTCAATACCACTGAGCAATACAACATACTCAATAACACCGAGCAATACAACACACTCAATACCACTGAGCAATACAACACACTCAATACCACTGAGCAATACAACATACTCAATAACACCCAGCAATACAACACACTCAATACCACCCAGCAATACAACACACTCAATAGCACCGAGCAATACAACACACTCAATACCACCCAGCAATACAACAGACTCAATAACACCCAGCAACACAACAGACTCAATAACACTGAGCAATACAACACACTCAATAACACTGAGCAATACAACACACTCAATACCACCCAGCAATACAACACACTCAATAGCACCGAGCAATACAACATACTCAATAGCACCCAGCAATACAACACACTCAATAGCACCGAGCAATACAACATACTCAATAACACCCAGCAATACAACACACTCAATAGCACCGAGCAATACAACACACTCAATAACACCGAGCAATACAACATACTCAATAACACACATCAATACAACATACTCAATAACACCCAGCAATACAACACACTCAATAGCACCGAGCAATACAACACACTCAATACCACCCAGCAATACAACACACTCAATGCCACTGAGCAATACAACACACTCAATAACACTGAGCAATACAACACACTCAATAACATTGAGCAATACAACACACTCAATAACACACAGCAATACAACAGACTCAATAACACACAGCAATACAACACACTCAATAACATTGAGCAATACAACATACTCAATAACATTGAGCAATACAACATACTCAATAACACACAGCAATACAACATACTCAATAACACTGAGCAATACAACATACTCAATAACACTGAGCAATACAACAGACTCAATAACACTGAGCAATACAACAGACTCAATAACACACAGCAATACAACATACTCAATAACACTGAGCAATACAACAGACTCAATAACACACAGCAATACAACACACTCAATAACACCCAGCAATACAACACACTCAATAACACCCAGCAATACAACATACTCAATAGCACTGAGCAATACAACACACTCAATAACACACAGCAATACAACACACTCAATAACACACAGCAATACAACATACTCAATAACACTGAGCAATACAACACACTCAATAACACACAGCAATACAACATACTCAATAACACTGAGCAATACAACATACTCAATAACACTGAGCAATACAACACACTCAATAACACACAGCAATACAACATACTCAATAACACTGAGCAATACAACATACTCAATAGCACTGAGCAATACAACACACTCAATAACACACAGCAATACAACATACTCAATAACACTGAGCAATACAACATACTCAATAACACTGAGCAATACAACACACTCAATAACACCCAGCAATACAACAGACTCAATAACACTGAGCAATACAACACACTCAATAACACTGAGCAATACAACACACTCAATAACACTGAGCAATACAACAGACTCAATACCACCCAGCAATACAACACACTCAATAACACTGAGCAATACAACAAACTCAATACCACCCAGCAATACAACAGACTCAATAACACTGAGCAATACAACATACTCAATACCACCAGCAATACAACACACTCAATAGCAATGAGCTATACAACACACTCAATAGCACTGTACAATACAACAGACTCAATAACACTGTACAATACAACAGACTCAATAACACTGAGCAATACAACACACTCAATACCACCCAGTAATACAACACACTCAATACCACCCAGCAATACAACACACTCAATACCACCCAGCAATACAACACACTCAATACCACCCATCAATACAACACACTCAATAGCACTGAGCAATACAACACACTCAATACCACCCAGCAATACAACACACTCAATACCACCCATCAATACAACACACTCAATAGCACCGAGCAATACAACACACTCAATACCACTGAGCAATACAACACACTCAATAACACACAGCAATACAACACACTCAATAACACCGAGCAATACAACACACTCAATACCACCCAGCAATACAACAGACTCAATAACACCCAGCAATACAACAGACTCAATAACACTGAGCAATACAACATACTCAATAACACCGAGCAATACAACAGACTCAATAACACCGAGCAATACAACACACTCAATACCACCCAGCAATACAACATACTCAATAACACCTAGCAATACAACATACTCAATACCACCCAGCAATACAACATACTCAATAACACCTAGCAATACAACAGACTCAATACCACCCAGCAATACAACATACTCAATAACACACAGCAATACAACATACTCAATAACACCCAGCAATACAACAGACTCAATACCACCCAGCAATACAACACACTCAATAACACACAGCAATACAACACACTCAATAACACCCAGCAATACAACAGGCTCAATAACACCCAGCAATACAACAGACTCAATAACACCCAGCAATACAACAGACTCAATAACACCTAGCAAT
The DNA here is from genome assembly GCA_014843695.1 of Archivesica marissinica. Lineage (NCBI taxonomy): Eukaryota > Metazoa > Mollusca > Bivalvia > Venerida > Vesicomyidae > Archivesica > Archivesica marissinica. The sequence continues at coordinate 57,101,897 of CM026394.1, read as the reverse complement.
ACAACAGACTCAATAACACCCAGCAATACAACAGACTCAATACCACCCAGCAATACAACACACTCAATAACACCCAGCAATACAACAGGCTCAATAACACCCAGCAATACAACAGGCTCAATACCACACAGCAATACAACAGGCTCAATAACACACAGCAATACAACAGGTTCAATACCACACAGCAATACAACATACTCAATAACACACAGCAATACAACACACTCAATAACACACAGCAATACAACAGACTCAATAGCACCGAGCAATACAACAGACTCAATACCACCCAGTAATACAACATACTCAATAACACTGAGCAATACAACAAACTCAATAACACCCAGCAATACAACATACTCAATACCACCTAGCAATACAACATACTCAATACCACCTAGCAATACAACATACTCAATACCACACAGCAATACAACAGACTCAATAGCACCGAGCAATACAACAGACTCAATAGCACCGAGCAATACAACAGACTCAATAGCACCGAGCAATACAACAGACTCAATACCACCCAGCAATACAACAGACTCAATAACACCTAGCAATACAACACACTCAATAACACTGAGCAATACAACAGACTCAATAACACTGAGCAATACAACACACTCAATAACACACAGCAATACAACAGACTCAATAGCACCGAGCAATACAACAGACTCAATAGCACCGATCAATACAACAGACTCAATAACACCCAGCAATACAACACACTCAATAACACCCAGCAATACAACACACTCAATAACACTGAGCAATACAACACACTCAATAACACTGAGCAATACAACAGACTTAATAACACTGAGCAATTCAACACACTCAATAACACACAGCAATACAACAGACTCAATAGCACCGAGCAATACAACAGACTCAATAGCACCGAGCAATACAACACACTCAATAACACCCAGCAATACAACAGACTCAATAACACCCAGCAATACAACACACTCAATAACACCGAGCAATACAACATACTCAATAACACTGAGCAATACAACATACTCAATAACACCCAGCAATACAACAGACTCAATAACACCCAGCAATACAACACACTCAATAACACTGAGCAATACAACACACTCAATAACACCCAGCAATACAACATACTCAATAACACCCAGCAATACAACATACTCAATAACACTGAGCAATACAACACACTCAATAACACCGAGCAATACAACAGACTCAATAGCACCGAGCAATACAACATACTCAATAACACACAGCAATACAACACATTCAATAGCACCGAGCAATACAACATACTCAATAACACACAGCAATACAACGCACTCAATAACATTGAGCAATACAACAGACTCAATAGCACCGAGCAATACAACATACTCAATAACACACAGCAATACAACACACTCAATAACACCGAGCAATACAACATACTCAATAACACACAGCAATACAACACACTCAATAACACACAGCAATACAACACACTCAATAACACCCAGCAATACAACACACACAATACCACCGAGCAATACAACACACTCAATACCACCCAGCAATACAACACACTCAATAGCACCGAGCAATACAACACACTCAATACCACCCAGCAATACAACACACTCAATAGCACCGAGCAATACAACACACTCAATACCACCCAGCAATACAACACACTCAATAGCACCGAGCAATACAACATACTCAATAACACACAGCAATACAACACACTCAATAGCACCGAGCAATACAACACACTCAATACCACCCAGCAATACAACACACTCAATAACACCCAGCAATACAACAGACTCAATACCACCCAGCAATACAACATACTCAATAACACACAGCAATACAACGCACTCAATAACACTGAGCAATACAACACACTCAATAACATTGAGCAATACAACACACTCAATAACACTGAGCAATACAACACACTCAATAGCACCGAGCAATACAACACACTCAATACCACCAGCAATACAACACACTCAATAGCAATGAGCTATACAACACACTCAATAACACCCAGCAATACAACACACACAATACCACCGAGCAATACAACACACTCAATAACACCCAGCAATACAACACACTCAATACCACCGAGCAATACAACACACTCAATAACACCGAGCAATACAACAGACTCAGTAACACCCAGCAATACAACAGACTCAATACCACCCAGCAATACAACAGACTCAATAACATTTAAATAAATGAATTAATTGAAGAAACCGTGGATAAGGTCATGCCAATAAAAGTGGGTGGGAAACCAGAAACTTGAGCTGAAGGATTTGATGAAGACAACAAAGAAATATCTCCACTGCAATTGGTAAGGACATTACAAGAGAAGGCAGATACAACAACAGCTGTTGTCATCAAGACACTAATCAAAGAAATGCCAGATCTACAGCTACGAGTTGAGGACATCGTTATGTGTCACCGATTGGGCAAGAAAACAGATACTAAAAATAGACACTGAGTAAACAAGTTAGAATTAGATGATTCTCGACAGTGTGATGGCCTTTTAGCTGAGTTTGAACAAAAGCCCTGGTGCCGATGGTTTAACAGTTGAATTTTACAAAATCTTTCCGAAACATCTAAAGGAGAACAATATTAAATCAATAAACTTCTCTTTTGAACAAGGTGATTTGACTAACCTGCAAAAACAGGGGATAATACCGCTTTTACCAAAATCAACAAAAGACTCACATTTTCTGTCAAATTGGTGGTCTATTATTCTCCTCAATGTAGATTATAAAATAGGAATTAAAACTATTTCAAATAGGATTAAAAAGGTTTTAACATAATAGTCCTGCACAAACTGGTTTCATGAAAGGTAGCTATATAGGCGAACATGTACGACTGATATTTGAAATTATTGAATATGCTGAGGAAAATGATCTCACTTGTCTGCTCTTATTCTCGGATTAAGAAAAATTTGACAGTCTTGACCGCGAGTTCATATTCAAGTGTTTAAATCACCTAAAATTTGTAGAATCACTGACTAATTGGGTTCGCTTGTTCTACAATCAGTCAACTAGTGTCATCATCAACAATGGTAATATGTCTGAATCTTATCCAATTGAAAGAGGTGTACGACAAGGATGTCCATTGTCATCTCTCTTCATTATATGCATGGTACTACTATCAATCTTCATTAAGGTAATACAGATAATACAGTAGTTGGAATAAATACCACACATAAGAAATAAAGAAATCAAACAAACAAACACATTGTTCGGACGATGCAACATACATTAACAATGGACAAATAGACTTATTTGAACGCCTAATAATGATTATCACGGAATATGGTAGTCAGGATTAAGTTTGAATATTTCAAAATCTAAGTTATTGTGATCAGGCTCTTTAAAACATTCTAATGTAAAATATAGTGTAGAAACATTTTTTATATTGACGGCAGAATCTGCTAAAATCTTAGGAATGGGCTTCTTTAATGACAAGGAAAGAAATATAAAAAATAACGTAGAAGAAAAACTGCTAGAGTTCAAAATTCGAAAGCGAACATTAATGGGTAAAGTTATTGTAATAAAAACGTTTGCTTTACCAAAGCTAGTATATCCTTTCACTGTTCTCCCTAACCCTAAACCTAGAGCTGAAGGTTGGGCGACGAAGGCTCACCTAGAGATGAAGGCTCAGACAAGCGGAATTCAGCTACGAAAATTACTAAAATTAGGTGAGATGGTTTGACAGGATTATATCTTTGATGAAACAATCCCTTAGGTAACCTTGTTCTGACACATTTATTATCTTGTTTGTTGAAACTATTCTATGCGATATAGTATTCCAAGAAACATAAATCTGCTACCTGTTACATTCCTTGTCCTGCCCGCCAAATGCAACAACAGTCCTTATCGAGCCCAGTACTTCCTCGGCTATAGCTCCAGCCTTAGCATACGCCTTCAACTCTAACGTGGATGCCAAGCCAACCAACTGTGCAATAGTAATAATTTGTGTTAACATGACAACCGGACAATATTTCATTACTATACATAGAATGAGAAACTCAAGATAAAAACTCGAAAACGTTTGTCATTTTGATAATTATCATCACCATTAGAGTCATTATCAGTGTCAGCAGCAGCATTATCAAATCATCATCATAGTCATTATCAGCAGCTGCCCAATCAACATCATCAGCAGCAGCATTATAAACACAAGCATCAGCAGCATCATCATCAGCAGGGGCAACATCTGCTTAATCATTAGTCATTTCAGCAGCGGCATTATCATCTTCATCAACAGTCATTATCAACATCATCAACAGCAATCATTACTAGCATCATCATAAGCTTTAGCAGCAGCAACAACAACAGTATTAGCTTCCCTATTAGTCATTATTAACATCATAATCATTATCAGCTTGATCATCATCATCTTCTTCAGCAGCAACATTATTGTTATCTTCTTTAATATCAGCAGCAGGAGAAGCATTATGAACTTCATCATATGGGCAAATATTAGTATAATTATCAACATCTTCAGCATCTAACTCTTCAATACCATGATCATCATCATGATGATCACATCACCGTCACCATCATCTAACCCTTCATGACCATGATCACATCACCGTCACCATCATCTAACCATTCATGACCATGATCACATCACCGTCACCATCATCTAACCCTTCATGACCATGATCACATCACCGTCACCATCATCTAACCCTTCATGACCATGATCACATCACCGTCACCATCATCTAACCCTTCATGACCATAATCACCATCACCACCGCCATCATCAACATCTAACTCTTCCTTACCATGATCATCATCATCATGATCAACATGACCACAATCTTCATCATCATCAACATCATCTTCAATTTACAAATTGTTATTATCGTAATTAATATCAGCTAGTCACTAACCCTCGCCATGAGAAAAGCAGCCCCAGCAAGCAGCGGACTGATTGCCAGAATAACGAGGGTGAGTTTCCAGCCATATACAAATCCAACGGCAAACCCCGATAGACCACCACACATCCACTGCGTAAATGAACCCAGTTTGTCACCAATGCCTTCATGGATCTTTGTTATGTCACTGAAATATAATGAAAATAATAAGACAAAAGGACCATGAAGAAATAAATTATTCACTGGAGTTTTGTACACCACAATTCCATGTCAACAAATGTGTACATATATGTCACAGGGCTCATTCTAGAGGGCAACATAGGCGAAGTAGTTGCCCTTGGGAATCTGACTTCATCCGCACTTCTCCCTAAAAATAAAAATGTTTTTGTATATTTATTTTACAAAATGTCCAGTGGCCATTGTAAAGCACTCCAGCTATTCAAACATTATATTTAATGGTCATATTGTGTATTTTAACCTTGTTATGTTGAAATTGATTAAATAATACCATTAGATAACGCAATCGTACGTTTTCTCACTTCTTGGGTCTAGCTTGAGCCCTGTGCTCCAATAAAAATCAACGACAAAACTGGGAGAATTTGTAAGGTACCAAAAATCCGAGGCGAATAAAGGAGGAACTAGTATTACAAATATGTATGTAAACAGATATAACTATAAATTACAGTTAAATTACAATAATTCTAGACAATACATCATATGTAAACATATATAATTATAAATTACAGTTAAATTACAATAATTCTAGACAATACATCATATGTAAACATATATAATTATAAATTACAGTTAAATTACAATAATTCTAGACAATACATCATATGTAAACATATATAATTATAAATTACAGTTAAATTACAATAATTCTAGACAATACATCATATGTAAACATATATAATTATAAATTACAGTTAAATTACAATAATACTAGACAATACATCATTGTATGCATGGAATTCGTGATAGCGCAGTGGTAGCCGGCTCATCTGGATCTACACTTTTTGTAAGTCTATTTAGAGGCATGTAGTGTTGAAAGGGTTAAAAGTTACAACGATTGTGAAGCAAGTGTTAACAACTTATATTAATCACTCTCGTGGGTGCGGATGAAAGCGTAAATGTGATCATTCGTATGGGAGGAAACTGGAGTACCCGGAAAAAACCCACCTGTCCGATCTGGCGACAACAGTACCATCACACATACTTCCCGGTCTGTGGATCGAACCAGGGTTGCATTGGTGAGAAGCGAACAGGTTTGACGGTTTGATCTGGCTCTATGCTTTTTAAATGTTAAACAAGATGCATACTTTGTTATCCTAGAATTGAGTTCCCCCGTATCAGTCGTATCAAACCAGCCAATATTTTGTCTCATGACGTTCCGGTAGAAACTTTTGCGTATTCTGTACGTCTGTCTTTCTGATGCTATCATCCAGAACAGTACTTGTCCATAACCAACAACGATCACGGCACAACCAATACCTGAAATAAACTCAAATATGTAAATGAAGCTGATTTTATTTGCATGGCATTGGGACTGTATTTTTACATCGCTGTTGCATTTCCTTCGATGAACGTATGTGCCATGATTGCATACATTTTCCCACGAGGGTTCCCAACTAATGATATACAGCTGACATGAGGGTTCCCAACTAATGATATACAGCTGACATGAGGGTTCCAAACTAATGATATACAGCTGACATGAGGGTTCCCAACTAATGATATACAGCTGACATGAGGGTTCCAAACTAATGATATACAGCTGACATGAGGGTTCCCAACTAATGATATACAGCTGACATGAGGGTTCCCAACTAATGATATACAGCTGACATGAGGGTTCCCAACTAATGATATACAGCTGACATGAGGGTTCCCAACTAATGATATACAGCTGACATGAGGGTTCCCACTATGATATACAGCTGACATGAGGGTTCCCAACTAATGATATACAGCTGACATGAGGGTTCCCAACTAATGATATACAGCTGACATGAGGGTTCCCAACTAATGATATACAGCTGACATGAGGGTTCCCAACTAATGATATACAGCTGACATGAGGGTTCCCAACTAATGATATACAGCTGACATGAGGGTTCCCAACTAATGATATACAGCTGACATGAGGGTTCCCAACTAATGATATACAGCTGACATGAGGGTTCCCAACTAATGATATACAGCTGACATGAGGGTTCCCAACTAATGATATACAGCTGACATGAGGGTTCCCAACTAATGATATACAGCTGACATGAGGGTTCCCAACTAATGATATACAGCTGACATGCACACTCAAAGTTTAGGGCATGCGCATTCACAGTGTTAGGCAGCGTTTGTCGCGAGAAAAGGCGTGTCTTACAGTTTACGCTGTTCCATGGATGATGTATTTACCTGTTCCGGGACACAGTAAGTTGCAAATCTGGATTAAAAACAATACAAAGTGTGCTATATTTTCTTTCTGTGTCATTGAAAAGAATAATTAATGTAAATATAAGTAATGAATAGCGGGTTAATAGTTTCCATCAGGGTATGTACTACATTGGGCTCTGCAGACTCTGCATACACATCAACCTACCAATGAAGCAGAATGCATACGTCTGCAGACTCTGCATACACACCAACATACCAATGAAGCAGAATGCATATGTCTGCAGACTCTGCATACACACCAATAAGTCCAACATACCAATTGAAGTAGAATGCATACGTCTGCAGACCCTGCATACACATCAATAAGTCCAACCTACCAATGAGGCAGAATGCATATGCCTGCAGACTCTGCATACATACCAACCTACCAATGAAGTAGAATGCATACGTCTGCAGACTCTGCATACACATCAACCTATCAATGAAGTAGAATGCATACGTCTGCAGACTCTGCATACACACCAACATACCAATGAAGTAGAATGCATACGTCTGCAGACTCTGCATACACACCAATTAAGTCCAACATACCAATTGAAGTAGAATGCATACATCTGCAGACTCTTCATACACACCAATAAGCCCAACAAACCAATGAAGTAGAATGCATATGTCTGCAGACTATACATACACACCAACCTACCAATGAAGTAGAATGCATACGTCTGCAGACTCTACATACACACCAACCTACCAATGAAGTAGAATGCATACGTCTGCAGACGCTACATACACACCAACCTACCAATGAAGTAGAATGCATTCGTCTGCAGATGCTACATACACACGAACCTACCAATGAAGTAGAATGCATACGTCTGCAGACTCTACATACACACCAACCTACCAATGAAGTAGAATGCATACGTCTGCATCACCTCAAGCAGATCATCCTGTGTAGCTCGCCTAATAGCGGCAAAATCTATGTGTCCATCTGAAAGACTCTTTATATCACTTTCATAGTTGCTGAAACACAAATTAATTAAATCATGACATTAAATTCCAAATAAGATGGATCTGTCTTCTAAACCTTGTTTGCCCAGTTAAGCTATGTGTGATTGTTTGCCCAGTTAAGCTATGTGTGATTGTTTGCCCAGTTAAGCTATGTGTGATTGTTTGCCCAGTTAAGCTATGTGTGATTGTTTGCCCAGTTAAGCTATGTGTGATTGTTTGCCCAGTTAAGCTATGTGTGATTGTTTGCCCAGTTAAGCTATGTGTGATTGTTTGTCCAGTTAAGCTATGTGTGATTGTTTGCCCAGTTAAGATATGTGTGATTGTTTGCCCAGTTAAGCTATGTGTGATTGTTTGCCCAGTTAAGATATGTGTGATTGTTTGCCCAGTTAAGCTATGTGTGATTGTTTGCCCAGTTACGCTATGTGTGATTGTTTTCCCAGTTAAGCTATGTGTGATTGTTTGCCCAGTTAAGCTATGTGTGATTGTTTGCCCAGTTAAGCTATGTGTGATTGTTTGCCCAGTTACGCTATGTGTGATTGTTTGCCCAGTTAAGCTATGTGTGATTGTTTGCCCAGTTAAGCTATGTGTGATTGTTTGCCCAGTTAAGCTATGTGTGATTGTTTGCCCAGTTTGGCTATGTGTGATTGTTTGCCCAGTTAAGCTATGTGTGATTGTTTGCCCAGTTAAGCTATGTGTGATTGTTTGCCCAGTTAAGCTATGTGTGATTGTTTGCCCAGTTACGCTATGTGTGATTGTTTGCCCAGTTAAGCTATGTGTGATTGTTTGCCCAGTTAAGCTATGTGTGATTGTTTGCCCAGTTACGCTATGTGTGATTGTTTGCCCAGTTAAGCTATGTGTGATTGTTTGCCCAGTTAAGCTATGTGTGATTGTTTGCCCAGTTTGACTATGTGTGATTATTTGCCCAGTTAAGCTATGTGTGATTGTTTGCCCAGTTAAGATATGTGTGATTGTTTGCTCAGTTAAGCTATGTGTGATTGTTTGCCCAGTTAAGCTATGTGTGATTGTTTGCCCAGTTAAGATATGTGTGATTGTTTGCTCAGTTAAGCTATGTGTGGTTGTTTGCCCAGTTAAGATATGTGTGGTTGTTTGCCCATTTTGGCTATGTGTGATTGTTTGCCCAGTTTGGCTATGTGTGATTGTTTGCCCAGTTAAGCTATGTGTGGTTGTTTGCCCATTTTGGCTATGTGTGATTGTTTGCCCAGTTAAGCTATGTGTGGTTGTTTGCCCAGTTTGGCTATGTGTGATTGTTTGCCCAGTTAAGATATGTGTGATTGTTTGCCCAGTTAAGCTATGTGTGATTATTTGCCCAGTTAAGCTATGTGTGATTGTTTGCCCAGTTAAGCTATGTGTGATTGTTTGCCCAGTTTGGCTATGTGTGATTGTTTGCCCAGTTAAGCTATGTGTGATTGTTTGCCCAGTTTGGCTATGTGTGATTGTTTGCCCAGTTTGGCTATGTGTGATTGTTTGCTCAGTTTGGCTATGTGTGGTTGTTTGCCCAGTTAAGCTATGTGTGGTTGTTTGCCTATTTTGGCTATGTGTGATTGTTTGCCCAGTTAAGATATGTGTGATTGTTTGCCCAGTTAAGCTATGTGTGATTATTTGCCCAGTTAAGCTGTGTGTGATTGTTTGCCCAGTTAAGCTATGTGTGATTGTTTGCCCAGTTTGGCTATGTGTGATTGTTTGCCCAGTTAAGCTATGTGTGATTGTTTGCCCAGTTTGGCTATGTGTGATTGTTTGCCCAGTTTGGCTATGTGTGATTGTTTGCTCAGTTTGGCTATGTGTGGTTGTTTGCCCAGTTAAGCTATGTGTGGTTGTTTGCCCAGTTAAGCTATGTGTGATTGTTTGCCCAGTTTGGCTATGTGTGATTGTTTGCCCAGTTTGGCTATGTGTGATTGTTTGCCCAGTTTGGCTATGTGTGATTGTTTGCCCAGTTTGGCTATGTGTGATTGTTTGCTCAGTTTGGCTATGTGTGGTTGTTTGCCCAGTTAAGCTATGTGTGGTTGTTTGCCCATTTTGGCTATGTGTGGTTGTTTGCCCAGTTTGGCTATGTGTGATTGTTTGCCCAGTTAAGCTATGTGTGATTGTTTGCCCAGTTTGGCTATGTGTGATTGTTTGCCCAGTTTGGCTATGTATGATTGTTTGCCCAGTTAAGCTATGTGTGATTGTTTGCCCAGTTTGGCTATGTGTGATTGTTTGCCCAGTTTGGCTATGTGTGATTGTTTGCCCAGTTTGGCTATGTGTGATTGTTTGCCCAGTTTGGCTATGTGTGATTGTTTGCCCAGTTTGGCTATGTGTGATTGTTTGCCCAGTTTGGCTATGTGTGATTGTTTGCCCAGTTTGGCTATGTGTGAGTGTTGCCCAGTTTGGCTACATGTATGTGTGAAACAATCATGATTAAGCAATAATCTAGTTTTTTATATAAAACACGATTCTAGTCACAGAGTTGTCTGGCTCCAAACATTCGATAAAACAAGGCAACCAGCACAGGGCTGTCTGACCTCATAATTGAGATAAACAAAAGACATGTCAGAGGGTTGTTTGGCCACAGAAGTTAGATAAAACATCATTCCAGCCTCAGAGTTATCTGGCAACACTTGGCCCCAGACTTTAGATAAAACTAGATACCCGTCACATGGCTATCTGGCCCCAGACTTTAGATACAACTAGATACCCGTCACATGGCTATCTGGCCCCAGACTTTAGATAAAACTAGATACCCGTCACATGGCTATCTGGCCCCAGACTTTAGATAAAACTAGATACCCATCACATGGCTATCTGGCCCCAGACTTTAGATAAAACTAGATACCCGTCACATGGCTGTCTGGCCCCAGACTTTAAATACAACTAGATACCCGTCACATGGCTATCTGGCCCCAGACTTTAGATAAAACTAGATACCCGTCACATGGCTGTCTGGCCACAGACTTTAGATAAAACTAGATTCCTGTCACAGGGCTGTCTGGCCACAGACTCGAGATAAAACATTAATATTGCCACAGGGCTGTCTGGTCACAGACTCGAGATAAAACATTAATATTGCCACAGGGCTGTCTGGTCACAGACTCGAGATAAAACATTAATATTGCCACAGGGCTGTCTGGTCACAGACTCGAGATAAAACATTAATATTGCCACAGGGCTGTCTGGTCACAGACTCGAGATAAAACATTAATATTGCCACAGGGCTGTCTGGTCACAGACTCGAGATAAAACATTAATATTGCCACAGGGCTCTCTGGTCACAGACTTGAGATAAAACATTAATATTGCCACAGGGCTGTCTGGTCACAGACTCGAGATAAAACATTAATATTGCCACAGGGCTGTCTGGTCACAGACTCGAGATAAAACATTAATATTGCCACAGGGCTGTCTGGTCACAGACTCGAGATAAAACATTAATATTGCCACAGGGCTGTCTGGTCACAGACTCGAGATAAAACATTAATATTGCCACAGGGCTCTCTGGTCACAGACTTGAGATAAAACATTAATATTGCCACAGGGCTGTCTGGTCACAGACTCGAGATAAAACATTAATATTGCCACAGGGCTGTCTGGTCACAGACTTTAGATAAAACATTAATATTGCCACAGGGCTGTCTGGCCACAGACTTTAGATAAAACATTAATATTGCCACAGGGCTGTCTGGCCACAGACTTTAGATAAAACATTAATATTGCCACAGGGCTGTCTGGTCACAGACTTTAGATAAAACATTAATATTGCCACAGGGCTGTCTGGTCTGGGCCACAAGAGCTTGATGAATATGATCTCATCATTTCTATTCTCATTGTGGGGTTAGAACAGCTGATGTCGTAAGCACCATACATGCACGATTTATTATTGTCACGATCTCGCTTATTTTCTAAATGAATATTAATATATGTACACTATAAGTAAAAGGATTAGGAGCGTAACTCAAAAGAACACAGATTTTCCAATGGTTGAAAGATAATGATTACACAATATGCTTCTTACATGAAACACATTCATCTGTTAGCAATTATATAGAATGGACAACAGAATGGGGCTCTGATGCTTTTTTTAGTGAAACTAGTAGTAATAGTGAAGGAGTAGGCATACTTTTCAATCCTAAATTGTCATATGATATCTTGAAATACACAGAAGTAATACCTGGCAGATTACAGGCAATACATATAAACATAAATAACAGAGATTTAATAATTCTGAACATATATGGACCAAACAAAGAGAACAGGCCATTATTTAACAAACTACACGAATTCATATCAAACAACGAAAATTCAAGAATGATAATTGGCGGCGATTTTAATGTGGTTTTAAATCCTGATCTTGACAAAAAAGGGGGGTCACTGAACACAAATAAAATACATAGAGACATGTTAACAAATATACAAGAAAAGTATGACCAATAAGATGGAGAACACAACATTGTAATGAACAACGATTTGCATGCATTTGAAATACCATGCCTAGAATTCAATGTAGACTTGATTATTTCTTAGTAACAGATAACAATAATGTAATAAATGTGAAATTAAAAATAGCATAAAAATAGACCACTCACTGGTAAATTTAAGTTTAAATATTAATAACCAACCTAGAGGACAAGCCAGGCTACTATAAATTAAATACTTCAATTCTCCTTGAAAATGAATACAAGAACATAATTAAAAACATATCAGAAATTGTGTAAATAAATAAAGAGGCAAATCCAAACACTCTATGGGAATTGATTAAAGGAACAATTAGAAATGAATCTATCAAATATAGTGCTAAGCTTAGCAACAAAAAACAAAGCAGAGGAAATTAAGCTGCAAGAAAATATTGACAAATTGGCTAAGGACAATTCTATGTGATTAATGAAATTAATAATAATAAAACAAGATTACAAGAAGAGAGAGACATTACACAATCAGACATACACTTCTTTCCTGATGACTATAGTAATAAATTGAATAATGAAGAGAAAAATGCATGCGAAGGTATATTGTCTGAAGCAGAATGTTACAATGCACTAAAAGAGATGAATAATAACAAATGCCCAGGATCTGATGGAATAACAACTGATTTCTATAAGCTATTTTGGAACGATGTAAAAACGTATTTAGTCAAGTCTTTTAATCATTCCTTAGAGAAGGGGAATTAACAACACTACAGAAACAAAGTATTATCAATTTAATCCCCAAAAAAGGAAAAGATACAACAAATCTGTCAAACTGGAGACCAATTAGCTTACTTAAATGGCTTCGCCTTTCCAAAACTGCTGTTCCCTTTAATGGTATTAAATAATCCAACTGCAGCAGATATAAAATGGATCATACATATCATGTTTGACTTCATTTGCGACTCCAAGCCGGAAAAAATCAGCCGAAAAATTAATGTCCAATGCTACGAAAAGGTGGGTTAAAAATGATACAACTGAACCAATTTATTACGGCACTAAAAGCCAGTTGGGTAAGGAGGTGAAGAATTATATAAGACTCTGTCTTTCATTCTAATCCTTTTTCTGTATTCTGATTATGTGTGATGTATGTATTGTTCAATATGTATTATATTGGGAAATAAAATATGCTTAAATGAGACGAATTACAAATAGCAACAATTCTGGAAAATGGAAATTATTATATTTAAGTTACTTAAAACGATTTGGCAGTAATAATATTTTTGAAGGAAATTTTAATGAAATTGATGCAAAAAAATATATAAACAATCCTTTTTTAAGAAATATTCTTGAGGCATGGAGTAAATTAAACTTTATTGACAATCCGGAAAACATTTCGAAACAGATTTTATGGAATAACTCAAAATTAAAAGGAAATGGAAACATGTTCTTCTATGTTCACCTTTATGATTATAGAAGTAAATCCTTAGCGTTTTCGAAATTTAGAATACTATATGATATAGTAACAATGACTATCTAAAATATTTTAAATTAATTTCAAGCATTCCACAGCAATGGAGAACAAGATTAAAAAATGAAAGAATAATCATAAGCAATATAAATATATCATTAATTGAAAAAATAAAGGCATGTGTAATAAGATGTTATATAATATGTTTCTTAACAGACTAGAAAATATTGAGTACAAGGCTAAGGTGAAATGGGAAAATGAATTAGTGGAGAAAGAAATAAATTACGGAAAAGTATTTACACATCACTTCCAGAGTACAAACAGCACCAAATTTCGAAACTTCCAATACAACTTTTTATATAAATGTAAAATTGTTGGTTCAAATTTATGTGATTTCTGTGATATGGCTAGAGAAACCATTAAATATCAATTTTGGGAATGTAACAAAGTACAACAATTTTGGTCACAATTAAGTACATATTTAAAAGACCGAAATATTGCAAATAATTTAGACTGATTTCAAGTATGTTTTGGACGTCACAATACGACTCAAAAAGTCTATTTTTAAATGTATGCATTATAGCAGGAAAATATTTCATTTACACATGCAAACTAAGGAAAGTGGAGCCTAGATATGTAGACTTTATGCAATACTTAAGCCGAATAAAAAATATAGAAAAACAAATAGCTATAAACAATAATAAACTTATAATCCATGAACAAAAATGGAGTGTGTACAGTATTAAGTGAAAAATAGAGAGAATTTGTTTATGTATGTACATGTATGGTAATAATAGAACACTGCTATTTTTAACTCTAAACTCTCCCCATACTATCTGTCTCCTCACTTAATCCTATAACTACTTCTCCCCATACTATCTGTCTCCTCACTTAGTCCTATAACTACTTCTCCCCATACTATCTGTCTCCTCACTTAGTCCTATAACTACTTCTCCCCATACTATCTGTCTCCTCACTTAGTCCTATAACTACTTCTCCCCATACTATCTGTCTCCTCACTTAGTCCTATAACTACTTCTCCCCATACTATCTGTCTCCTCACTTAGTCCTATAACTACTTCTCCCCATACTATCTGTCTCCTCACTTAGTCCTATAACTACTTCTCCCCATACTATCTGTCTCCTCACTTAGTCCTATAACTACTTCTCCCCATACTATCTGTCTCCTCACTTAGTCCTATAACTACTTCTCCCCATACTATCTGTCTCCTCACTTAGTCCTATAACTACTTCTCCCCATACTATCTGTCTCCTCACTTAGTCCTATAACTACTTCTCCCCATACTATCTGTCTGCTCATGTAGTCCTATAACTACTTCTCCCCATACTATCTGTCTCCTCACTTAATCCTATAACTACTTCTCCCCATACTATCTGTCTCCTCACTTAGTCCTATAACTACTTCTCCCCATACTATCTGTCTCCTCACTTAGTCCTATAACTACTTCTCCCCATGCTATCTGTCTCCTCATTTAGTCCTATAACTACTTCTCCCCATGCTATCTGTCTCCTCATTTAGTCCTATAACTACTTCTCCCCATACTATCTCTCTCCTCACTTAGTCCTATAACTACTTCTCCCCATGCTATCTGTCTCCTCACTTAGTCCTATAACTACATGTACTTCTCCCCATACTATCTGTCTCCTCACTTAGTTCTATAACTACTATCTACTTTTATCTTCACTCATTATAACTCTTAAGAAAACTTTCAATCATATTATAATGTTATTACCTGTACATATACATGGGTAATACAGTTTGAGTTATAATATAGTGTTTGTATGTCTGTGAATACTGTAATGTACTGTACATTCATGTAATAATGATGGAAATAAAAATATTAGAAAAAGAAAAAAGAGCTTGATGAGTAGGTATTATATGCGCCTGACATGGAATACTGACTGGTTAACGTCTGTCAATAGTTTGAATCGAGTCCAAGACATACGGTATGCCAACTTGCTACAAAACTCTAAATATAACAAGGCCACGGCCTCAAGGGTGTCTATCCCCATATGCCGGCACTAACCCATTAATCCTTTCCTTCATAGAGAATTAGGTTAATATACTATTATATCTCCATGCAAATGATTGTCATTTAGCTATCATGCAGTGGATAAGTAGTCACCATATCTATCCCACCTCCATAGATATTACTGGGACTACATGAGATTCTGGCCTTAATTATGAACATTGGTTTGGCTTCTACATTGTTAATGTATGTCGTATTGGAATGGCGTCAAGAGGTGCTTCTATGAGGGAAACGGTTAATAGATTAGAATCTCACCTTAATAAACCTGGCTGCTCAAGTATTCCTTTGTATGTGAGACTGACGTTATACGTAGCACTTAAGTTGGCCAGAATGCCTGTTGTATCTAGGTATGAAGCTATCTTGCCAAAGCTGCCAGATTGGACGAACAGATCGATCATTTTGCCGAACACGATGATCATCAATGGGTAAGACGTTCCATGTATCAATGCACTGAGAGTACCAAGTATCATGAAGAATATGTCCTTCACCTCCGCATACTTAAACTAAAATGAAGAATAATTAATTAACACTATATTTGTTTCTCTTTTTTTTAGGGACAACACAAACATCACCAAGCAGGCTCTTAGTTTAAACATTAAGTCGGTTGAATCGGAGTATCACTTTTTGCTATGTTGTACGAGATACACAAGTTTAAGAACTAAATACCTTGGTAGTATATCTTGGCCATGTGTACAGAAATTCAATAATATCATGTTATCTAAGAATAAAATAGAATTGTTAAAAATACACATTATAAAGTGTAAAGGAATCTATGTTTCTAAGAAAAAATACCCTAGATAATATCACTATTTCTTAAAATGGGTATGTATGTATGTATGTATGTATGTATGTATGTATGTATGTATGTATGTATGTATGTATGTATGTATGTATGTATGTATGTATGTATGTATGTATGTATGTATGTATGTATGTATGTATGTATGTATGTATGTATGTATGTATGTATGTATGTATGTATGTATGTATGTATGTATGTATGTATGTATGTATGTATGTATGTATGTAGGTATGTATGTATGTATGTATGTATGTATGTATGTATGTATGTATGTAGGTATGTATGTATGTATGTATGTATGTATGTATGTATGTATGTATGTATGTATGTATGTATGTATGTATGTAGTATGTATGTATGTATGTATGTATGTATGTATGTATGTATGTATGTATGTAGTATGTATGTAGTATGTATGTAGTATGTATGTATGTATGTATGTATGTATGTATGTATGTATGTATGTATGTATGTATGTATGTATGTATGTATGTATGTATGTATGTATGTATGTATGTATGTATGTATGCATGCATGTATGTATGTATGTATGTATGTATGTATGCATGCATGCATGCATGCATGCATGCATGCATGCATGTATGTATGTATGTATGTATGTATGTATGTATGTATGTATGTATGTATTTGTGCATGTCTTTGCCATAGTTTATACTTATGTAAATGGCCAAAGGCAATGTATTGCTGATAATGCCAATAAACTTGAAATTTGAATTATTTATTTCAATATTTGTACATGTAATCAAGAAATGAACATTTTACATATAATTTAGCAGACTGAAAGGGATTAGAACGAAAGAAAACTTATATAGTTCTTCTCCCTATCAATTGATTGATATACAATAGGCAGGAGAATAATATATATATATATATAACAATGAAAATAAGTGAAATCTATGCTATATATATGCTAAAGAATTTCAGAAATTATTGTATTAGTGAGTCAATAGTTTTGGATGTTAAAAAGAAAATGGTTAATAATTAAAGCAGGCTCTTGATTGGAACCCGCAAAAGGAAGAGAGGCCAACCAGTCCAAACATGGATAAGGACCTTGACCTCTGAGCTGCATACTAGCCGAATGACATGAGGAGAAACCAAACAAGCAGCAAAGGATAGGCCCATATGGTAGTGGCGGACGAAGAGGAAAGGTACTTGAGATATCGTGGCAGCCCTATGTCCCATACAGGACGAAGAGGAAAGGTACTTGAGATATCGTGGCAGCCCTATGTCCCATACAGGACGAAGAGGAAAGGTACTTGAGATATCGTGGCAGCCCTATGTCCCATACAGGACGAAGAGGAAAGGTACTTGAGATATCGTGGCAGCCCTATGTCCCATACAGGACGAAGAGGAAAGGTACTTGAGATATCGTGGCAGCCCTATGTCCCATACAGGACGAAGAGGAAAGGTACTTGAGATATCGTGGCAGCCCTATGTCCCATACAGGACGAAGAGGAAAGGTACTTGAGATATCGTGGCAGCCCTATGTCCCATACAGGACGAAGAGGAAAGGTACTTGAGATATCGTGGCAGCCCTATGTCCCATACAGGACGAAGAGGAAGGTAGATATCTGGCAGCCCTATGTCCCATACAGGATGAAGAGGAAAGGTAAGATATCGTGGCAGCCCTATGTACGGGACGAAGAGGTAAGGTAAGATATCGTGGCAGCCCTATGTCCCATACAGGATGAAGAGGAAAGGTACTTGAGATATCGTGGCAGCCATATGTCCCATACAGGACGAAGAGGAAAGGTACTTGAGATATCGTGGCAGCCCTATGTCCCATACAGGACGAAGAGGTAAGGTAAGATATCATGGCAGCCCTATGTCCCATACAGGACGAAGAGGTAAGGTAAGATATCATGGCAGCCCTATGTCCCATACAGGACGAAGAGGTAAGGTAGGATATCGTGGCAGCCCTATGTCCCATACAGGATGAAGAGGAAAGGTAAGATATCGTGGCAGCCCTATGTACGGGACGAAGAGGTAAGGTAAGATATCGTGGCAGCCCTATGTCCCATACAGGATGAAGAGGAAAGGTACTTGAGATATCGTGGCAGCCATATGTCCCATACAGGACGAAGAGGAAAGGTACTTGAGATATCGTGGCAGCCCTATGTCCCATACAGGACGAAGAGGTAAGGTAAGATATCATGGCAGCCCTATGTCCCATACAGGATGAAGAGGTAAGGTAGGATATCGTGGCAGCCCTATGTCCCATACAGGATGAAGAGGAAAGGTAAGATATCGTGGCAGCCCTATGTACGGGACGAAGAGGTAAGGTAAGATATCGTGGCAGCCCTATGTCCCATACAGGATGAAGAGGTAAGGTAAGATATCGTGGCAGCCCTATGTACGGGACGAAGAGGTAAGGTAAGATATCGTGGCAGCCCTATGTCCCATACAGGACGAAGAGGTAAGGTAAGATATCGTGGCAGCCCTATGTACGGGACAAAGAGGTAAGGTAAGATATCGTGGCAGCCCTATGTACGGGATGAGAGGTAAGGTAAGATATCGTGGCAGCCCTATGTACGGGATGAAGAGGAAAGGTAAGATAGCATGGCAGCCCTATGTACGGGATGAAGAGGTAAGGTAAGATATCATGGCAGCCCTATGTACGGGATGAAGAGGAAAGGTAAGATATCGTGGCAGCCCTATGTACAGAATGAAGAGGAAAGGTAAGATATCGTGGCAGCCCTATGTACAGAATGAAGAGGAAAGTTAAGATATCGTGGCAGCCCTATGTACGGGATGAAGAGGAAAGGTAAGATATTGTGGTGGCCCTATGTACATAATGAAGAGGAAAGGTAAGATATCGTGGCAGCCCTATGTACAGAATGAAGAGGAAAGGTAAGATATCGTGGCAGCCCTATGTACGGGATGAAGAGGAAAGGTAAGATATCGTGGCAGCCCTATGTACAGAATGAAGAGGAAAGGTAAGATATAGTGGTAGCCCTATGTACGGGATGAAGAGGAAAGGAAGATATCGTGGCAGCCCTATGTACGGGATGAAGAGGAAAGGTAAGATATCGTGGTAGCCCTATGTACAGAATGAAGAGGAAAGGTAAGATATAGTGGCAGCCCTATGTACAGAATGAAGAGGAAAGGTAAGATATCGTGGCAGCCCTATGTACAGAATGAAGAGGAAAGGTAAGATATCGTGGCAGCCCTATGTATGGGATGAAGAGGAAAGGTAAGATATCGTGGCAGCCCTATGTACAGAATGAAGAGGAAAGGTAAGATATCGTGGCAGCCCTATGTACAGAATGAAGAGGAAAGGTAAGATATCGTGGCAGCCCTATGTACAGAATGAAGAGGAAAGCTAAGATATCGTAGCAGCCCTATGTCCCATACGGGATGAAGAGGTAAGGTAAGATACAGGATGAAGAGGTAAGGTAAGATATCGTGGCAGCCCTATGTCCCATACGGGATGAAGAGGTAAGGTAAGATATCGTGGCAGCCCTATGTACGGGATGAGGAGGAAAGGTAAGATATCATGGCAGCCCTATGTACGGGACGAAGAGGTAAGGTAAGATATCGTGGCAGCCCTATGTACGGGATGAGGAGGAAAGGTAAGATATCGTGGCAGCCCTATGTACGGGATGAGGAGGTAAGGTAAGATATTGTGGCAGCCCTATGTACGGGATGAGGAGGAAAGGTAAGATATCGTGGCAGCCCTATGTACGGGATGAGGAGGTAAGGTAAGATATCGTGGCAGCCCTATGTACGGGATGAGGAGGTAAGGTAAGATATCGTGGCAGCCCTATGTACGGGACGAAGAGGTAAGGTAAGATATCATGGCAGCCCTATGTACAGGATGAGGAGGAAAGGTAAGATATCGTGGCAGCCCTATGTACGGGATGAGGAGGAAAGGTAAGATATCGTGGCAGCCCTATGTACGGGATGAGGAGGAAAGGTAAGATATCGTGGCAGCCCTGGCTTACCGGTGGCGAGGGTAAATAAACGTACATCATCATCATCAGACACAAGGAATAATAAATTAAAGCAATGTGTCTCACCTCGGCTTGCATAAACAGAAACAAGGAATAATAAATTAAAGCAATGTGTCTCGCCTCGGCTTGCATAATCAGACACAAGGAATAATAAATAATAGAATGTCTCTCGCCTCGGCTTGCATAAACAGACACAAGGAATAATAAATTAAAGCAATGTGTCTCACCTTGGCTTGGCTTGCATAAACAGACACAAGGCATAATAAATTAAAGCAATGTGTCTCGCCTCGGCTTGCATAAACAGACACAAGGAATAATAAATTAAAGCAATGTGTCTCACCTCGGCTTGCATAAACAGAAACAAGGCATAATAAATTAAAGCAATGTCTCTCGCCTCGGCTTGCATAAACAGACACAAGGAATAATAAATTAAAGCAATGTGTCTCACCTCGGTTTGCATACACAGACACAAGGAATAATAAATTAAAGCAATGTCTCTCGCCTCGGCTTGCATAAACAGACACAAGGAATAATAAATTAAAGCAATGTGTCTCACCTCGGCTTGCATAAACAGACACAAGGCATAATAAATTAAAGCAATGTGTCTCGCCTCGGCTTGCATAAACAGACACAAGGAATAATAAATTAAAGCAATGTGTCTTACCTCGGCTTGCATAAACACACAAGGCATAATAAATTAAAGCAATGTCTCTCGCCTCGGCTTGCATAAACAGACACAAGGAATCATAAATTATAGAATGTCTCTCACCTCTGCTTGCATAAACAGAAACAAGGAATAATAAATTAAAGCAATGTCTCTCGCCTCGGCTTGCATAAAACAGACACAAGGAATAATAAATTATAGAATGTCGCTCACCTCGGCTTGCATAAAACAGACACAAGGCATAATAAATTAAAGCAATGTCTTTCACCTCGGCTTGCATAAACAGACACAAGGAATAATAAATTAAAGCAATGTGTCTCACCTCGGCTTGCATAAACAGACACAAGGAATAATAAATTAAAGCAATGTCTCTCGCCTCGGCTTGCATAAACACACACAAGGAATAATAAATTAAAGCAATGTGTCTCACCTCGGCTTGCATAAACAGAAACAAGGCATAATAAATTAAAGCAATGTGTCTCGCCTCGGCTTGCATAAACAGACACAAGGAATAATAAATTATAGAATGTCGCTCACCTCGGCTTGCATAAAACAGACACAAGGCATAATAAATTAAAGCAATGTCTTTCACCTCGGCTTGCATAAACAGACACAAGGAATAATAAATTAAAGCAATGTGTCTCACCTTGGCTTGGCTTGCATAAACAGACACAAGGAATAATAAATTAAAGCAATGTGTCTCACCTCGGCTTGCATAAACAGACATAAGGAATAATAAATTAAAGCAATGTCTCTCGCCTCGGCTTGCATAAACAGACACAAGGAATAATAAATTAAAGCAATGTGTCTCACCTCGGCTTGCATAAACAGAAACAAGGCATAATAAATTAAAGCAATGTCTCTCGCCTCGGCTTGCATAAACAGACACAAGGAATAATAAATTAAAGCAATGTCTCTCGCCTCAGCTTGCATAAACAGACACAAGGAATAATAAATTAAAGCAATGTGTCTCACCTCGGCTTGCATAAACAGACACAAGGAATAATAAATTAAACCAATGTGTCTCACCTCAGCTTGCATAAACAGACACAAGGAATAATAAATTAAAGCAATGTGTCTCACCTCGGCTTGCATAAACAGACACAAGGAATAATAAATTAAAGCAATGTGTCTCACCTCGGCTTGCATAAACAGACACAAGGAATAATAAATTAAAGCAATGTCTCTCGCCTCGGCTTGCATAAACAGACACAAGGAATAATAAATTAAAGCAATGTGTCTCACCTTGGCTTGGCTTGCATAAACAGACACAAGGCATAATAAATTAAAGCAATGTGTCTCGCCTCGGCTTGCATAAACAGACACAAGGCATAATAAATTAAAGCAATGTGTCTCACCTCGGCTTGCATAAACACACAAGGCATAATAAATTAAAGCAATGTCTCTCGCCTCGGCTTGCATAAAACAGACACAAGGAATAATAAATTATAGAATGTCTCTCACCTCGGCTTGCATAAAACAGACACAAGGCATAATAAATTAAAGCAATGTCTTTCACCTCGGCTTGCATAAACAGACACAAGGAATAATAAATTAAAGCAATGTGTCTCACCTCGGCTTGCATAAACAGAAACAAGGCATAATAAATTAAAGCAATGTGTCTCGCCTCGGCTTGCATAAACAGACACAAGGAATAATAAATTAAAGCAATGTGTCTCACCTTGGCTTGGCTTGCATAAACAGACACAAGGAATAATAAATTAAAGCAATGTCTCTCGCCTCGGCTTGCATAAACAGACACAAGGAATAATAAATTAAAGCAATGTGTCTCACCTCGGCTTGCATAAACAGAAACAAGGCATAATAAATTAAAGCAATGTCTCTCGCCTCGGCTTGCATAAACAGACACAAGGAATAATAAATTAAAGCAATGTGTCTCACCTTGGCTTGGCTTGCATAAACAGACACAAGGAATAATAAATTAAAGCAATGTCTCTCGCCTCGGCTTGCATAAACAGACACAAGGAATAATAAATTAAAGCAATGTGTCTCACCTTGGCTTGGCTTGCATAAACAGACACAAGGAATAATAAATTAAAGCAATGTGTCTCGCCTCGGCTTGCATAAACAGACACAAGGAATAATAAATTAAAGCAATGTGTCTCACCTCGGCTTGCATAAACAGAAACAAGGAATAATAAATTAAAGCAATGTCTCTCGCCTCGGCTTGCATAAACACACACAAGGAATAATAAATTAAAGCAATGTGTCTCACCTCGGCTTGCATAAATAGACACAAGGAATAATAAATTAAAGCAATGTCTCTCGCCTCGGCTTGCATAAACAGACACAAGGAATAATAAATTAAAGCAATGTTTCTCACCTTGGCTTGCATAAACAGACACAAGGCATAATAAATTAAAGCAATGTGTCTCGCCTCGGCTTGCATAAACAGACACAAGGAATAATAAATTAAAGCAATGTGTCTCACCTCGGCTTGCATAAACACACAAGGCATAATAAATTAAAGCAATGTCTCTCGCCTCGGCTTGCATAAACAGACACAAGGAATCATAAATTATAGAATGTCTCTCACCTCGGCTTGCATAAACAGAAACAAGGAATAATAAATTAAAGCAATGTCTCTCGCCTCGGCTTGCATAAAACAGACCCAAGGAATAATAAATTATAGAATGTCTCTCACCTCGGCTTGCATAAAACAGGCACAAGGAATAATAAATTAAAGCAATGTCTCTCGCCTCGGCTTGCATAAAACAGACACAAGGAATAATAAATTATAGAATGTCTCTCACCACGGCTTGCATAAAACAGACACAAGGAATAATAAATTAACTCTTTGCCTTTGGCTTGCATAAACAGACACAAGGAATAATAAATTAAAGCAATGTCTCTCGCCTCGGCTTGCATAAACAGACACAAGGAATAATAAATTAAAGCAATGTCTCTCACCTCGGCTTGCATAAACATCCATCAACATCTCGCAGACTAATACATACCACTTCAAACACTACAAGCATCACAACTTCTTTCTCCTTACCCACCACTATATCACAGTTTGATACATGTACATACTACTTTAAAACACACAAACCAACCAGCGCTGGCTCTTCTGTCATTCCCATGACTATCTCACAGATAGATACGTACCACTTCAAACACACCAACCATCGGCACTGGCTCTTCTGTCATTCCCATGACTATCTCACAGATAGATACGTACCACTTCAAACACTCCAACCATCGGCGGTGGTTCTTCTTTCTTCTTGCTTTTCTTACTGTCACTATCTTCATTCTTCCCACTCGTAGTTGTACCGTTCTTCATACCGACATCTCCTTTCATTTCCATTGTATCAACATCTGTGGGAGTCACACGTCCTGTAACAAACAAATAAAACTGATGTTTATTTATTTATTTATTTATATTTCGGGTTTTACGCCTGCATCAGCACCATTTTGGGCTATATCGCCGACGAGCAGTTTACCTAACAACACCTTTCCTGGGCAGGCTCCAGCGGCTAACCAGTACTTTGGTGCACCAACCTCTGTAAGAAACTGACAACTTTTTCATATAAATGAGACACGGCCTGAGCGGGGCTCGAACCAGTGACCATCAGTGATGATAGGTTACAGTGGTAATTACAAGTCAGCGACCTTAACCACTCGACCACGGAGGCGGATTAAAACTGATGTGCATTTTATATCAACATCCATTGGAGTCACAAGTGTCCATTGGAGTCACACATGTCCATTGGAGTCACACGTGTCCATTGGAGTCACACATGTCCATTGGAGTCACACGTGTCCATTGGAGTCACACATGTCCATTGGAGTCACACGTGTCCATTGGAGTCACACATGTCCATTGGAGTCACACATGTCCATTGGAGTCACACATGTCCATTGGAGTCACACGTGTCCATTGGAGTCACATGTGTCCATTGGAGTCACACATGTCCATTGGAGTCACACATGTCCATTGGAGTCACACGTGTCCATTGGAGTCACACATGTCCATTGGAGTCACACATGTCCATTGGAGTCACACATGTCCATTGGAGGCCCACATGTCCATTGGAGGCACACGTGTCCATTGGAGGCACACGTGTCCATTGGAGTCACACATGTCCATTGGAGTCACACGTGTCCATTGGAGTCACATGTGTCCATTGGAGTCACACATGTCCATTGGAGGCACACATGTCCATTGGAGGCACACATGTCCATTGGAGTCACACGTGTCCATTGGAGTCACACATGTCCATTGGAGTCACACGTGTCCATTGGAGTCACACGTATCCATTGGAGTCACACGTGTCCATTGGAGTCACACTTGTCCATTGGAGTCACACATGTCCATTGGAGGCACACATGTCCATTGGAGGCACACATGTCCATTGGAGTCACACATGTCCATTGGAGTCACACATGTCCATTGGAGTTACACATGTCCATTGGAGGCACACATGTCCATTGGAGGCACACGTGTCCATTGGAGTCACACATGTCCATTGGAGTCACACATGTCCATTGGAGTCACACATGTCCATTGGAGTCACACATGTCCATTGGAGTCACACATGTCCATTGGAGTCCCTGGATTACAGATGGGGGATGGAACCTGCGATCCCTGGATTACAGACGGGGGGACGGAACCTACGATCCCTGGATTACAGATGGGGGTGGAACCTGCGGTCCCTGGTTTACAGACGGGGGTGGAACCTGCGGTCCCTGGATTACAGATAGGGGGACGGAACCTGAGGTCCCTGGTTTACAGATGGGGGATGGAACCTGCGGTCCCTGGATTACAGATGGGGGGTGGAACCTGCGATCCCTGGATTACAGACGGGGATGGAACCTGCGGTCCCTGGATTACAGATGGGGGGTGGAACCTGCGATCCCTGGATTACAGATAGGGGGACGGAACCTACGATCCCTGGATTACAGACGGGGGATGGAACCTGTGATCCCTGGATTACAGATGGGGGATGGAACCTGCGGTCCCTGGATTACAGATGGGGGGTGGAACCTGCGATCCCTGGATTACAGACGGGGGATGGAACCTGCGGTCCCAGGATTACAGATGGGGGATGGAACCTGCGTTCCCTGGATTACAGATGGGGGATGGAACCTGCGGTCCCTGGATTACAGACGGGGGGATGGAACCATTGGAGTCACACATGTCCATTGGAGTCCCTGGATTACAGATGGGGGATGGAACCTGCGGTCCCAGGATTACAGATGGGGGGGTGGAACCTGCGGTCCCAGGATTACAGATGGGGGGGTGGAACCTACGATCCCTGGATTACAGATGGGGGATGGAACCTGCGATCCCTGGATTACAGACGGGGGGTGGAACCTACGATCCCTGGATTACAGATGGGGGGTGGAACCTACGATCCCTGGATTACAGACGGGGGACGGAACCTGCGATCCCTGGATTACAGACGGGGGTGGAACTGCGATCCCTGGATTACAGATGGGGGATGGAACCTACGATCCCTGGATTACAGACAGGGGACGGAACCTGCGATCCCTGGATTACAGATGGGGGTGGAACCTGCGATCCCTGGATTACAGATGGGGGATGGAACCTGCGTTCCCTGGATTACAGATGGGGGATGGAACCTGCGATCCCGGGATTACAGATGGGGGATAGAACCTGCGATCCCGGGATTACAGATGGGGGATGGAACCTGCGATCCCGGGATTACAGACAGGGGACAGAACCTGCGATCCCTAGAGTACAAGATCTGTCATGGTTTATATATTTTTCTTTTACATTAGGTTTGGTTTCATATCGTTTCTTAATGGTTTATCTATTTTACATTGAATGTGAAACAAGCTTTAACAACTTTACATGTAATCTCTCACGATGGCGATGATGAAATCACGTAGTCATTCGTGTAGAAGAAAACCAGAGTACAAGGAGAAACCTGACCTATCCAATCTGGCGATCACCTTACCATTTCACATATTTCATGGTCCGAGGATTTGACAAGGGTTACATCGGTAAGAAGCGAGCATGCTACCAACTGCGCTAATCACACAGCCAATATATATAGTGTATTTCGGCTCGTCAAGATCCCATGTTATAACATTAATAAACTCTCTAACAACACTTGAATATCTTGCTTAATGTAACACACAGCAGCGGCGTAGCCAGCGGAAAATGATGTGCAAGCCTCGAATGCAAGGTGCTAACCTAATAGGAGGGTCTGAGGGCATCCTCCCTACTAATTTTTTAAAATCTAGACATCAAATGGTGCACTCTGACACCTTTTAAGGGACGTTTATACATTAACAAACACATAAGGAAAGTTCAGTTTTTCATCTACTACTGTAACTATATCCAACTAAAAAAAACACTTCCTGAATATAATGTGCAAGCCCGGGCGTTGTGGCATAAAGGCAACTACGAGCCTGTACAACATACATGTACATGGTACAGAAT
Organism: Archivesica marissinica; assembly: GCA_014843695.1. NCBI lineage: Eukaryota > Metazoa > Mollusca > Bivalvia > Venerida > Vesicomyidae > Archivesica > Archivesica marissinica. The sequence continues at coordinate 57,073,788 of CM026394.1, read as the reverse complement.
AATATATGTATATGTAATTTCTAAAACAATATAAATTCCACACAACAGTAATTCCTTGTAACAACTACATTACCCATTTCTATCCAATGTACAATGTATGCAAGATAGATCACTGTAATAGAGTAGTACCTGTGTTCTCACAACCCTCTTTCGATGCCACCTTCCTATATTTAGCCGATTCCATGGCAACTTTTCCCAATAATTCTACTCAGAATTTATGTTTATTAAATGTTCTCATTACGCAGATCAGTTCACTGGATAAATCAATTATTTACTAATGTTTCTTTACGATTACTACTAATGACAGTATGCAGGTGTTACACAGGCGGTTCCAGGTTTATAGTTTATACAAATTTATTTTAGACCGATTGCAAAACAAGTTCTTACAACTTATATTAATCACTCTCGAGACCTCATTCCCAATAGAATCTATCCATAGCCACGAGGGAGAAAAATTTAAATGCCTTGCCAATCATAACAGCTCCAGCGAGGCTCGAACTCCAGATCTTTCGCACCTGTAGCGAATGCGCATCTACTGCACTATCACGACTTCCACAAAGTTCCAGAGAGGGGTGGTCACACAACATGCACCTCTTCAATAATATTTGCCAAAGATATACCTGTATAGACTTGGCAAAATCCAATCATTTGCGGGGTTGTGATTTTGATATTGAAAATAATAAGATTATGACTTATTCATTTACATACGGTACATGTAGGCATTTGAAAATATGACTTATTCATTTACATATGGTACATGTAGGCATTTGAAAATATGACTTATTCATTTACATACGGTACATGTAGACATTTGAAAATATGACTTATTCATTTACATACGGTACATGTAGACGTTTGAAAATATGACTTATACATTTACATACAGTACATGTAGGCGTTTTTGTGTGTTTTACGGTTATTTATCATCGCTACCGGTTGCCCATATGAGCGACCCCTCCTGAAGAGATTAGTCATTTTTGATTTTTAGAGGATAGTGCAATGATACAGACAGAGACCCATTCCAGAGTCTTCTCTGGTTCTTTTACATGCACGTTGTAAAGCACCGACATGAGACCCCGGTTTAAAGTCCCATCTGAAAGACTGTTAATTTTATTAGGGTCAGACGGGGGATCGAACCTGCGATCCTTGGATTACCAGTCCAGCGTGTTAACCACTGGACAATAGATCCGTCTGTGAAATAAATCTTGCACCCCCCTCAAACTTAGACACTCCATAGATCCGCTCATGAATTACATAAACTCATTCACTATTAATGTTAGTAAAATAGGTGAAAACAGTTCTTATGCATACCACAGTAGACTACCCGGCAGGTGCAACAGTAGACTACTCGGCCAGGTGCAACAGTAGACTACCCGGCCAGGTGCAACAGTAGACTACCCGGCAGGTGCAACAGTAGACTACTCGGCCAGGTGCAACAGTAGACTACCCGGCAGGTGCAACAGTAGACTACTCGGCAGGTGCAACAGTAGACTACTCGGCCAGGTGCAACAGTAGACTACCCGGCAGGTGCAACAGTAGACTACCCAGCAGGTGCAACAGTAGACTACCCGGCAGGTGCAACAGTAGACTACTCGGCAGGTGCAACAGTAGACTACCAGGCAGGTGCAACAGTAGACTACTCGGCCAGGTGCAACAGTAGACTACTCGGCAGGTGCAACAGTAGACTACTCGGCCAGGTGCAACAGTAGACTACTCGGCCAGGTGCAACAGTAGACTACTCGGCCAGGTGCAACAGTAGACTACCCGGCAGGTGCAACAGTAGACTACCCGGCAGGTGCAACAGTAGACTACCCGGCAGGTGCAACAGTAGACTACCCGGCAGGTGCAACAGTAGACTACTCAGCAGGTGCAACAGTAGACTACCCGGCAGGTGCAACAGTAGACTACTCGGCAGGTGCAACAGTAGACTACTCAGCCAGGTGCAACAGTAGACTACCGGCAGGTGCAACAGTAGACTACTCGGCCAGGTGCAACAGTAGACTACCCGGCAGGTGCAACAGTAGACTACTCGGCCAGGTGCAACAGTAGACTACCCGGCAGGTGCAACAGTAGACTACTCGGCAGGTGCAACAGTAGACTACTCGGCAGGTGCAACAGTAGACTACTCGGCAGGTGCAACAGTAGACTACTCGGCAGGTGCAACAGTAGACTACTTGGCAGGTGCAATAGTAGACTACAGGCAGGTGCAACAGTAGACTACTCGGCAGGTGCAACAGTAGACTACTCGGCAGGTGCAACAGTAGACTACTTGGCAGGTGCAACAGTAGACTACCCGGCAGGTGCAACAGTAGACTACTCGGCAAGTGCAACAGTAGACTACTCGGCAGGTGCAACAGTAGACTACTCGGCAGGTGCAACAGTAGACTACTCGGCAGGTGCAACAGTAGACTACTCGGCAGGTGCAACAGTAGACTACTCGGCAGGTGCAACAGTAGACTACCAGGCAGGTGCAACAGTAGACTACTCGGTAGGTGCAACAGTAGACTACTTGGCAGGTGCAACAGTAGACTACCAGGCAGGTGCAACAGTAGACTACTCGGCAGGTGTAACAGTAGACTACTTGGCAGGTGCAACAGTGGACTACCCGGCAGGTGCAACAGTAGACTACCAGGCAGGTGCAACAGTAGACTACTCGGCAGGTGCAACAGTAGACTACCCGGCAGGTACAACAGTAGACTACTCGGCAGGTGCAACAGTAGACTACCCGGCAGGTGCAACAGTAGACTACTCGGCAGGTGCAACAGTAGACTACCCGGCAGGTGCAACAGTAGACTACTCGGCAGGTGCAACAGTAGACTACTCGGCAGGTGCAACAGTAGACTACTCGGCAGGTGCAACAGTAGACTACCCAGCAGGTGCAACAGTAGACTACTCGCCAGGTGCAACAGATATATTTACTCTTCATACTTGGGAAACTACAGCAACATGTCTTCTGTCATGTTGTTTTTTATTTAAGTTTATTTAACGTCGCTACCGGTTGCCCATTTGAGCGACAGGCAATTCACATAACAACACCTTTCCTGCGCAGGCTCCAGCGGTTTACCAGTAGTCGGTGCACCAACCTCCGTAAAAAACTGCCAACTTTTTCATATAAATGAGACACGGCCTGAGTGGGGCTCGAACTGTGACCATGAGTGATGATAGGTTACAGTGGTAAACAAGTCAGCGACCGTAACCACTCAACAACGGAGGCGGACTTCTGTCATGTGTCAAACTCTTAATTGTTATGTCTCATCTAATAGAATTTTGTGTACCTTTCATACTCGCCTATAAGACGACCATGCCACAGGCAAGCATGTACAGAATATGTATGGTACACAGGCAAGTATGTATGGTATATGTATGGTACACAGGCAAGCATGTACGGTATATGTATGGTACACAGGCAAGTATGTACGGTATATGTATGGTACACAGGCAAGCATGTACGGTATATGTATGTATGGTACACAGGCAAGCATGTACGGTATATGTATGGTACACAGGCAAGCATGTACGGTATATGTATGGTACACAGGCAAGCATGTACAGTATATGTATGGTACACAGGCAAGCATGTACGTATATGTACGGTATATGTATGGTACACAGGCAAGCATGTACGGTATATGTATGGTACACAGGCAAGCATGTACGGTATATGTATGGTACACAGGCAAGCATGTACGGTATATGTATGGTACACAGGCAAGCATGTACGGTATATGTATGGTACACAGGCAAACATGTACGGTATATGTATGGTACACAGGCAAGCATGTACGGTATGTATGGTACACAGGCAAGCATGTACGGTATATGTATGGTACACAGGCAAGCATGTACGGTATATGTATGGTACACAGGCAAGCATGTACGGTATATGTACGGTATATGTATGGTACACAGGCAAGCATGTATGGTATATGTACGGTATATGTATGGTACACAGGTAAGCATGTACGGTATATGTATGGTACACAGGCAAGCATGTACGGTATATGTATGGTACACAGGCAAGCATGTACGGTATATGTACGGTATATGTATGGTGCACAGGCAAGCATGTACGGTATATGTATGGTACACAGGCAAGCATGTACAGTATATGTATGGTACACAGGCAAGCATGTACGGTATATGTACGGTATATGTATGGTACACAGGTAAGCATGTACGGTATATGTATGGTACACAGGCAAGCATGTACGGTATATGTACGGTATATGTATGGTACACAGGCAAGCATGTACGGTATATGTATGGTACACAGGCAAGCATGTACGGTATATGTATGGTACACAGGCAAGCATGTACGGTATATGTATGGTACACAGGCAAGCATGTACAGTATATGTATGGTACACAGGCAAGCATGTACGGTATATGTATGGTACACAGGCAAGCATGTACGGTATATGTATGGTACACAGGCAAGCATGTACGGTATATGTATGGTACACAGGCAAGCATGTACGGTATATGTATGGTACACAGGCAAGCATGTACGGTATATGTACGGTATATGTATGGTACACAGGCAAGCATGTACAGTATATGTATGGTACACAGGCAAGCATGTACGGTATATGTACGGTATATGTATGGTACACAGGCAAGCATGTACAGTATATGTATGGTACACAGGCAAGCATGTACAGTATATGTATGGTACACAGGCAAGCATGTACGGTATATGTATGGTACACAGGCAAGCATGTACGGTATATGTATGGTACACAGGCAAGCATGTACGGTATATGTATGGTACATGTATCTATAGTTACAATACTCCAATCAGGGTTCATTCTAGATCAGAATTTTTGGAGTAAAGTGAGAAAGCGCATGATCGCGTCCTTAAATGGTGTTATTTAATAAACTTCAACAAAATATGGTTAAAATGCACAGTATGAACATTAAATACAAGGATATAGATATAATACAAAATATGGTTAAAATGCACAGTATGAACATTAAATACAAGGATATAGATATAATACAAAATATGGTTAAAATGCACAGTATGAACATTAAATACAAGGATATAGATATAATACAAAATATGGTTAAAATGCACAGTATGAACATTAAATACAAGGATATAGATATAATACAAAATATGATGATTGAGCTTATTTACCCTCCGGCGAACCATGTGGGCGAGCGTTGATGATGATTGAGCTTATTTACCCTCCGGGGAACCATGTGGGCGAGCGTTGATGATGATGATTGAGCTTATTTACCCCGGGGAACCATGTGGGCGAGCGTTGATGATGATGATTGAGCTTATTTACCCTCCGGGGAACCATGTGGGCGAGCATTGATGATGATGATTGAGCTTATTTACCCTCCGGCGAACCATGTGGGCGAGCGTTGATGATGATGATTGAGCTTATTTACCCTCCGGCGAACCATGTGGGCGAGCGTTGATGATGATGATTGAGCTTATTTACCCTCCGGCGAACCATGTGGGCGAGCGTTGATGATGATGATTGAGCTTATTTACCCTCCGGCGAACCATGTGGGCGAGCGTTGATGATGATGATTGAGCTTATTTACCCTCCGGCGAACCATGTGGGCGAGCGTTGATGATGATGATTGAGCTTATTTACCCTCCGGCGAACCATGTGGGCGAGCGTTGATGATGATGATTGAGCTTATTTACCCTCCGGCGAACCATGTGGGCGAGCGTTGATGATGATGATTGAGCTTATTTACCCTCCGGCGAACCATGTGGGCGAGCGTTGATGATGATGATTGAGCTTATTTACCCTCCGGCGAACCATGTGGGCGAGCGTTGATGATGATGATTGAGCTTATTTACCCTCCGGCGAACCATGTGGGCGAGCGTTGATGATGATGATTGAGCTTATTTACCCTCCGGCGAACCATGTGGGCGAGCGTTGATGATGATGATTGAGCTTATTTACCCTCCGGCGAACCATGTGGGCGAGCGTTGATGATGATGATTGAGCTTATTTACCCTCCGGCGAACCATGTGGGCGAGCGTTGATTATGATGATTGAGCTTATTTACCCTCCGGTGAACCATGTGGGCGAGCGTTGATGATGATGATTGAGCTTATTTACCCTCCGGCGAACCATGTGGGCGAGCGTTGATGATGATGATTGAGCTTATTTACCCTCCGGTGAACCATATGGGCGAGCGTTGATGATGATGATTGAGCTTATTTACCCTCCGGCGAACCATGTGGGCGAGCGGAACATTTGAATAGAAGTAGTGCTTTATAATGGGCCAGTGTATATTACTGGCCAAAATATTTTTTTGGCAAATTGTCAAAACAAAAATTAAAAACATTTTTGGGGGAGAAATGATGGCACCCAGAGGGCGGAGTCAAGATCCCTAGGGTGACTATTTCACCCACATCGCCCTCTAGAATGATCCCTGCCAATTAACATAAAATAATCATCTACAACACAACTGCATGTACACTCATAAATTCAACAGTAATAATTCCTCAATGAAAAACTAAGGTTGTGCAACTAATTAATAATAATCCAGATCACAATTAATCCTGTCAAATTAATGAATCTTAATGGTGAACACTCCTCACACAGTACAAGGTGTGTCATGTATACTGGTGTATTTAGTTATCTCTATTTGACCTCATTGCTCCAGGCAACCAACTGTCTGTCATCCAGTATTTATTGAACTACAGCCAATCAATAAAATGAATGATACAGAAAATGCCAAGCATTCAGAATTCTTCAAAACAATAAAATAAAATAATAATAAAATAATAATAATACCTTTTATTACGTCCAATTATAGCAGAGCACAACAAGGTCATACAAGGTTACACATAATTAGGAACAAGCTGAGCAAAAATGCTAGTTTTAATTGTGAGAGGAACCCACAATAATAATCCTGTAACATTAACAACAAGCACATAAAATTATAGAACTGAACCAGCACATGTAAGGAAACTGAACCAGCACATGTAAGGAAACTGAACCAGCACATGTAAGGAAACTGAACCAGCACATGTAAGGAAACTGAACCAGCAGGAAACTGTGAGGAACAAAAATGTTACTAAGTGTATGATGAATAATTATATGCAAAATGTGTTAAACCCTGGCTTAAGACCTAGACATGGTTTCCTGAGTAGGCTTAGCCGACCTAAGGGGTTAACCATGCAGTACCAAGCAATGTATGTGAGGTGCCTCGCTCAAGCAATGTATGTGAGGTGCCTCGCTCAAGCAATGTATGTGAGGTGCCTCGCTCAAGCAATGTATGTGAGGTGCCTCGCTCAAGCAATGTATGTGAGGTGCCTCACTCAAGCAATGTATGTGAGGTGCCTCACTCAAGCAATGAATGTGAGGTGCCTCGCTCAAGCAATGTATGTGAGGTGCCTTGCTCAAGCAATGTGTGTGAGGTGCCTCGCTCAAGCAATGTATGTGAGGTGCCTCGCTCAAGCAATGTATGTGAGGTGCCTCACTCAAGCAATGTGTGTGAGGTGCCTCGCTCAAGCAATGTGTGTGAGGTGCCTCGCTCAAGGAAACTACATTTACATACATGTATGTGACCCTATTGAATATCGAACCTGGGACCAAATACGTTGCTCTACCACTGGACCATGGAAACCACACAATAAGACTGTGTGTGTGAGCATGTAATATTTTGAATATATTCTTAAGTGATTTTAGCATTAATTCCCTTGACCTAGTACCTCTTCTTCTCTTTCTTCCACAGAAACAACACAACTACAAATATATATTTGTTGGCTTGCAGCCTCCTATGGGAGCCATCAGTCGACACCGTTTAATGTACATGATCGAATTCCATTTCGTTATATAGGCACAACCATAATGTAAGCATATATTAAGTGTAATTATTATTATTATTATTATTATATACCAAACTTATATAGCGCTCTTTTCATCTAAAAATAAAACGTTCAAAAGCACTTTACAGTCTAAATAGCACAAATATTGATAAAAACTTCCAAATACAATGAGATAAACAAGACAAAATAGCAAACACAATTACAATGGATTCTAAATATGCTATAAAATATTCGGATCTAAAATTATAACAAATTAAAATATAGGTAATAATTAAATAAAATGTGTTCATTTGCAGTCTTAATCCTGATTGAGCACAGACACAGTTCGATATTTATGTTCCATATGAACATTTAAACAGGTGTGTCTTCAACGCCTTTTTGAACGAACACAATGTTGTTGCACTTCTAAGATTCTAAGAGAATTCCAAAGTTTTGGGGCAGCAGTCATGAAACTTCTATCTCCGTATGTGACAGTCCGACTTCTTGGTAACACAAGAGTAGCTGCTTCATTTTTAGACTGTAAGTCTCTCCTTGGTATATAAACCTCAAGCAAGTTTCTCATATAAATCGGTGCTTCTCCATTCAATGCTTTATATGTGTGAGTCTCCATTCAATGCTTTATATGTGTGAGTCAGTATTTTATACTTTATTCTTTCTTGAACTGGTAGCCAATGAAGTTCTTTTAGAATGGGCGTTACATGACTGAAACGGGATGTTCTGGTTATGATGCGAGCTGCTGTGTTTTGAACAGTTTGTAAATTCTTGGAAGTGTTTTTTGGCACGCCGTACAAAAGTGAATTACAGTAGTCGAGCCTGGATGTAACGAGTGAGTCTATGAGAGTTTTCGTGGCGTCTGTTGTTAAATACTGCCGAATGTGTCCAATTCGCCGGATCTGTGCATAACATGATTTTGACACGGAATTTACATGTCCATATCCATTCTTGAGTCTAGGAAAGCCCCTAGATTTCTCACACATGTTGATGGTTCTGTATTTGAGTCTCCTACTTTCACATTTCGCTGACTAGAAAACATAATCATTTCAGTTTTATCAGTATTGAGTTTTAACATATAGGCATGCATCCAAGCAACAATGTCTTGTAGACAGTTTTCCACTCGAAGTAGTGTCTCTGCTTGTGAGGCTTGAACGGTTGGTTTGAATGAAAGGTAAAGCTGGGAATCGTCAGCATAAAAGTGATGGTTCAGTCCATGGTGTTTACAAATGGCTCCTACAGGCTTGGTATACATAGGAACACTAAAATTCATGAGCACTGAGTTGGATAGTTTTCCATCAATACATACTGCTTGATAACGGTCGGTAAGATAAGATGATATCCATTGGAGAGGTTTTCCAGTACTTCCAAAATGAAGTTCGAGACGCTGTAAAAGTGTTCTATGGTCGATGGTATCAAATGCAGCAGATAGGTCCAAAAGCACAAGGATTGTAGCATTGTTCTGGTCCAGAGATTGGAGTATATCGCTTTGGACTTTCAGTAAGGCAGTTTCTGTGGAATGAAACTTCCTGTACGCAGACTGCATAGCACATGTAATGCATAAAAACATCGGTCGACAACGTTTAATGTACATGATCGAATTCCATTTCGTTACATAGACACAACCATAATGTAAGCATATATTAAGTGTAATGCATAAAAACATCGGTCGACAACGTTTAATGTACATGATCGAATTCCATTTCGTTACATAGACACAACCATAATGTAAAGCTCATATATTAAGTGTAATGCATAAAAACACTGCCATCATCCTCAATGTGTCGTATACTGCCAATACAAAAACAACAACAAAAGCACAACTTGTCGCAACCGATCCCAAAGGCTGAATGGTTATGCAATCTTACATGCACGAAACACACCGTGCATACAATCATGCCATCTAGTCGATGACTACACACAAGGCCAAGGGAAAGCAATTGTCATTTAATTAATTCTTCAAACAACGAATATTATATTTATTAACAATTCTCTTAAATTTGTAACATATAACCATATTAGGAAACCTATGGCCAGAAAATTGCCTTTTATGGAAAGAGACAAAGAGTAGATTTTGAAATAGACTATTACACACCTTATATCTATCATCATTCCATTTTAAAAGTATTTAATAGTTACTTCAGCTCATCATTATCTCTTTCATAAGAATTCATGTCAAAATTTGTCACATAAAATGTTTGGCATTAACATTTAGTTGATACATGTATATTATATTATGTACTATTAGCAGCAACATATTCCAATACTGCACACAATGGGTGGCATGTGTAGTCTGATACACTATAAAAAACTATTCATTATATATATAAAGTAAATCAGTCAACTTGTCAGGTCAATGCCCGACCCAGATATTACAGATATAGTGTGATCATCCACAAAACATAAAAACGTTGAAAAGTCCCCGCTCCCAGCATATGTACAGATAAACAAATCATTTAAATTACAGACATATGTGCCATGATTATGACACGAGAACACTAATAACGCTCATAAAAGTGATGATCATGAAGTCAACGTTTGCACATGTGTTCACAGGCGCTTGGGGTGTTGACAAATGGTTTTGGGTTGAAAATCAAAAAAGTAAAACACACTTTTGTTTGTTTTTAAGAACACTATGATACACTATAGGCTGGACACTATACATACACTTTTGTAAGGCCATTCCAAGCAAGTTTGAGAACACAACACCCTGTCACTATATAGACTACAGTAATCTCACAGTTTTTACCGTGTTCTACAGTACCGTAATCTCACATTACCGTGTTCTACAGTACTGTAATCTCACATTATCGTGTTCTACAGTACTGTAATCTCACATTACCGTGTTCTACAGTACTCTACAGTACTGTAATCTCACATTACCATGTTCTACAGTACTGTAATCTCATATTACCGTGTTCTACAGTACTGTAATCTCATATTACTGTGTTCTACAGTACCGTAATCTCACATTACTGTGTTCTACAGTACCGCAATCTCACATTACTGTGTTCTACAGTACCGTAATCTCATATTACCATGTTCTACAGTACTGTAATCTCACATTACCGTGTTCTACAGTACCGCAATCTCACATTACTGTGTTCTACAGTACCGTAATCTCATATTACCATGTTCTACAGAACCGTAATCTCATATTACCGTGTTCTACAGAACCGTAATCTCATATTACCGTGTTCTACAGTACTGTAATCTCATATTACCGTGTTCTACAGTACTGTAATCTCACATTACCGTGTTCTACAGTACCGTAATCTCATATTACCGTGTTCTACAGTACCACAATCTCACATTACCGTGTTCTACAGTACCACAATCTCACATTACTGTGTTCTACAGTACCGTAATCTCATATTACCATGTTCTACAGTACTGTAATCTCACATTACCATGTTCTACAGTACCGCAATCTCACATTACTGTGTTCTACAGTACCGTAATCTCATATTACCATGTTCTACAGTACTGTAATCTCACATTACCGTGTTCTACAGTACCGTAATCTCATATTACCGTGTTCTACAGTACCGTAATCTCATATTACCATGTTCTACAGTACTGTAATCTCATATTACCGTGTTCTACAGTACTGTAATCTCACATTACCGTGTTCTACAGTACCGTAATCTCACATTACTGTGTTCTACAGTACTGTAATCTCACATTACCGTGTTCTACAGTACTGTAATCTCATATTACCGTGTTCTACAGTACCGTAATCTCATATTACCGTGTTCTACAGTACCGTAATCTCATATTACCGTGTTCTACAGTACTGTAATCTCACATTACCGTGCTCTACAGTACTGTAATCTCACATTACCGTGTTCTACAGTACTGTAATCTCACATTACCGTGTTCTACAGTACTGTAATCTCACATTACCGTGTTCTACAGTACTGTAATCTCACATTACCGTGTTCTACAGTACTGTAATCTCACATTACCAGGTTCTACAGTACTGTAATCTCACATTACCGTGTTCTACAGTACTGTAATCTCACATTACTGTGTTCTACAGTACCGTAATCTCACATTACCGTGTTCTACAGTACTGTAATCTCACATTACCGTGTTCTACAGTACTGTAATCTCACATTACCATGTTCTACAGTACTGTAATCTCACATTACCATGTTCTACAGTGCCGTAATCTCACATTACCGTGTTCTACAGTACTGTAATCTCATATTACCATGTTCTACAGTACCGTAATCTCACATTACCATGTTCTACAGTACCGTAATCTCACATTACCATGTTCTACAGTGCCGTAATCTCACATTACCATGTTCTACAGTACTGTAATCTCACATTACCATGTTCTACAGTGCCGTAATCTCACATCACCATGTTCTACAGTACTGTAATATCACATTACCATGTTCTACAGTGCCGTAATCTCACATTACCATGTTCTACAGTACTGTAATCTCATTTTATCGTGTTCTACAGTACTGTAATCTCATATTACCGTGTTCTACAGTACTGTAATCTCATATTGCCATGTTCTACAATACTGTAATCTCACATTACTGTGTTCTACAGTACCGTAATCTCATATTACTGTGTTCTACAGTACTGTAATCTCACATTACCGTGTTCTACAGTACTGTAATCTCACATTACCATGTTCTACAGTACTGTAATCTCATATTACCATGTTCTACAGTACTGTAATCTCACATTACCGTGTTCTACAGTACCGTAATCTCACATTACCATGTTCTACAGTACTGTAATCTCACATTACCGTGTTCTACAGTACTGTAATCTCATATTACCGTGTTCTACAGTACCGTAATCTCATATTACCGTGTTCTACAGTACCATAATCTCATATTACCGTGTTCTACAGTACTGTAATCTCACATTACCGTGCTCTACAGTACTGTAATCTCACATTACCATGTTCTACAGTACCGTAATCTCACATTACCGTGTTCTACAGTACTGTAATCTCACATTACCGTGTTCTACAGTACTGTAATCTCACATTACCGTGTTCTACAGTACTGTAATCTCACATTACCGTGTTCTACAGTACTGTAATCTCACATTACCATGTTCTACAGTACTGTAATCTCACATTACTGTGTTCAACAGTACCGTAATCTCACATTACCGTGTTCTACAGTACTGTAATCTCACATTACCGTGTTCTACAGTACTGTAATCTCACATCACCATGTTCTACAGTACTGTAATCTCACATCACCATGTTCTACAGTAATGTAATCTCACATTACCATGTTCTACAGTGCCGTAATCTCACATCACCATGTTCTACAGTACTGTAATCTCATATTACCATGTTCTACAGTGCCGTAATCTCACATTACCATGTTCTACAGTGCCGTAATCTCACATTACCATGTTCTACAGTGCCGTAATCTCACATCACCATGTTCTACAGTACTGTAATCTCACATTACCATGTTCTACAGTGCCGTAATCTCACATCACCATGTTCTACAGTACTGTAATCTCACATTACCATGTTCTACGGTGCCGTAATCTCACATTACCATGTTCTACAGTACTGTAATCTCATATTACCGTGTTCTACAGTACTGTAATCTCATATTACCGTGTTCTACAGTACTGTAATCTCATATTGCCATGTTCTACAATACTGTAATCTCACATTACTGTGTTCTACAGTACCGTAATCTCATATTACTGTGTTCTACAGTACTGTAATCTCACATTACCGTGTTCTACAGTACTGTAATCTCACATTACCATGTTCTACAGTACTGTAATTTCATATTACCGTGTTCTACAGTACTGTAATCTCATATTACCGTGTTCTACAGTACTGTAATCTCACAAATACCGTGTTCTACAGTACTGTAATCTCATATTACCGTGTTCTACAGTACTGTAATCTAACATTACCGTGTTCTACAGTACTGTAATCTCATATTACCGTGTTCTACAGTACTGTAATCTCATATTACCGTGTTCTACAGTACTGTAATCTCACATTACCATGTTCTACAGTACTGTAATCTCACATTACCATGTTCTACAGTACTGTAATCTCACATTACCGTGTTCTACAGTACCGTAATCTCATATTACTGTGTTCTACAGTACCATATTCTCATATTACCGTGTTCTACAGTACTGTAATCTCACATTACCGTGTTCTACAGTACTCTAATCTCACATTACTGTGTTCTACAGAACCGTAATCTCATATTACTGTGTTCTACAGTACCGTAATCTCATATTACCATGTTCTACAGTACTGTAATCTCACATTACCGTGTTCTACAGTACCGTAATCTCATATTACTGTGTTCTACAGTACTGTAATCTCACATTACCGTGTTCTACAGTACTGTAATCTCACATTACCATGTTCTACAGTACTGTAATCTCATATTACCATGTTCTACAGTACTGTAATCTCACATTACCATGTTCTACAGTACTGTAATCTCACATTACCGTGTTCTACTGTACTGTAATCTCATATTACCGTGTTCTACAGTACTGTAATCTCATATTACTGTGTTCTACAGTACCGTATTCTCATATTACCGTGTTCTACAGTACTGTAATCTCACATTACCGTGTTCTACAGTACTGTAATCTCACATTACCGTGTTCTACAGTACCGTAATCTCACATTACCGTGTTCTACACTACTGTAATCTCACATTACCGTGTTCTACAGTACTGTAATCTCACATTACCGTGTTCTACAGTACCGTAATCTCACATTACCGTGTTCTACAGTACCGTAATCTCACATTACCGTGTTCTACAGTACCGTAATCTCACATTACCGTGTTCTACAGTACCGTAATCTCACATTACCGTGTTCTACAGTACCGTAATCTCACATTATCGTGTTCTACAGTACCGTACTCTCACATTACCGTGTTCTACAGTACCGTACTCTCACATTACCATGTTCTACAGTACTGTAATCTCACATTACCGTGTTCTACAGTACTGTAATCTCACATTACCGTGTTCTACAGTACTGTAATCTCACATTACCGTGTTCTACAGTACTGTAATCTCACATTACCGTGTTCTACAGTACTGTAATCTCACATTACCGTGTTCTACAGTACTGTAATCTCACATTACCGTGTTCTACAGTACTGTAATCTCACATTACCGTGTTCTACAGTACTGTAATCTCCCATTACCGTGTTCTACAGTACTGTAATCTCCCATTACCGTGTTCTACAGTACTGTAATCTCATATTACCGTGTTCTACAGTACTGTAATCTCATATTACCGTGTTCTACAGTACTGTAATCTCATATTACCGTGTTCTACAGTACTGTAATCTCATATTACCGTGTTCTACAGTACTGTAATCTCATATTACCATGTTCTACAGTACTGTAATCTCATATTACCGTGTTCTACAGTACTGTAATCTCATATTACCGTGTTCTACAGTACTGTACTCTCACATTACCGTGTTCTACAGTACTGTAATCTCACATTACCATGTTCTACAGTACTGTAATCTCATATTACCGTGTTCTACAGTACTGTAATCTCACATTACCATGTTCTACAATACTGTAATCTCACATTACCGTGTTCTACAGTACCGTAATCTCGTATTACCGTGTTCTACAGTACTGTAATCTCACATTACCGTGTTCTACAGTACCGTAATCTCATATTACCATGTTCTACAGTACTGTAATCTCACATTACCGTGTTCTACAGTACTCTACAGTACTCTAATCTCACATTACCATGTTCTACAGTACCGTAATCTCATATTACCACGTTCTACAGTACTGTAATCTCATATTACCATGTTCTACAGTACTGTAATCTCATATTACCGTGTTCTACAGTACTCTACAGTACTCTAATCTCACATTACCATGTTCTACAGTACCGTAATCTCATATTACCATGTTCTACAGTACTGTAATCTCGCATTACCATGTTCTACAGTACTGTAATCTCACATTACCATGTTCTACAGTACTGTAATCTCACATTACCAATCAATGAACATGATTGTATGCACAAATATCATTAGTGTTTACAAATTACTGTACTATATTAGCACAATTTATGCAAATTAGCTCCAATTTCAAAATGGTTATATCTGCAGTGGAATGATTTTTGTAACAACCTTCTCAGGAAATATCATTATCACTTTAAAACAGCATTAAAAAGGGATGTTTTGGGTAAAATATAAATACTAATGTGTGTGTGTTTACAAAAATCGAAATAGTCGCTCAGAAACGATAAAATTCCAATAAATTTAAACCGTCGTATGCAAATTTGTTTATCAACACACGAAATGTAAACGCGCGTGAAACAACAGAGAATGTAGAAAACAACGTATAAATTTTGAACATGAAAGACTATCTATCTTCCTCTAATGTTGAACCCCTCGCGGGGATGTAGAAATGTCCCTAACGACTTAGCTAACAGAGGTATGAATCAACATATCAATTAATTTAATTAAAAAAGACAACGTGGGGCAAATGGTGACGATGCATTCCGAATGCAAACAAGTGCGGACGATGCGTTCCGGTTGTAAACAAGTGCGTGAACGATTGACTCGGAAACTCCTACTACTGTTTACCAAATGAACATAAGTATACAAAGTATAATGTTAGAATGTGTAGCAGCATTGCTACCCATACATAAAAATTGAATTTTTCAAATATCTTTTATTTCATACGATGTAATGCTGCTTCAATATAATACAAAGTAATTTTGAAATATTATCAATGGTTAATATGAAGTGTTGTGTGCGTGTTTAAAGCTTAAACTGTATTTAACGCTTTGCAATACAATCTATTACAACTTATATTAATCACTCTCGTTGGCGTAAATGTGGTCATTCGTGTGGAAACCGGAGTACCCAGAGAGAACCCACCTGTCCAATCTGGTGACCACCATACCATCTGATGTACTTCCCGGTCCGAGGATCCATCCCATTATGCATTGGTGAGAGGCGAGTGCGCTAACCACTGCACTAATCAGATAGCAATCAATGTGTTGTGGGGGGGAGGGGGTAAATAATAAGTATGTATTGTAACAACAACCTGCAATATTGAATATTCTCCTAAATAGTCTAGGACAGCACAAACAGCACAGTATAATTATATGTATAAACAGCAGAAACCGCACAGTATAATTATATGTATAAACAGCACAGTATAATTATATGTATAAACAGCACAAACTGCACAGTATAATTATATGTATAAACAGCAGAAACCGCACAGTATAATTAGATGTATAAACAGCATAAACAGCCCTGTATAATTATATGTATAAACAGCACAGTATAATTATATGTATAAACAGCAGAAACAGCACAGTATAATTAGATGTATAAACAGCATAAACAGCACAGTATAATTATATGTATAAACAGCATAAACAGCACAGTATAATTATATGTATAAACAGCAGAAACCGCACAGTATAATTATATGTATAAACAGCACAAACAGCACAGTATAATTATATGTATAAACAGCACAGTATAATTATATGTATAAACAGCACAAACAGCACAGTATAATTATATGTATAAACAGCATAAACAGCACAGTATAATTATATGTATAAACAGCATAAACAGCACAGTATAATTATATGTATAAACAGCAGAAACAGCACAGTATAATTATATGTATAAACAGCACAGTATAATTATATGTATAAACAGCAGAAACAGCATAGTATAATTATATGTATAAACAGCACAGTATAATTATATGTATAAACAGCAGAAACAGCACAGTATAATTATATGTATAAACAGCAGAAACAGCACAGTATAATTATATGTATAAACAGCACAGTATAATTATATGTATAAACAGCACAGTATACGTATATGTATAAACAGCACAAACAGCACAGTATAAGTATAAACAGCACAGTATATGTATAAACAGCACAGTATAAGTATATGTATAAACAGCACAGTATATGTATAAATAGCACAGTATAATTATATGTATTAACAGCACAGTATAATTATATGTATAAACAGCAGAAACAGCACAGTATAATTATATGTATAAACAGCACAGTATAATTATATGTATAAACAGCACAGTATAATTATATGTATAAACAGCACAGTATAAGTATATGTATAAACAGCACAAACAGCACAGTATAAGTATAAACAGCACAGTATATGTATAAACAGCACAGTATAAGTATATGTATAAACAGCACAGTATATGTATAAATAGCACAGTATAATTATATGTATAAACAGCACAGTATAAGTATATGTATAAATAGCACAGTATAATTATATGTATAAACAGCACAGTATATGTATAAACAGCACAGTATAAGTATATGTATAAACAGCACAAACAGCACAGTATAAGTATATGTATAAACAGTACAGTATAAGTATATGTATAAACAGCACAGTATAAGTATATGTATAAACAGCACAGTATAAGTATATGTATAAATAGCACAGTATAAGTATATGTATAAACAGCACAGTATAAGTATATGTATAAACAGCACAGTATAAGTATATGTATAAACAGCACAGTATAAGTATATGTATAAACAGCACAGTATAAGTATATGTATAAACAGCACAGTATAAGTATATGTATAAATAGCACAGTATAAGTATATGTATAAATAGCACAGTATAAGTATAGGTATAAACAGCACAGTATAAGTATATGTATAAATAGCACAGTATAAGTATAGGTATAAACAGCACAGTATAAGTATATGTATAAATAGCACAGTATAAGTATATGTATAAACAGCACAGTATAAGTATATGTATAAATAGCACAGCATAAGTATATGTATAAACAGCACAGTATAAGTATATGTATAAATAGCACAGTATAAGTATATGTATAAACAGCACAGTATAAGTATAGGTATAAACAGCACAGTATAAGTATATGTATAAACAGCACAGTATAAGTATAGGTATAAACAGCACAGTATAATTATATGTATAAACAGCTCAAAACAAACTGTGCAAGTCATGATGGTAGTGCATTCACTTCAGGTGCAAAAAGCTCAGAGATTGTGCCCAGGCGTGGGCCGTCGTGGCGATGGATTCCATCAGGAATGAGGTCTCGAGAGTGATTATTATAAGTTGTAAGAATTTTTTCGCAATAGAGCTAAAATAAATTTGTATTAAAGAACACAAACTGTTATAACTCTGAAACCAAAGTTGAAAACCAATCTCAAAAACCTCTTCACAATTTAAGTGGAATACTAAATAGTCACATACTGTGAGATGAAGAAAATAATAAACTGTAATTCAATTCTCGACTGCCATACAAATACACTAACTGCAGTAACATGATCCGATCTTATATCAGGAAGGTGAAAATAATTTAAAATTCAAAACATTTGCAATTGCCTGCAACTTGAACTAAGAATATGGGAGGCGGGAATTTGGATGGGTCGATCGTGTTATGCCAAAACCAATTGTTTAACCCTTTCGACACCACATACCTCTATGACCACAGACACGTCGCTGCTGATCTGGATCTATGTTGTTTGCAAAAGCCATTTAATGTATCCAGAATGAAATGGGTTAATAATGAAATTGACACATCTGTGCTCATATTTATCTAACTTCATAATGCGATATATAACCTAGAATTTACTTATTCAAAAAAAAAGAAGAACAAATAAATCGTAAGTGTAACACTATGTGTAGGATGTAACTTTTATCTCTGTGAAAAATACTTTGTGAGGACTTTGTGAGGACTTTGTGAAACTTTTAATTACTTGTGTGTGACCTGTTAGACTTTGTGGGGACTTTGTGAAACTTTTAATTACCTGTGTGTGATCAGTTAGACTTTGTGAGGACTTTGTGAGGACTTTGTGAAACTTTTAATTACTTGTGTGTGACCTGTTAGACTTTGTGAGGACTTTTAATTACTTGTGTGTGACCTGTTAGACTTTGTGAGGACTTTTAATTACTTGTGTGTGACCTGTTAGACTTTGTGAGGCCTTTTAATTACTTGTGTGTGACCTGTTAGACTTTGTGAAACTTTTAATTACTTGTGTGTGATCAGTTAGACTTTGTGAGGACTTTTAATTACTTGTGTGTGACCTGTTAGACTTTGTGAGGACTTTTAATTACTTGTGTGTGACCTGTTAGACTTTGTGAGGCCTTTGTGAAACTTTTAATTACTTGTGTGTGACCTGTTAGACTTTGTGAGGCCTTTGTGAAACTTTTAATTACTTGTGTGTGACCTGTTAGACTTTGTGAGGCCTTTGTGAAACTTTTAATTACTTGTGTGTGATCACTTAGACGTTGTGAGGACTTTGTGGGGACTTTGTGAAACTTTTAATTACTTGTGTGTGATCTGTTAGACTTTGCGAGGACTTTGTGAAACTTTTAATTACTTGTGTGTGATCACTTAGACGTTGTGAGGACTTTGTGGGGACTTTGTGAAACTTTTAATTACTTGTGTGTGATCACTTAGACGTTGTGAGGACTTTGTGGGGACTTTGTGAAACTTTTAATTACTTGTGTGTGACCTGTTAGACTTTGTGAGGACTTTGTGAAACTTTTAATTACTTGTGTGTGACCTGTTAGACATTGTGAGGACTTTGTGAAACTTTTAATTACTTGTGTGTGATCAGTTAGACATTGTGAGGACTTTGTGAAACTTTTAAAGAATTAGTGGGGAGGATGCCCCCAGACTGGTTTGCACATACAGTGTTTGATAGTTCAAATTGGGCTGCTGTCACGCTGTGTGATTAGCACGCCCCTTTCTTCTCATCAATGAAGGGTTAGCAAGTTATCGCAGAGATCACACAAGATCGAATTCTATAACAATCTAATAATACATTCAAACCTGTCTTAGTGATCACAGGTCACCTCAATTAAGCAAGCAACCTGTATTAAGCAGCCAGTTTCCAGATTCCCAGTATGTTGTTTTATTATACATGTATTTGCCCTCTAATCACATTTACGTCTAATCAGGATCTATGTTGTTTGCTATTCAGCCAAATGTTTCAGCTCCACTATCCGAATAGCAAACAGCATAGAGCCCAGACAGCACATTCTGCGTCTGATCTGGCTCTATGCTGTTTGCAAGTGATTTTATCTGCCGCTACATGTAGCATATAACGGATTAAACAGCCATCTGTGCTAAGCAGCCTAATTTATGCGATTTCCCTTGGCTGCTTGCTTAACACAGTACTCCAGGGTTCCCTCTGTCTGAATATTTGACTGTGCACCAATTCTGTTGCCAATTGAAAAACACTGGAGCCAATTAAAATAACTTAACTTAACTGAACTAAGAGCCATATTGTTCACAAATAGCCATGAAGCCATGTATTTGACAAAACATGTGCCAAAAAAAAAAAAATTCAAAAGAAAAGTTTCACCAATTCACAAAATTTAGCGCCAATATTTGTTTTTTGTCTCAATTGGCGCCATTGGCGACCGACAGCGGGAACCCTGGTACTCCTCAATAACCTCTAAATAAAATCTATATCTACTGGAAAGCTTACCGTTCATTTCGACTTCTGCATTTGTCTGCCTGTACCCCTTCAGCTCTGCCATGTTTTGCAGCGGTTGACTGTCACACAGGTCTTGAATCAACTTTCTATAATAAATGATGAGAATATATGGTCAAAATAATACTGGTATTCATAATACATAAAGTATACTGGTATTCATAATACATAATGTATACTGGTATTCATAATACATAATGTATACTGGTATTCATAATACATAATGTATACTGGTATTCATAATACATAATGTATACTGGTATTCATAATACATAATGTATACTGGTATTCATAATACATAATGTATTTATATCATAAATCAGGGATCATTCTAGAGGGCAATGTGGGCCAAATAGTCATCCTAGGGACTCTGACGTAGTCTATACAAATTTATTTTAGCTTGATTGCGAAACAAGTTCTTTCAGCTTATATTAATCACTCTCGAGACCTCATTCCTGGTGGAATCCATCGCCACGAGGGGGAGAGAAGAGGCAACGTGGAATTTAAATGCCTTACCTAAGGGCACAATCGTAGCGGCTCCAGCGGGGCTTGAACTCCAGGCCTCTCGCACCTCAAGCGAACGCGCTACCATTGCACTATCACGACTTAAGTGTCTATTAAAAGCTAGCTCCATAGCGACACAGTCTCCCTATATACCACTACACTCTTCCCCATTTCATATCTTTTGAATCCATAAATCAACCGTTCATACACGAATATGTGTAGTCAAACATGGGCCCGAAAAATATTTCTAACACCATTAAAGTAACCAAGCCAATGTCGGGGTTCGAACCCACGACTAGATCCGACTAGCTAGCTCTAGTAAAAGTCTCCCTTTATAGACCACTAGAAAATAAAGAACATTAATAAAATAATAGTTGCATGCAAAATCTCCAAATAATCTGCTAGTCTATTGAAAGCGACAACTTATCTTATCCACAGGGATTCGGCACGTTTGGGGGTACTAGTATATATATATATAAGTACTTAAATATATATACTAGTACCCCCAAACGTGCTGAATCCCTGTGATCTTATCGCTAGTATTTTCCTAATAAATTATTCATTAAATGGGTACGAACTAGACGAGTACGGATCGTTCTAAAGTCTGGAAGTGCAGGTCTCGTAGAGAAAATCTTACCATTTATTTCGTCTTTATGGTCAATTTTCCTACACCGTGTTTCAGTTGTATATATTTGATACATTCACATGTTGTTATATGTTGTGTTATGGCGGGTAGCGTATATTTATACGCGGGTTTGCCGTGCTCCAGTGACCGTAAACAGGGTACCAAAAAAACCTATAGTCTGTTTCATAGTTTCTATCTATAACTTATAAAAAATTATAATGAGACAATTTTATTATTCATTATTAGATACAATATGAATTGTTAGATTAATTAAGCCACGAGTAGCTTATATGTATGCATAAAACACAGTGATGACAGTCGTTTGATTGTATACTTATCGCAACTACATAATTGTATTTTGCCGATGTGCTCAATTTTGACCTCATAGCCTATTTCTGTTTTGTTGATGTGCCCATTTATGAACTAGGTAATGTGAATTTATAAATATTTATGAGTTAACCCTTTCCTTCATAGATATTTTGGTTAATATACTATTTTATCTCCATCCTTAATAGTATTAGTTCAGAGGTCATTCCGGTGTCCTCTGGAGTCCCACAGGGATCCGTACTTGGACCCCTGCTTTTCCTAGCCTACATAAACGACCCCCCACAAAACATCAGTTTCAAAGTCCGTATCTTTGCAGATGATACTGCAGTCTATCTATCGCTGACATCTGCAAATGAATCGGTCACACTCCAAAAAAAACGATCTTAAGAGATTAGAAGAGTGGGAGTTGGGGTGGGACATGGAATTTAACCCCTCCAAATGTCAAGTTAGCCACGTCACCAGAAGGAAACATCCTATTCCCAGTCAATATAAACTCCATTGAGTCCTACTTGAGTCAGTCACCTCAGCCAAATACATTGGCGTGGATATCTCAAATAACCTGTCGTGGGACACTCACATAAAAAGGTCAACTAAGAAAGCAAACCAAACATTAGGATTTCTACGTAGAAACATCCAGGTCAAATCAGAACCCTTTAAGTCCATGGCTTACCAGACACTAGTGAGACCCCAGCTTGAATATGGCTCCGAGATCTGATCGCCCCATGCCCAAACATTGATATACCATATGAATGTGTCCAGCGAAGAGCAGCCCGTTGGATAAAGGCTGACTTCTATCGTATCTCTAGTGTTACAGACATGCTACATTCCCTAAATATACGCAGACTAGATCAACGGCGTATTGACAATAGGTTATCCCTTATGTATAAAATTCATAATGATCTTGTTGCTATTCCCATTGAAAATTACCTAGTTCTCCTCTCCCGTCCTGCTCGCCATTGCCATTCCTTAAGCTATAGGTTAATTACAGCAACTAAAGACTACAAGTTTTCCTTTTTTCCAAGAACAGTCTACGATTGGAACCATCTCCCTCCTGACATTGTCCATCTCCCTACCATAGAGCAATTCAATAAGGCAGTTTGCCATATTGATCATGCCAGTACCTATAGTTGTTCTGCGCAGCTGCTTTTAAACTTTTACCACAACTTATTTTCACTACTTTCTTAAATTATGCTTTTAACTACTCATACTTTTAACTTCTTTGCAGTTTTTGACGGCAACATGTCTACATCCCCGCGAGGGGTTCGACATAAAAGGAAGATAGATAGATAGATAGATAGATAGATAGATAGATAGATAGATAGATAGATAGATAGATAGATAGATAGATAGATAGATAGATAGATAGATAGATAGATAGATAGATAGATAGATAGATAAGATAGATAAGATAGATAGATAGATAGATACAAACGACAGCCATCTAGCTACCATGCAGTGAATAAGTAGTCTCCATATCTATCCCACCTACATAAATATTACTGGGACTACATGTGATTCTGGCCTTTATTATGAACATTGGTTTGGCTACTACATTGTTAATGTATGTCGTATTGGTAATGGCGTCAAGACATTATATCGGTAAAAACGCAATTGTCTGCAGAATGTAATTTCCTATTATATGGTATATTTGTTTTTACAACATTTACCTCAACAAGTAAACAAACGTCGTATACGCGGTTTGTTGACATAACAAAATAATGTAAATAGGGTCGACATTCATGCGTTATACAATGCGTGTATCTCGAATAACACAATATATCGTACATATTTACCGTTATATCTCACATGTGTGCCTATGCATATTTATTTGTAGACTAATCTTAGTTGAATTATCTCTAGACGAAAGTATCACGCGTTTAGTATTAATCCCAATAACAAACAAACGTCAATTCAGGAGCGTGGATGACCGTTATATGAAATCCTACTTTCAATTTTGATAGTTAGTAGACCACAAAAACAATGTTTATTAATTCAATGCTAGTGTTAGAATGTGTAGTACCAATGCATTTAGACGTGAACACATGCATTGTATTTGCTTTTTGCGATGTAATGTCCCTTTAATGTCTATTAAAACTACCGTATTGTAGATTTATTTGTAAATAACGTGCTCTTTTATGATCATCGGTTGTAATATTACATATACAATGTATATAGGCCCCCTACATATACACATATTACATATCTATAGGCCACCTACATATACACATATTACATATCTATAGGCCCCCTACATATACACATCTCAGATAATCAGAATTCACCGCATTTAATCGTAGAGTGGTGGAACCTATGCTCGGTGTATTTCCTATGCTCGGCGTATGTGTCCATTTACATCCGTATTTAAACTATGTGTACAGTTTTAAGCTAATTTCGCTGACAGAGGCTAGGACACAACTGAAGTCATGACGAAGGTTAGGCTTGTGAAACGTATATTAGTGGAGCAGATACATGTATTTTCTCAGGGAAATCTTTCAAAATGTGATACAAGCACCAAAGTTGGCACACATACTCCTTGGGGGTTACTTGTTTGAAAAAAAAACGCTGGCCACCTGAAATTCAAGATGGCCGCCACTTTTCAAGATGGCCGCCATAATCAATACCGATATATTGCTTTTTGCAATAAATATGCACAGACTTGCCAGATATGGACGATTTTGGTATCGAATCCTACATTTTAGACCCCGCAGAATCTGATTCTTGAACTTCTGAATCACTAAGAGTCTTTATGTTATCATAGTTGGGACTTCGAATCAAAATCACAGAACTGTGGTCAACCTTCATAATGAACAGACCTGTGGTCAACCTACATAGTACAGTAGGTATTCGATGTATATAGTTTGTACACCATTCCCTATCTACATGGGGATGTCTGTCTATGCCAAGACTAGAAAGAGGACACTAGTCGAAATGCTGCATGAGCATGGTGTCAGCATTTCGTACGACAGAGTGTTGGATATATCTGCACAGCTGGGAGATGCAACAGTGAACAAGTATGTGGATGATGGTGTGGTCTATCCACCAGTTCTGCGAAGAGGGTTGTGCACCACAGCAGCCATGAATAACATAGACCATAACCCCACTGCAATGACAGCTACCACTTCTTTCCATGGCACTAGCATCTCACTTTGCTAGCATCCAACAAAGGATGACAAAGGTAAAGAGCGTTAACCATTCAAGTTTGGAGGAGAGAAGGTTAAGACAGTTCCAGAACTTCCTGACTCCTACACCAATATCCGTCCTGCCTTCTTTGCCAAGAAGAACACTTCTCCTCCACAGGGTAATGTGACAGTTCCAGACGCCGCCAGTCTCCTGAAACCACACCTGGCACTTGAGTATGAGTGGCTGGAGAAGGTCGGTGATACTGATGAAACAGATGGTATAGAGAACGTGACATGGGCAGCCCACCATGCCTCCAAGAAGAGAAGCCCTGCATTTGAGGCCACCATCACATCACTGTTACCTCTCCTTCGAGATCCAGCCCACTGCGTTGCTACAGTCAGACATGTGATGGACAAGATCAAGGAGACTGTATCGTTCCTGAACCCAGGCCAAGTACCTGTCATGACAGCCGACCAGCCCATCTATGCAGTGGCAAAACAAGTCCAGTGGCACTGGCCTGAACAGTATGGTGAGGACAAGTTCGTCATCATGTTTGGAGGCCTACATATAGAGATGGCTGCCCTGGGGTCAATCGGAACTCTTCTCAAGGACAGTGGCTGGACTGGCGCCCTAGTGGAGGCAGGGGTGACTTCTTCAGGAACAGCAGAATCTTTCTTAACAGCGTCAAGCATTACTAGGACACGCCAAATCCACCAGATAACAGCATGCAGTATCAATCAACTCCTAAAGGCAGCCTACACTGACTACTGCACAGAGGCAGCTGAGAACCCTAAGGAAGTAACGAGCTTTGATGTCTGGTGTGAGAAGCGCAAACTGGAAAGCCCCAGTTTCAGTTCTGGCACCTGGTGCTGTCCATGGAACTTCTGATCCTCCTCCTGGTTCGAGCATTTAGAGAAGCCAACTTCAGCCTGTACTGCCAATCACTGGCTGAGCTAATCCCATACTTCTTTGCCAACAACAACACAAACTATGCACGCTGGCTTCCAATCCATCTCAGAGACATGGTGACCCTGAAGGCGAAACATCCCCAGCTTGACCAATAATGGAGAGTGGCAATTTCTCTGCAATGGCTATTGACCAAGCCCACGAACAGGCCAATGCTGTTATCAAAGCCGACGTGGGAGCCATTGGCGTGACTGAAGATCCATCAGCCCTAAGATCAGCCCGGTCCCCAGGTCAGCCACCTAGTTGAGTTGTATGAGGCAGCATCTGAAGCGAAGGAGGCTATAAAACAAACCAGCCACCATGAGCAGACACAACGAGCTCAAAGAGATTTCCTTGAGAAAGTTCAGAAGCTCTCCCATGCTATGACAGATCTGGGAAATCCTTTCCAGGAGGAGAGTCAGGACCTGCTGTCACTGGACACCAAGGACATTGCTGACCCCAGTGCAGCTACACTGATCAGCACACATCATGAGAGAGGCAGAACCCGTTTCCATGAGTTCATGGCGGGACTGGCACTAGAAGTTACCACCTTCTATGAATCAATCAAGAATAAGGTGGACTTCTTCCAACAGCAACCAGCCTCGATTGATGCTACAAAGCAAAAGATTCTGAAGGAAGACTGCCAACTCTTCTCTAAGCTGTTCATATCATGCTAGAACAGAGAATGTGACCTGCAGGAATTCTTTCGTCATGAGAATCAGCAGTTCCCTGCTTCCCTGAGTGAAGGTGGGAATCTCTATACCTGTCAGAAATCCCAGCTTGCTGCCATTCTTGAAAGCCATATTGAAATCCCTGACAGAGAACCTGAGGCTGATACATTCATCATTGACGGCTCAGCACTGGTGGACTCTCTGCCACCACGAACTTCAAAGACTTTCGAGGACTATGCTATGCTGGTGGTCCTTCCAACCACCCAAGCATACACCACCAAGTTCCAGAGAACGGACCTTGTGTTTGATGTCTACCAACTTGAAGGCAGAGACAAGGACCAAGCGAGGACATGGAGTCAGACGAAGGGTGACAAGCAAGGGAACAATTTCCCGAAACTGGCAGAACTTCCTGAGAGACAATGACAATAAAACAGAGATGTTCAACTTTCTAGCTGAGAAGATTGCACAGATGTCTACACCCAATAAAGTCATTGTGACAAGACAAGATGATGTTACTAGCAGCCATGCAGTGAGCACGGATAGGCTGGCTCCTTGTAGTCATGAAGAAGCTGACACACGCATCTTCCTCCATGCCAGGAATGCAGTAGAATGGGGTAGCAAAGTCCTGATGGTCAAAGCCAATGACACAGATGTTCTCGTCATCGCCATCAGTGTGCTGTCAGCCCTTCAAGAGATTGGTTTGCAGCAGCAGCTGTGGGTGGCCTTTGGACAAGGACGGCATCTCAAATGGATTCCTGTGCATGACCTTCATCACACCATAGGACATGAGAAAAGCAAAGGGGTTCTCTTCTTCCATGCATTCACAGGCTGCGATGTTGTGTCCGAATTCCGTGGTAAAGGGGAAAAGTCTGCATGGCAAACCTGGGATGTATGTCCTGAGGCTTCTGCTGTCTTCACAAAACTTAGCCAGTACCTACCAACAATAGCTGATGGTAATCTGGAGACCCTGGATACGTTTGTGGTGACGATGTATGACAGGTCCAGTACAGCTGCAGGCATGGATGACGCTAGGCTAGACATGTTTGCCAGGAAGCAAAGACCTTACGAAGGCATTCCTCCAACTCGAGCAGCACTGCTTCAGCATGCCAAGCGTGCAGCTTATGAGGCAGGTTGCATATGGAGTCAGTCAACACTGTGCCAACCAGAAGCACAGAGTCCTGCTGACTGGGGCTGGACAAAGACTGGTGATATGTGGCAGGTCTTCTGGACAACACTTCCTCCTATTGCAGAGAGTTGTCAACAGCTGACCAAGTGCGGGTGCAAGACAGATTGTTGTGTAGGAAGATGCAAATGCTACCGCTTTGGTCTAACTTGTACAGCATTATGCAGCTGCAGATGTGAGAATTAGGCCCAGCTCCAACTCATCTAGCTTTAAAGCACAAACACAATGAAGGGCAAAGAAGACTGTATACCACATACTACATAATGTCATGTAGTAACTTCTAGGAATAATGTGTTTGTAGACATTAATAGATTTAATACAACAACATTATGACCGTTGACTAGTTCGACTGCCCTCGATATGGACATGGACATGATATTTGGGAGATATTTTCTACTTATAAGATCTACAGCCGGTTGTTCAAAATATGCAGAATAGATGAATATACATGTTGTAGATATACATGTATCACTCTTAAATTCTTAATAGTCTTAAAAGTCTTAATAAAAGTTTGTTTCATAGCATTGCAAATGCTGTGTTCCTTGTACATTGTTTACTGTTTTGGACTAGAAATGATAGAAAGAAGCTCCAAAGATACATTGGAGTTGTTTTTTTATTCCCCATGCTTGAAAACCTACTTTTTTACTCAAAGATCAATTAAATCGGTTACTGTACTGAGATTCTGTGGTAAAATAGACAATTTGTATGTCAGAATGTCGGCCATCTTGAAAAAAATGGCGGCCATCTTGAATTTCAGGTGGCCAGCGTTTTTTCCACAAACGTGACCCCTAAGGAGTATGTATGCCAAGTTTGGTGCTTGTATCACATTTTGAAAGATAGTTTCAATTATCTGCTTCACTATATGTAGGACAAACCGTGTTAGGCTGAATCGATCGAATAGGTGTTCTTTGCTTATATATATAACACTGGCAGCAAATAAATGATTTGCAATGCTTATGTTCTACAGAATGTCATGGACACAACTGAAGTCATGACGAAGGGTAAGTGAAACTGGCCTCATCAATCGATTAGAATAAAAAGAAGGAGTTCTTCATATTATTAAAAAAAATCTGGTTTTAAAGTATTATGACGACGACATCACTCTTTGCGAATGCTGTAACATATCCAGCTTTAATATGCAACAATGATCTTAATATAGATGTACCTTGTTATATGGAGTAAACTTGTCCTTTGTCAGAGCGAAAGATACACTAAACGATCTACTACCAATCTGAATGAATTGTTTCTTTATGGAACCATTCACGACACGTTCGAAAGTATCTTCAACATTCCAAATTGTTATGCCTTCTACTGTCACAGCGTGAGCCAAATTAATCTAAAACATATGTGTATTCCATGCAGTATAATTACATGTATGTTTCTAACGATGTTGTGTTATTATATAATTTTATTAATATTATATATTTTTCAAACTGCGAAGAGAAGCTTCAGTATTAGTTACAATCTAATTACATTCTTGTTAATTTATTTTAGCTCGATTTCGAAATAAGTTCTTACAACTTATATTAATCACTCTCAAGACATCATTCCTGATGGATTCTATCGCCACGAGGGAGAGAAAAGAGGCAATGTCGGACCTTTCGCATCTGAAGCGAACGCGCTATGACTGCGCTACCACTGCGTTACTACTGCGCTACCACTGTGCTACCATTGCACTATCACTGCGCTATTACTGCGCTATCACTGCGCTACCACCGCACTACCACTGCGCTATCAATGCGCTACCACTGCGCTATCACTGCGCTATCACTACACTATCATTGCGCTATAACTGCGCTATCACTGCTCTACCACTGTACTATCACTGCGCTACCACTGCGCTAGCACTGCTCTACCACTGCGCTATCACTGCGCTATCACTGCGCTACAACTGCGCTACAACTGCGCTACAACTCCGCTACCACTGCGCTACCACTGCGCAATCACTGCGCTATCACTGCGCTACCACTGCACTATCATTGTGCTATCACTGCGCTACCACTGCGCTATCACCGCGCTACCACTGCGCTATCACTGCGCTACCACTGCGCTATCACTGCGCTATCAATGCGCTATCAATGCGCTACCACTGCGCTATCACCGCGCTACCACCGCGCTATCACTGCGCTATCACTGCGCTATCACTGCGCTGCCACTGCGCTGCCACTGCCCTACAACTGCGCTATCACTGCGCTACCACTGTGCTATCACTGCGCTGCCACTGCCCTACAACTGCGCTATCACTGTGCTATCACTGCGCTATCACTGCGCTACCACTACGCTACCACTGCGCTGCCACTGCGCTACCATTGCGCTGCCACTGCGCTACCACTGCGCTATCACTGCGCTATCACTGCGCTACCACTACGCTACCACTGCGCTACTACTGCGCTACCACTACGTTACCACTGCGCTATCACTGTGCTACCACTGCGCTACCACTACACTACAACTGCGCTACAACTGCGCTATCACTACGCTACCACTACGCTACAACTACGCTACCACTGCGCTATCACTACGCTACAACTACGCTACAACTGCGCTATCACTGCGCTATCACTGTGCTATCACTGCGCTACCACTGCGCTACCACGGCGCTATCACTGCGCTACAACAGCGCTACCACTGCGCTACCACTACGCTCCCACTGCGCTACCACTACGCTACCACTGCGCTATCACTGTGCTACAACTGCGCTACCACTGCGCTACCACTACGCTACGACTGCGCTATCACTGTGCTACAACTGCGCTATCACTGCGCTACCACTACGCTACCACTGCGCTACTACTGCGCCACCACTGCGCTACAACTGCGCTACCACTACGCTACCACTGAACTGCCACTGCGCTACACTACGCTACAACTGCGCTATCACGACTTGCAGTCACAGTACGTTCTTATCACTCATTATAAGCCATATTGACAGTTTTAATTGTATACAGCTCTACGCCATTGTATATAAAACATAGAACAAATAAGATTCAATCTTACCTGTATGAAGGGAGAGGAGTCGTTTATACTCGCACACCAGCTGGATAGAAACGGCCGAGCAGATACTGCAGGGAATTCAGGCAGTGCAATCGATGCTGATATGTGGAAATTGTCTATTCCATAATCCGTCATACCCAAATCCATATTACATCTGTCGTCACCACCATCATAATACTACATTAATATTGAAACGATTTCAAATGAAACATCGGTAATACTTATAGACGGTGGCCATTCACTAACAAGGTCGCCTAAATATGCAAGGTAATAAATTAATTTTCATATTTATTATTTGTAAAACTAAAAAATATGTATAGCGTGCTAATCACAGTTAAATCAGTTTTGTTTTATATATAAGTAAACGATGTCCATTTAAAAAACATTTGTCCAGTCCTTCCCAATTAAAATTTGAGACATCTACAATTAGTATTCATGTATCCTAGTGCATTCATGCGTAATAATAATAAACGTTCATTTATTAAACATTGTATAATAAATATATCATGACGTCATAGCGTTGCGTTTATGACGTCATATGTTCACAGTTGGTATGATAACTTCATGAATATTTGCTTGTCTTTCTGTTCTATAACTTGTTTTTTAAAAAAAAGATAGGGTAACTAGACTATTATATAAGAAGATAGGGTAACTAGACTATTATATAAGAAGATAGGGTAACTAGACTATTATATAAGAAGATAGGGTAACTAGACTATTATATAAGAAGATAGGGTAACTAGACTATTTTATAAGAAGCTAGGGTAACTAGACTATTTTATAAGAAGCTAGGGTAACTAGACTATTATATAAGAAGATAGGGTAACTAGACTATTTTATAAGAAGATAGGGTAACTAGACTATTTTATAAGAAGCTAGGGTAACTAGACTATTATATAAGAAGATAGGGTAACTAGACTATTTTATAAGAAGCTAGGGTAACTAGACTATTTTATAAGAAGCTAGGGTAACTAGACTATTTTATAAGAAGCTAGGGTAACTAGACTATTTTATAAGAAGATAGGGTAACTAGACTATTTGTAACAAAATGAAAGTGACCATATTAACTACTGTGTAGTTGGGGCCTCGTTATCAATGGGTTTCAGAACATTTGTCGTACCATTGAAACATTTATTCAGTGATTTTATCATAAATTGGGACGAATGTATCTATACCAGATAAAGGACAGTGGTGTATTATTATATATCACTTTTAAGGGAAATTCCCGTTTATTTGATATAAATCCAACTAGTATTAGCAGATTTGGGTTTATTCTGTTCAAATCACTGTTCCCTTTATCAGTGAAATTAACCTCCAGGGCCTGATAAGAACGCGCAGTCAATATTGTATACATGTATCATATCGGCTGATGAAACGCATGAAAAGATCGTGCGTGTACTCAGGGAGGACGCTATAACTTGGACACCCGCACATTGCACTGACATTACTCCCGGAACATCACAATTGAATGTTGTGAAGTGTACACGCGACAGATTTGGGTATGTAACTATATATTATATTGTTCGTAGTTGTCATTAGATGTTATTTTATCTGAAACGTCGTCTAAAGCAACTGTCCGAGACGTTACCAGAAACATGTTGTAGTAAATCGTTATTCAATGTGGTTTTAGTGATTTACGACGATGAATATCTACTGTTCATTACATACATAATAATTAACTAATAACTACTGTGGAATCAAATGTTGAATATATGGCTGGGGCAGAGGGGTGATCAGCTGTTGTTGAAAGAGGTTTCATGTACGCTCAAATTGCAGGAGCGGGGTAATAGGTCTTGAGTGGTTCTAAGTTTGTATATATATAGATATACCATAGGAGGTCATGATGGGTACGGAGTCGTTCTATATTTAGACCATGAAGGTCACCATGTGTATTGATTCTACATAGACGTGTGTGTATCTATGTCCAAGCATTATGGTAACTATTTTCTTGTTGTTGTACAACAATGGTATAATATAAGGTGGTAATAAGAGCTGGGTAGATTGACGTAGCACCAGGGTATTATATTTGTTATTGTTGTAGTAGCTTCACGCATGAACCAGGAGCCGTGAGAGGTGTAGCTCAGGGGCTTAGATCCTGTTCAGAACGATCGAGATAACGAGCTGGGGCACGAGCCGACTGGGAGAGTTTGCTGGCGTGAGCTGGTGACCTCCATAGACTGGAGCGTGTCAGCGGGTAGCGGTAGCTGAGCAGCATCGAGTCCGCCGTCAGTGGACAGGGTCCTTAGGACGCAGGGAGTTAATCATATTGTGCATTGTAAATCTGGGACCATGCTGCTTCCAATTCAGTAGTGGGGCGACCATGCCCTACCCAGCGGGTCCTCAAGTGGCGGATAAGGGAACGGCCCTCAGATATGGGGGTTAGCTGTGAATTAAATAAGCAGTCCCGGACCATATGGCGGTGTATCTACCAGGACGGAGCAGGATAGCACATGGCAAAGCTACTCCTATTAAATACTCCACGTGTCCTACAACGGGTGCATCAGGCGAAAATATGGGCCACCTTAAAAGTCCTAGCCTAAGGGTGAGGTAACCCCAACAGAAACCTCGAATGCTGAAGCCGGAAGTACTGGGCCGCACGGCGCATTCTAATAAACCACGGTACTACGCATAAACGCAAAATGAATCACAATGACAGGAAGAGTAAACCGAGATGGTGTTGGACCTGTGAAGACCCGCCAGGCAGGTACAGTGCCGGATTCCATACCTCGAAGGAACCCATCCTTAGCTACTGGAGGTCACCCTAAGCCGCCCTGTGGAGCCAGGGGACGGCGAAGGACAGCTACTGGCCGAAACGTGAAGCAGAAACCTCTTGTGCTCATGCATTGGAATGCTGAAGGAGTCTTTAACAACATGACTGAACTGGAGCAAGTACTACAGGACAAAGAGGTAAGTGTTTGCTGCATACAGGAAACACACCTGAACAAAGACAAGACGTTCAAAGTACGAGGCTACCAGTGCCTCCGAGCAGACCGACAAGACAGACACAATGGTGGTGTGCTCACTCTAGTCCGGAACAACATCAATGCGAGCGAAGTGAAAACCTACCTTGAAGGAGCGGAATACCAGGAGTTCAAGATCAAGACCAAATCATCTGAGTTGAACCTCGTCAACTACTACTGCCCAAATGACAAAGCCCTTGTCCTTGACACTATTGAAGTTTCAAACAGTCGATACATGGTTGTTGGTGACTTCAATAGTCATTCCCAGAGTTGGGGATATGCACAGTCTGATAGGCGTGGGGATGAAATGGAGGACTGGCAGGATGGGCACAACTTGATTCTTGTCAACCTACCCTATGATGTACCAACCTTCTACTCTAGGCGATGGCACACTACTACCTCTCCAGATCTAGCATTCTGCACAGAGGACATCCAGAAAGGTACGGTTAGAGAAGTTGGCGATCAAACCAGTGTTCCTCACACTCAGCAGTGAAGTGATACAGACAGACCATCCCTACCCTAGATGGAAATACAAGAAAGCCAAGTGGATTATCTTTGCTATTCGGTCCAATTCTCTTACTCGAGGCATACAGGTACAAGGAAGAGATGTTAACAACGTGGTGAAAGAGTTCAACAGCTGCATACCCAAAGCTGCCCATGAAACCATCCCTAGAGGTGCGAGAAGCGAATACAAGCACTACTGGACCAATCAGTTGCAAACCCTCCAAGATGAACTCACTGAAGCAAGGAACAGGGCAGAAGAACAGCCATCACAAGAAAACCATGAACAACTTCAAAAAGCAAAGGCACAGTTTCAAAAATCTAAATTGGAAGCTACACGACGAAGTTGGAGGGTGAAAACTGCTGCCCTGAACCTTGAGAAGGACGGGAGGAAGTTGTGGAGGCTCACGAACCAGCTAAATGATGAAGAATATAGCAGACAGAAAATCACGTTGGATGAGGATGGGAAACTGTTGACCGGCAAAGAGACTGCAGACTGTCTCGCCAAAGCCTACCAGAAAGAGGGCAACATCAAAGTCACACGCCAACATCAAAGAGAGGCACGGAAAGAACATAAGGATAGAAGTAAAATGCATACGGAACAAGACTCCATGAAACTTCCACACTTACATACCAGGAACTGTACACAGCGCTCAGACAACTGAAGAAGAGGAAGTCACCTGGACCAGATGGAATCTCCAATGAGATGCTAACTCATCTTGGATGCTCAGCCATGCTGAAACTTCTTGACATCTTCAATCTTAGCTGGGAAGAAGGCATAGTTCCGCAGATCTGGAAGGAAGCCACCGTTATCCCAATCTACAAGAACGGCAAGGATAGAAAGAAAGCTTCCAGCTATCGCCCTATTAGTCTCACTAGCTGTGTGGTCAAGACAATGGAGAGGATAGTTAACAAGAGACTCATGTGGTACCTTGAGACAGAAAACCTCATATCCAAGGAACAAGCAGGATTCCGACAGTTCAGATGCACAGAGGACCAGGCAACATACCTCGCTCAGGAAGTTGAGGATGCATTCCAAGGCCAGAAGGTAGTTTTTGCAACCTGGATAGACCTCCAGAAGGCTTTTGACAAAGTCTGGGCTGCTGGTCAAGATGCAACGATGTGGAATTGCGACGAGATGCTCCGATGGACCAAATCCGTCCTACACAATCGCAGAGCCAGAGTACTTGTTGACAACCAGAAGAGCAAGCAATTCCTCATCCGACACGGTGTTCCTCAAGGAGGAGTGATCTCGCCTACGCTGTTCCTCATCTTCATCGATGACTTGCTTGCAGAGCTCCCAAAGGGTATCAAGGCAGCACTCTATGCTGACAACTTGGTCATGTGGTGTGTTGAAGAACATGCAACGACTGCCACATACAGAATGCAGATGGCCGCAGTCAAGCTCACAGCATGGGCAGAAGACTGGTGCATCTCTATTAATAAGGAGAAGTCGTCAACCACACTCTTCACACTTTCCACCAACACAGAAAGCTGGAACCATCAAAGTCGGTGGAACTGCCTTGAAGACGGACAACGAGCCAAGATACTTGGGGATGACATTTGACAGACGGCAGACATGGAAGCCACATATCCAGATAGCAGAGGCCAAAGCCAAGCGCAAGCTTGCAATCCTTCGGAAGCTTGCTGGCACCACATGGGGTGCCAATGATCACATCTTGAAGACTATTTACCAAGGTGTGGTCAGGCCTCACCTGGAATATGGATCCACCACCTGGACAACATCAGCCAAGACCAACCAACAGACACTTGACAAGGTTCAGAACAAGGCTCTCAGGCTGATCACAGGTGCAATGAAGAGCACTCCAATCAAGGCCATGGAGAAAATTACTTCCATCCAGCCACTGCAAGAACGTCGTGACACAAGAATTCTTCTACAGACAGAGAAGTTTCGATGTCAGGAAGAACAACCGATGAAGCAGAGAGTTGAGGCACTAACGAAGAATCGTCTAAAGAGCAGCAGTTTCATCCACCAGTCCAAGAAGCTTGCTCGAAAGCACACCAGCCATCTCCCAGCCAAGACATTGCCTCCAACGCCATTTCTATCCAAGCCATGGTTGACTAGCGATGAATCCAAGGTTACCATATGCAGTACAATCCCATACATGACATCCAGAGATAGACAACATGATGACGTCAAACGTGCCCTCACACTAGCACACATCGACAAGAGTTATCCTGGAGAAGCATGGCTACAAGTCTACATAGATGGTTCAGCCACAAGATCAGTAGCAAACGGAGGAGCAGGCGTGTATGTCCGACACCCAGATGGACACACACAGTCAGTTGCTCTACCTACTGGAGTACACTGCAGCAACTATGGGGCAGAAGTACAGGCCCTTGAAACAGCAGCATCTCTAGTACACAACACTGTGGAGTGTGCCCAGGTTGTCTTCCTGACTGATGCACTTTCAGTTCTGGATGCCCTGTCTAACAACAAAGAACCCCACCTGATGGAAGCCCTTCGAACAATCAGCGTAACTAAAAGAACTGTCCTCAAGTGGGTACCTGCACACATAGGCATCCCTGGCAATGAAGCCGCTGATCAGCTTGTCAAGCAAGGTTCTATCGAGAGGCAACCAGACAAAGATTTGACTTACAGGGAGAAATGCACCATAATCAAATCTGCATCAAAGCCAACAGTTGAGAAGGATGACTACCACCTTCTCACCAGACAGGAGCAAGTCACGATATTCCGGCTTAGAACAGGGCATAACCGCCTGAACGTCCATATGTGTCGGAAGCTTGGACTAGCTCCATCAACTGCCTGCAGCTGCAACGTAGGCGACCAGACTGCAGAACACATCCTCCAGGAGTGTCCCAATCGTCATGGGCTGAGGAAAACAACCTGGCCAACAGATACTTCTCTCCAGACGAAGTTACATGGCTGCCGGGAGGATCTGAGGAGGACGGCCCATTTCGTGTTTGCTGCCGGCTTCCATGTGATTCGCGAACGACAAGAAGAAGAAGAAGTGCATTGTAAATCTAGTGAACTATCACTGTAATGGCAATACTTGCCAATCTTTTGAAGTGTGCATTATAGCACGGTGACGGCAATACTTGCCAATCTTTTAAAGTGTGCATTATAGCACTGTGAAGGCAATACTTGCCAATCTTTTAAAGTGTGCATTATATAGCACTGTGAAGGCAATACTTGCCAATCTTTGAAGTGTGCATTATATAGCACTGTGAAGGCAATACTTGCCAATCTTTGAAGTGTGCATTATATAGCACTGTGAAGGCAATACTTGCCAATCTTTGAAGTGTGCATTATATAGCACTGTGAAGGCAATACTTGCCAATCTTAACTATGTGCATTATAGCACTGTGATGGCCATACGTGCCAATGTTTAAATAGGTGCATTATAGCCTAAATGTTAAAGTCGAGTGTTATTTAGATCTCGGAACTGTTGCATAAATTAACGGCATTACCAGCCGTAGACCAGACTCTATACCGGAAGTTAAGCCACCATCTGTGAAGAGCCAAACTACGGACAAACATACGTCTCCTACCATTCATTGTCTTTGTTGCTAGTGTTGTTTTATGTATATTAAAATTTGTAAATCTGCTTAGTCTTTATGCATACACTTGATCCTGGTATCCGTGACCCTGAGAGAAGCTGGCCCTCGTGTCATTCTGTGACACTATTATATAAGAAGATAGGGTAACTAGACTATTAGTTACTGTTTTATCAATATTAAATTATTACGCTTGTAGCTCCGTTCGACAGAGCCTCGCCTTTTATATTCCTCCAACTCGCCTAATAAATTATAATGTATAAGACAATAACCTAATTTTTTTAAAAATAAAATAATAGAACAAACGAATATTACATCTTCATTTCCCTCATTTGTGATGAATGACATTCAAAACACATTAAATACATCAGCTATTACAAACATACAAATGCCATAACATGATGCAAACATCATTGAAATTGAAAAGCTACATAAAAACGTAATACTTTGGCAGATAAGGCGAACTGATAGGCCAGCAGAAATACACTAAAAGGCATCAACTAGAACTGATTAAGAGTAAAACTGTCTACGAAATGATACGCTGGCGTATCAAGGTGAAATCGTCAGCAATCAAGTCAAATAAAATAGTCCATTACATAGAAATAATGTCTGTAAAATTGTCTATGAAATGATACACCGGCGCATCAACATTAATTCAGCAGAAATGCTCTAAAATACTTAATGTCTTGGGCTAAGATTTATGATCTCATCAAATCATGGTTTGTTTTAGTTCGACTGTGTTTTATATGTATAATTTAGTCCGTAGACAGACATAGTTTATTAAATTCCAGTTAGGCTTTCAAGCCCATGAGGACATATTACATACATATTATATACAGTTAGCGAACAGTGAAAACACTGTTCTTTATTTCTAACACGGATAGATATATT
Organism: Archivesica marissinica; assembly: GCA_014843695.1. Taxonomy (NCBI): domain Eukaryota; kingdom Metazoa; phylum Mollusca; class Bivalvia; order Venerida; family Vesicomyidae; genus Archivesica; species Archivesica marissinica. The sequence goes on along the minus strand of CM026394.1, from coordinate 57,034,198 downwards.
ATAATTAAAGCAAACATTGTTCTTTATTTCTAACACGAATATATATATTATAATTAAAGCAAACATAGTTCTTTATTTCTAACACGGATATATATATTATAATTAAAGCACACACTGTTCTTTATTTCTAACACGGATATAAATATTATAATTAAAGCAAACATTGTTCTTTATTTCTAACACGGATAGATATATTATAATTAAAGCAAACATTGTTCTTTATTTCTAACACGGATATATATATTATAATTAAAGCGCACACTGTTCTTTATTTCTAACACGGATATATATATTATAATTAAAGCAAACATAGTTCTTTATTTCTAACACGAATATATATATTATAATTAAAGCAAACATAGTTCTTTATTTCTAACACGGATATATCTATTATAATTAAAGCACACACTGTTATTTATTTCTAACACGGATATATATATTATAATTAAAGCAAACATTGTTCTTTATTTCTAACACGGATAGATATATTATAATTAAAGCACACACTGTTCTTTATTTCTAACACGGATAGATATATTATAATTAAAGCAAACATTGTTCTTTATTTCTAACACGGATAGATATATTATAATTAAAGCAAACATTGTTCTTTATTTCTAACACGGATATATATATTATAATTAAAGCAAACATTGTTCTTTATTTCTAACACGGATATATATATTATAATTAAAGCACACACTGTTCTTTATTTCTAACACGGATATAAATATTATAATTAAAGCAAACATTGTTCTTTATTTCTAACACGGATATATATATTATAATTAAAGCACACACTGTTCTTTATTTCTAACACGGATATATATATTATAATTAAAGCAAACATAGTTCTTTATTTCTAACACGGATATATATATTATAATTAAAGCAAACATAGTTCTTTATTTCTAACACGGATAGATCTATTATAATTAAAGCAAACATAGTTCTTTATTTCTAACACGGATATATATATTATAATTAAAGCACACACTGTTATTTATTTCTAACACGGATATATATATTATAATTAAAGCAAACATTGTTCTTTATTTCTAACACGGATAGATATATTATAATTAAAGCACACACTGTTCTTTATTTCTAACACGGATAGATATATTATAATTAAAGCAAACATTGTTCTTTATTTCTAACACGGATAGATATATTATAATTAAAGCAAACATTGTTCTTTATTTCTAACACGGATAGATATATTATAATTAAAGCACACACTGTTCTTTATTTCTAACACGGATATATATATATTATAATTAAAGCAAACATAGTTCTTTATTTCTAACACGAATATATATATTATAATTAAAGCAAACATAGTTCTTTATTTCTAACACGGATAGATCTATTATAATTAAAGCAAACATAGTTCTTTATTTCTAATACGGATATATATATTATAATTAAAGCACACACTGTTCTTTATTTCTAACACGGATAGATATATTATAATTAAAGCAAACATTGTTCTTTATTTCTAACACGGATAGATATATTATAATTAAAGCACACACTGTTCTTTATTTCTAACACGGATATATATATTATAATTAAAGCAAACATAGTTCTTTATTTCTAACACGAATATATATATTATAATTAAAGCAAACATAGTTCTTTATTTCTAACACGGATAGATCTATTATAATTAAAGCAAACATTGTTCTTTATTTATTGCGTCACTATACTGTACTATAGTCATATCTTGTGTCACTATACTGTACCGTAGTCATGCATTGCGTCACTATAATGTACTGTAGTCATCTCTTGTGTCATTATACTGTACTGTAGTCATGCATTGCGTCACTATACTACAATCATCTCTTGTGTCACTATACTGTACTGTAGTCATGTATTGCGTCACTATACTGTACTGTAGTCATGCATTGCGTCACTATACTGTACTGTAGTCATGTCTTGCGTCATTATACTGTACTGTAGTCATGGCTTGCGTCACTATACTGTACCGTAGTCATGCATTGCGTCACTATACTGTACTGTAGTCATGTCTTGCGTCACTATACGGTAAGATAGTCATATCTTGTGTCACTATACTGTACGGTAGTCATGCATTGCGTCACAATACTGTACTGTAGTCATCTCTTGTGTCACTATACTGTACTGTAGTCATGTATTGCGTCATAATACTGTACTGCAGTCATCTCTTGTATCACTATACTGTACTGTAGTCATGCATTGCGTCACTACACTGTACTGTAGTCATGTCTTGCGTCACTATACTGTACTGTAGTCATGTCTTGTGTCACTATACTGTACTGTAGTCATGCATTGCGTCACTACAATGTAATGTAGATATGGCTTGCGTCACTATACTGTACTGAAGTCATGTCTTGCGTCACTATGCTGTACTGTAGTCATATCTTGCGTCACTATATTGTACTGTACTCATGTCTTGTGTCATTATTCTGTACTGTAGTCATATATTGCGCCACTATACTGTATTGTAGTCATGTCTTGCGTCACTATACTGTACTGTAGTCATGTTGGTTTTGTTGGTTGTTTGGTTTTGTTGTGTTGTCTTGCGTCACTATACTGTACCGTAGTCATGCATTGCGTCACTATACTGTATTGTAGTCATGTCTTGCGTCACTATACTGTACCATAGTCATATGTTGTGTTACTATACTGTACCGTAGTCATGCATTGCGTCACTATACTGTACTTTAATCATATGTTGCGTCACTATACTGTACTGTAATCATATGTTGCGTCACTATACTGTACTGTAGTCATGTCTTGCGTCACTATACTGTACTATAGTCATGTCTTGTGTCACTATACTGTACTGTAGTCATGCATTGCGTCACTACAATGTACTGTAGAAATGGCTTGCGTCATAATACTGTACTGTAGTCATCTCTTGTGTCACTATACTGTACTGTAGTCATGCATTGCGTCACTATACTGTACTGTAGTCATGTCTTGCGTCACTATACTGTACTATAGTCATGTCTTGTGTCACTATACTGTACTGTAGTCATGCATTGCGTCACTACAATGTACTGTATATATGGCTTGCGTCACTATACTGTACTGATGTCATGTCTTGCGTCACTATGCTGTACCGTAGTCATATCTTGCGTCACTATATTGTAATGTAGTCATATCTTGCGCCACTACACTGTACTGTAGTCATGTATTGCGTCACTATACTGTACTGTAGTCATGCATTGCGTCACTATACTGTACTGCAGTCATGTCTTGCGTCACTATACTGGACTATAGTCATGACTTGCGTCTCTATACTGTACTGTAGTCATGTCTTGCGTTACTATACTGTACTGTAGTCATGTCTTGCGTCACTATACTGTACTCATGTCTTGCGTCACTATACAGTACTGTAGTCAGGCCTTACGTCACTATACTGTACAGTAGTTATGTCTTGCGTCACTATACTGTACTGTAGTTATGTCTTGCGTCACCATACTGTATTCATGTCATGCGCCACTATACTGTAGTATAGTTATGTATTGCGTCAATATACTGTACTCATGTCATGCGTCACTATACTGTACAGTAGTTATGTCTTGCTTCACTATAATGTACTCATGTCATGAGTCACTATACTGTACTGTAGTCATGTCTTGCGTCACTATACTGTACTGTAGTCATTTATTGTGTCACTCTACTGTACTGTAGTTATATCTTGCGTTACTATACTGTACTGTAGTCATGTATTGCGTCACTATACTGAACCGTAGTTATTTCTTGCGTCACTATGCTATACTGTAGACATGTATTGCGTCAATATAAAGTACTGTACTCATGTCATGCGTCACTATACTGTGCTGTAGTCATGTCTTGCGTCACTATATTGTACTGTAGCCATGTATTGCGTCATTATACTGAACCTTAGTTATGTCTTGGGTCACTATACTGTACTATAGTCATTTCTTGCGTCACTATACTGTACTGTAGTCATGTCATGTGCCACTATACTGTACTGTAGTCATGTCTTGCGTCACTATACTGTAATGTAGTCATGTCTTGCATCACTATTATGAACCGTAGTTAGGTCTTGCGTCATTATACTGTATTGTAGCCATGTCTTGCGTCACTATACTGAACCGTAGTTATGTCTTAGCATCACTATACTGTACTGTAGCCATGTCTTGCGTCACTATACTGTAATGTAGTCATGTCATGTGCCACTATACTGTACTGTAGTCATGTCTTGCGTCACTATGCTGTACCGTAGTTATGTCTTGCGTCACTATATTGTACTGTAGTCATGTATTGCGTCACTATACTGAACCGTAGTTATGTCTTGCGTCACTATACTGTATTGTAGCCATGTCTTGCGTCACTATTCTGAACCGTAGTTATGTCTTGCGTCACTATACTGTACTGTAGATATGTCTTGCGTCACTATACTGTACCGTAGATATGTCTTGCGTCACTATACTGTACTGTTGTCATGTTTAGCGTCATTATACTGTACAATTTGTATGTCTTGCGTCACAATGCTGTACTGTAGTCATGTCTTGCGTCACTACATCGAACCGTAGTTATGTCTTGCGTCACTATACTGTACTGTAGTCATGCATTGCGTCACTCTACTGTACTACAGTCATCTCTTGTGTCACTATACTGTACTTAGTCATGCATTGCGTCACTATACTGTACTGTAGTCATGTCTTGCGTCACTATACTGTACTGTAGTAATGTCTTGTGTCACTATACTGTACTCTAGTCATGCATTGCGTCACTATACTGTACTGTAGTCATATCTTGCGCCACTATACTGTACTGTAGTAATGTCTTGCGTCACTATTCTGTACTTTAATCATATGTTGCGTCAATATACTGTACTGTAATCATATGTTGCGTCACTATATTGTACTGTACTCATATCTTGCGTCACTATACTGTACTCTAGTCATGTCTTGCGTCACTATACTGTACTGTAGTCATGGCTTGCGTCACTATACTGTACCGTAGTCATGCATTGCGTCACTATACTGTACTGTAGTCATGTCTTGCGTCACTATACTATAAGATAGTCATATCTTGTGTCACTATACTGTACCGTAGTCATGCATTGCGTCACAATACTGTACTGTAGTCATCTCTTGTGTCACAATACTGTACTGTAGTCATGTATTGCGTCATAATATTGTACTGTAGTCATCTCTTGTGTCACTATACTGTACTGTAGTCATGCATTGCGTCACTATACTGTACTGCAGTCATATCTTGCGTCACTATACTGTACTATAGTCATGTCTTGTGTCACTATACTGTACTGAAGTCATGCATTGCGTCACTACAATGTACTGTAGATATGGCTTGCGTCACTATACTGTACTGATGTCATGTCTTGCGTCACTATGCTGTACCGTAGTCATATCTTGCGTCACTATATTGTACTGTACTCATGTCTTGTGTCATTATTCTGTACTGTAGTCATATCTTGCGCCACTACACTGTACTGTAGTCATGTCTTGCGTCACTATACTGTACTGCAGTCATGTCTTGCGTCACTATACTGTACTGTAGTCATGTCTTGCGTCACTATACTGTACCGTAGTCATGCATTGCGTCACTATACTGTATTGTAGTCATGTCTTGCGTCACTATACTGTACCATAGTCATATGTTGTGTTACTATACTGTACCGTAGTCATGCATTGCGTCACTATACTGTACTGCAGTCATCTCTTATGTCACTATACTGTACTGTAGTCATGTCTTGCGTCACTATACTGTACTGTAATCATATCTTGCGTCACTATATTGTACTGTACTCATATCTTGCGTCACTATCCTATTCTGTAGCCATGTCTTGCGTCACTATACTGTACTGTAGACATGCATTGCGTCACTATACTGTACTGTAGTCATGTCTGGCGTCACCATACTGTACCATAGTCATATTTTGTGTTACTATGCTGTAACGTAGGCATGCATTGCGTCACTATACTGTACTGCAGTCATCACTTATGTCACTATACTGTACTGTAGTCATGTCTTGCGTCACTATAATGTACTCATGTCATGCGTCAAAATACTGTACTCTAGTGATGTCTTGCGTCACTATACTGTACCGTAGTCATGTATTGCGTCACTATACTGTAATGTAGTCATGTCTTGCGTTACTATACTGTACTGTAGTCATGTCTTGCGTCACAATACTGAACCGTAGTTATGTCTTGCGTCACTATACTATATTATAGCCATATCTTGCGTCACTATACTGTACCGTAGTCATGTATTGCGTCACTATACTGTAATGTAGTCATGTCTTGCGTTACTATACTGTACTGTAGTCATGTCTTGCGTCACAATACTGAACCGTAGTTATGTCTTGCGTCACTATACTATATCATAGCCATATCTTGCGTCACTATACTGTACTGCAGTCATGTCTTGCGTTGCTATACTGTACTGTAGTCATGTCATGCGTCACAATACTGAACCGTAGTTATGTCTTGCGTCACTATACTATACTATAGCCATATCTTGCGTCACTATACTGTACTGCACTCATGTCATGCGTCACTATTCTGTACTGCAGTCATGTCTTTCGTCGCTATACTGTACTGTAGTCATGTCTTGCGTCACTATACTGAAAGGTAGTTATGTCTTGAGTCACTATTTTGTATTGTAGCCATGTCTTGTGTCACTATACTGTACTGTAGTCATGTATTACGTCATAATACTGTACTGTAGTCATGTCTTACGTCACTATACTGTACTCATGTCTTGCGTCACTATACCGTACTGTAGTTATGTCTTGTGTCACTCTACTGTACTGTAGTTATGTCTTGCGTCACCATACTGTACTCATATCATGCGTCACTATACTGTAGTGTAGTTATGTCTTGCGTCACTATACTGTACTCATGTCATGCGTCACTATACTGTACAGTAGTTATGTCTTGCGTCACTATACTGTACTCATATCATGCGTCACTATACTGTACTGTAGTCATGTCTTGCGTCACTATACTGTACTGTAGTCATATATTGTGTCACTATACTGTACTGTAGTCATATCGTGCGTTACTATACTGTACTGTAGTCATGTCTTGCGTCACTATACTGAACCGTAGTTATTTCTTGCGTCACCATACTGTACTCATATCATGCGTCACTATACTGTAGTGTAGTTATGTCTTGCGTCACTATACTGTACTCATGTCATGCGTCACTATACTGTACAGTAGTTATGTCTTGCGTCACTATACTGTACTCATATCATGCGTCACTATACTGTACTGTAGTCATGTCTTGCGTCACTATACTGTACTGTAGTCATATATTGTGTCACTATACTGTACTGTAGTCATATCGTGCGTTACTATACTGTACTGTAGATATGTCTTGCGTCACTATTCTGTACTTTAATCATATGTTTCGTCACTATACTGTACAGTATTCATATGTTGCGTCACTATACTCTACTGTAGTCATGTCTTGCGTCACTATACTGTAATATAGTCATATCTTGTGTCACTATACTGTACCGTAGTCATGCATTGCGTCACAATACTGTACTGTAGTCATCTCTTGTGTCACTATACTGTACTGTAGTCATGTCTTGCGTCATTATACTGTACTGTAGTCATGTCTTGCGTCACTATACTGTACTGTACTCATGTCTTGCGTCACTATACTGTACTGTAGCCATGTATTGCGTCACTATACTGTACTATAGTCATGTCTCTCGTCACTATACTGTACTGTAGCCATGTCTTGCGTCACAATACTGTAATGTAGTCATATCTTGCGTCACTATACTGTACTATAGTCATATCTTGCCTCACTATACAGTACTGTAGTCATGTTTTGCGTCACTATACTGAACCGTAGTTATGTATTGCGTCGCTATACTCTACTGTAGCCATGTCTTGCGTCATTATACTGAACCGTAGTTATGTCTTGGGTCACTATACTGTACTATATTCATTTCTTGCGTCACTATACTGTACTGTAGTCATGTCATGTGCCACTATACTGTACTGTAGTCATGTCTTGCGTCACTATTCTGAACCGTAGTTAGGTCTTGCGTCACTATACTGTATTGTAGCCATGTCTTGCGTTACTATACTGAACCGTAGTTATGTCTTAGCGTGACTATACTGTACTGTAGCCATGTCTTGCGTCACTATACTGTACTGTAGTCATGTCATGTGCCACTATACTGTATTGTAGCCATGTCTTGCGTCACTATACTGAACCACAGTTATGTCTTGCGTCACTATACTGTACTGTAGATATGTCTTGCGTCACTATACTGTACCGTGGATATGTCTTGCGTCACTATACTGTACTGTTGTCATGTCACGTTATATACCCATCTAGCACGGGGATATCACGGTATATACCCAACTAGCACGGGGATATCATTTATATATCCATCTAGTACGTGGATATCACGCTATATACCGTCTAGTACGGGGATATCACGTTGTATACCCATCTAGCACGGGGATAGCACGTTATATACCAATCTAGCACGGGGATATCACGTGATATACCCATCTAGTACGGGGATATGACGTTATATACATATCTAGTACGGGGATATCACGTTATATACCCATCTAGCACGGGGATATCACGTTATATACCCATCTAGCACGGGGATATCACGTTATATACCCATCTAGCACGGGGATAGCACATTATATACCAATCTAGCACGGGGATATCACGTTATATACCCATCTAGCACGGGGATATCACGTGATATACCCATCTAGTACGGGGCTATGACGTTATATACATATCTAGTACGGGGATACCACGTTATATACCCATCTAGCACGGGGATATCACGATTCATACCCATCTAGCACGGGGATATCACGTTATATACCCATCTAGCACGGGGAAATCATGTTATATACCCATCTAACACGGGGATAGCACGTTATATACCCATCTTGTACGGGGATATCACGTTATATACCCATGTAGTACGGGGATATCACGTTATATACCCATCTAGCACGGGGATATCACGTTATATACCCATGTAGTACGGGGATATCACGTTATATACCCATCTAGCACGGGGATAGCACGTTATATACCCATCTATCACGGGGATATCACGTTATATACCCATCTAGTACGGGGATATCACGTTATATACCCATCTAGCACGGGGATATCACGTTATATACCCATCTAGTACGGGCATATCACGTTATATACCCATCTAGCACGGGGATAGCACGTTATATACCCATCTAGCACGGGATATCACGTTATATACCCATCTAGCTCGGGGATATCACGTTATATACCCATCTAGCACGTGTATATCACGTTATATACCCATCTAGCACGTGAATATCACGTTATATACCCATCTAGCACGGGGATATCACGTTATATACCCATCTAGCACGGGGATATCACGATATATACCCATCTAGCACGGGGATATCACGTTATATACCCATCTAGCACGGGGATATCACGTTATATACCCATCTAGCACGGGGATATCACGTTATATACCCATGTAGCACGGGGATATCACGTTATATACCCATCTAGTACGGGGTTATCACGCTATATACCAATCTAGCAGGGGGATATCACGCTATATACACATCTAGCACGGGGATATCACTTTATATACCCATCTTGTACAGGGATATCACGTTATATACCCATCTAGTATGGGGATATCACGTTATATACCCATCTAGCACGGAGATAGCACGTTATATACCCATCTAGCACGGGATATCACGTTATATACCCATCTAATACGGGGATATCACGTTATATACCCATCTAGCACGGGGATAGCACGTTATATACCCATCTAGTACGGGGATATCACGTTATATACCCATCTAGCACGGGGATATCACGTTATATACCCATCTAGCACGGGGATATCACGTTATATACCCATCTAGCACGGGGATAGCACGTTATATACCCATGTAGTGCGGGGATATCACGTTATATACCCATCTAGCACGGGGATAGCACGTTATATACCCATCTAGTACGGGGATATCACGTTATATACCCATCTAGTACGGGGATATCACGTTATATACCCATCTAGGACGGGGATATCACGTTATATACCCATCTAGCACGGGGATAGCACGTTATATACCCATCTAGCACGGGGATATCACGTTATATACCCATCTAGCACGGGGATATCACTTTATATACCCATCTAGTACGGGGATATCACGTTATATACCCATCTAGTATGGGGATATCACGTTATATACCCATCTAGCACGGGATATCACGTTATATACCCATCTAATACGGGGATATCACGTTATATACCCATCTAGCACGGGGATATCACGTTATATACCCATCTAGCACGGGGATATCACGTTATATACCCATCTAGCACGGGGATAGCACGTTATATACCCATGTAGTACGGGGATATCACGTTATATACCCATCTAGTACGGGGATATCACGTTATATACCCATCTAGGACGGGGATATCACGTTATATACCCATCTAGCACGGGGATAGCACGTTATATACCCATCTAGCACGGGGATATCACGTTATATACCCATCTAGCACGGGGATATCACGCTATATACCCATCTAGCACTGGGATATCACGTTATATTCCCATCTAGCACGGGGATAGCACGTTGTATACCCATGTAGTACGGGTATATCACGTTATATACCCATCTAGCACGGGGATATCACGTTATATACCCATCTAGCATGGGATATCACGTTATATACCCATGTAGTACGGGGATATCACGTTATATACCCATCTAGCACGGGGATATCACGTTATATACCAATCTAGCACGTGGATATCACGTTATATACCCATCTAGCACGGGGATATCACGTTATATACCCATCTAGCACGGGGATATCACGTTATATTCCCATCTAGCACGGGGATATCACGTTATATACCCATCTAGCACGTTGATAGCACGTTATATACCCATCTAGCACGGGGATATCACGTTATATACCCATCTAGCACGGGGATATCACGTTATATACCCATCTAGCACGGGGATATCACGTTATATACCCATCTAGCACGGTGATATCACGTTATATACCCATCTAGCACGGGGATAGCACGTTATATACCCATCTAGCACGGGGATATCACGTTATATACCCATCTAGCACGGGGATATCACGTTATATACCCATCTAGCACGGGGATATCACGTTATATACCCATCTAGCACGGGGATATCACGTTATATTTACGGCTAGGTTATCCAATCAAAATACTTGAAACTGAAGCGTAATAAACGTTTCTCTAATCTCAAACTAAGTCTCAAGCTTTCTGATTGGTTGGGCCAAGAAAAAATCTCATGTTCACCCAGTCATATTACTTCAGCTCTTGATTGAGATTTGAGAACAGTTTATATAATAACCTCCGATCAGTTTCGAATCGACACCGCTTCCACCGCGTCGCCTATCAATAACAAGTCTACAACTGTGCTAGCACGACCGGTGTGTTTTACGTTTATTTAACGTCGCTACCGGTTGCCCATATGAGCGACACTTCCTGAAGAGATTAGTCATTTTAGATTGTTGGAGGATAATGCAATGATACAGACAGAGATCCACTCCAGAGTCTCCTCTGGTTCTTTTACGTGTATGATGTAAAGCACCAACACGAGTCCTCGGCTTAAAGTCCCATCTGAAAGACTGTTAATTTTATTAGGGTCAGATGGGGGATCGAACCTGCGATCTCTGGATTACCAGTCCAACGTGTTAACCACTGGACTACATATCCGTTTGTGCTAGCACGACCACACTAGCAGATTGCGCTGATAAAGTGGTATTCAATGCACGAGTTCGGTGATAACGACTCTGACTGTAAAATCTGACTGTCGCAAATCTTCAACAAATAGCGCTGTTGTATTAGTACACGAGTCATACTTCGAACCAGCATCGCTAATATTAACACGTCTCATTTTATACGACTGTGCCACCGCAATAACCCACTAAATGAATCAATCAATTTGGAAATTGCATCGATTGCAAGAATACGACAGACATCTGAATGACTGAACACACTTCAACTTTCTCTCAACTGACATACCAACAGCATACGTGTTTTACGTTTATTTATCGTCGCTACCGGTTGCCCATATGAACGACGCTTCCTGAAGAGATTACTCATTTTAGATTGTTGGAGGATAGTGCAATAATACAGACAGAGACCCATTCCAGAGTCTTCTCTGGTTCTTTTACGTGCACGGTATAGAGCATCGTCACGAGACCTCGGATTAATGTCCCATCTTATTAGTGTCAGACAACCTGCGATCCCTGGATTACCAGTCCAGCGTGTTAACCACCGGACTACAGATCCGTCTGTATATACCAACAGCATAGATTGGAGTACACTTTAAGTACAGTTAAATTCATCAACAGAGAATAATACGTTTACATCCAATCAAGAACTACATTTTTCGACGAATTTCTTATTATTAACAAGTCAAGTCAACGTTTTTACTGGCAGAAACATGTATATGCCCATCGCCAAGAAACATGTTACAACATTACAGAAAAGCATGATATTATATAAGGTTTGAGTAAGCATAGTATTAACATTTACGAACTATATTGTATAACCATGGCGAAATCTGGACAATTGAATGCGAGGTTATGCGTATAAGAATAGTATGGAGTACGGCTATATACCTGGATTCCTGTAAATATCCGTTAGCTGTGCTCACGTGCTCCCGCCCCATAAGCATTCAACAAAATGAAAATCGTCAGAAATTGTTAAACTGCTTGCAAGAGTTACTGTAAGATAAAACAAAATGGCAGGCGATGAAAGGGCAAGAACATGTGTTATGCACAGGTCTGTAACCTAATATATACATAACCTATATACATAAACTAATATACATAACCTATATACATAACCTATATACATAACCTATATACATAACCTATATACATAACCTATATACATAAACTAATATACATAACCTATATACATAAACTAATATACATAACCTATATACATAAACTAATATACATAACCTATATACATAACCTATATACATAACCTATATACATAACCTATATACATAAACTATATACATAACCTATATACATAAACTAATATACATAACCTATATACATAGCCTATATACATAACCTATATACATAACCTATATACATAACCTATATACATAACCTATATACATAACCTATATACATAACCTATATACATAACCTATATACATAACCTATATACATAACCTATATACATACTATATACATAACCTATATACATAACCTATATACATAACTTATACAAACCTATATACATAACCTATATACATAACCTAGTCATAACCTATATACATCAACTATATACATAACCTATATACATACCTTATACATAAACTATATACATAACCTATATACATAACCTATATACATAACCTATATACATAACCTATATACATACTATATACATAACCTATATACATAACCTATATACATAAACTATATACATAAACTAATATACATAAACTATATACATAACCTATATACATAAACTATATACATAAACTAATATACATAAACTATATACATAAACTATATACATAACC
>CM026394.1:56995835-57019572 GCA_014843695.1 Archivesica marissinica | reverse complement strand
TACAGTACAGCCTATACAAATATACAGTACAGCATATACAAATATACAGTACAGCCTATACAAATATACAGTACAGCATATACAAATATACAGTACAACATATACAAATATACAGTACAGCGTATACAAATATACAGTACAGCATATACAAATATACAGTACAGCATATACAAATATACAGTACAACATATACAAATATACAGTGCAGCCTATACAAATATACAGTACAGCCTATACAAATATACAGTACAGCCTATACAACCATACAGTACAGCCTATACAAATATACAGTACAGCCTATACAAATATACAGTACAGCATATACAAATATACAGCACAAAATGTAGATACATGAATAACAAGAAAAGCTATGACAACAATTGTTGCCATAGCAATACTCATCTGCTATCAATAATGATGTAGGGGTTAGAGAATGGAGGTATATATTAGCAAGACATCTCAACCCCCCATATTTAAAAGTCGCCATCGCATAAATGCATTTGGGCGACTAAGTTTTCTAAAACGTTTAAAATAAACATCATCTAAAAGTGATGAGCCTGACCCTCTCAATATCAAATCTTTCAGATGGGACTATAAACGAGAGACTCGTCTCGTTGCTATACAACAGGCATATAAAACAACCAACGTGTGGATACTAATAATTAGGTGGATCTGTAGTCCAGTGGTAACACGTTGGACTGGTAATCCAGGGACCACATGTTCGATCCCCCGTCTGACCATAATAAAATTAACAGTCTTTCAGATGGGACGTTAAACCGAGGTCTCGTGTCGGTGCTTTACACTTTGCACGTAAAAGAACCAGCGGAGACTCTGGAATGGGTTTCTGTCTGTATCATAGCACTATCCTCCAAAATTACTAATCTCTTCAGGAGGCGTCGCTCATATGGGAATAATAATACACGTAAAACACACACTATTTATACTAAGAATAACTATGCATGGTTTACTGTTAAGCACGAGAAACGACAATATAGCAAACATGTCGACAGTGTTTTAGAAAAGGGTTGTTGCACTGACTACATGCATATACACAAGGTTAGCTAAAGAATGTCTTTAAATCTTAATGTATATTCAATATGCTAGGTCACTTGCATAAGTGGTGAAGGGTGGTAGTGGAAACCTACATTTGTATATTCGACCTGTAAATAGGGATGAAAAGGTTAGACAAGAAAGTAGCAGTAAATGGAAATTAAAAATTGGGAAGCAGTGGTTAGGTAAAATACATTAAGACATAAAAATATATATATTGACAAAATGTTGCTACCAAGTCATTTTGTCCTTGTTTATAAATACATATACAGTCTGGTGGGGAAAAACAAGGAATTTCTATAATCAACAGTTGTGTTATCATCTTTGACCTGGGTTGGGGATTTGCGTCGGGGAATCACTTAATAACAAGATTAAGAAATAAACATGTTTAATGCAAGTAAAATACTACAAATATCATCATAGTACATGACAGCAATGTTTCTACACATATATTTAAAAAGATGCAAGTCATAAAACATTGATGAACAAAATGTATATACATGTAGTCTAAATACATATATACATGCAATTGCATAAGAAATTATACATTTCTAACAACTTGAGCAAATATTTATTATGTTTTAGTTTATGTACAATAAAGTGGACCACGATGACCCTATATAGCTCACCTGACTCCATTGTTCACACAAGGGTGTCATGCAACAACTATGAATATCATTGTATTGTACATTGATCAATCTTACTAAATGTTGGTGGTATATTTTCCGAAACATTTGTAATATTTTGAGATGGAAGAATGTGTACCATGATGACAAGTAAATACTAAATCATAAATGGTGACTATAGACCCTATGGTTGCTGTGGAGAAGAATCTTGAACATGTTCATTGTGACGACGTTGGACAGACGGTAACCATATAATTATGTAGTTTCTTGAACACTTGCTAAAGTTTTTCAGGATTTACGCATCTATAAACTACATAAGGGGATGCTATATTGTGATATCCGCTTTAAACATCGAAACAGGTTATTAACGGAAATAAACTAATGATCGAAAATGGATTTTGAACATTGTGCGTAATTTCCACTTGTTTTCCATAGAAACTACCGCCAATCTGTAGGAGTAAACAGGTCAAGTGATTGGGAAATATTTCTCCATAATTTAAATATGTAATTAATTGATGGTTGTTTGGGTCAGTCAGTCAGTGATTAAGCTTGGCTGAAATCGTAGGAAGAAGTCACTTATTCCTAACTTCTTCGCTCTATTTGTGAATTCGAATTAACTTTTGTGATCTCAAATATTGGCACAATTCAATTATGGCAGGCTTGTATATACAAGGACTGAAACTAAATGTTATGTCGATCCGTTGCATATTAATGACAATTTCTTCATATTATCATCAACATATGCAATCTGAGTTTCATTACAAACTGTTTTGGCACCCTAGAAACCATAGGCACCGATTACAGGCTATGCTATTGTGATATTAATAGTTTGACACTGGTCAGACAAATGATTAAAATGCATACACAATCTGATGTGTCTGACATGAGGAGTATTTCTCACTAGGGTTTCAACGGTTACATGTGTAAATGAAGCCGTGTAGTGTAATGGCAATACAAGTGGACTAATTGAGTAACCGTGTACACTATCTTAATTGATGACGTCGTATACTGAAGCTTAGTGACGTAATAAAATTATAGCATCGACCGTTTCACTGACTTTTGTGAGACCTAGTATATGTACATAATCATGGAGAATAAACAAAGTGTAAACGACGTCATGCCGTGTACAAAGGATCGTGTACACGTTTACAAAAATCTGTACACGTGGGAGCCCTATTTCTCACACATACATGTATCAACATTACCCGACATGCCTGAAACACGCTCTGCACATCATCTCAAGCAACATACATGACAAGTGATAATAGGATTCCTCCAGCGGTTCAAGAGATTTGAGAGGACACAAATTTGTGACGGGCAGACGGAGACCATTCCGCGTGTTAAATATACAGAGATGCTACTAACAAAGGGTATTAAATAATGAAAATAAAATTACAGAGAATGTAGAAGTGGAATTCGCAGTTACAATTGTGCCATTAGGCAAGGCACTTAAATTTCACATAATTATTGTCTTTATCTGCCTTGTGGCGATGGACTAACCCTTTCCTTCATAGAGATTTAGGTTAGTATACTATTATATCTCCATTCAAACGACAGCCATTTAGTTATAGTGCAGTGGATAAGTAGTCACCATATCTATCCCAACTCCATAGATATTACTGGGAAAACATGAGATTCTGGCATGCATTATGAACATTGGTTTGGCTACTACATTGTCAATGTATGTCGTATTGGTAATAATATCAAGAGGTGCGTCTATGAGGTAAAGGGTTAATATAAGTTGTAGGAACTTGTTTCGCAATCAAGTTAAACAATATTTGTATAAACTAAAAGTGGATTGTTTTGGCAAATACTTACACCATGATGAATTCCAAGGAATGCCATTGAGCTTCAATCTGTAACTTAACATCCTAGGTTGGAATGTCCTAAAAATAATAAAACATGTAAACCAGTGAGTTGTTTTAACAGGAGCAGGGTAATACATATGTCGACGAAAACCACGTCCAGTTGAAAGTGTTGTCACCCTTTTTTAATATTTACTCATTGAAAAATATATTATTATTAGTTTGTCTTGCTGAGAAATTGAATTTTCCATTTGGAAACTGATAGCATGTTGAGCAAAGAAAACACAGATAAAACAGAGGTAACAACTTAAGATGTACAGTCAAACCTGTCTTCAGCAGCCAGCCAAGGGAATCACTGAAAGTGGCTGCTTAGCACTGGTGGCTGCTTAATAGAGGTCAAATGTATAACAAAACACCATATTGGGAATCTGGAAACTGACTGCTTAATGCAGGTTGGTTGCATAATAGAGGTGAACACTAAGACAGGTTTGACTGAATATAGTTGGGAGTATTCAGGGATAGTAACACTGGGATATGAAGTGTTTGGAGGTACTAGTATATAAATGGTAGTTCAGGGATTCTATTCAGTAGGACGTCAGATTTCGCACTGATCAATAAAGTGGCCCTATATGCAACAAATGTAAAGAAATCTGTTCCAATTATAGCGCCTATCCAGAGTCTTTATATATATAATAAGTGTTCTTCAAATAAAACACAATTTAAAAAAAATGTATATATGTATGTTATATAATAATTTCACAAAACGTTTGCCGCATCCAGCCAGATTTCACTCAAAAGACGCGGGTTTGTTCATCAAAAAATATCATTTTCGAGGAGGTGCTTCAGTAGTGTAGATTAATAATGACGCAATACTAATGAAAATCACGTGACTATTTTCTGAATACCCCCTAAAACTACAAACAAGAAAAACACATTAATAAATTGTTGACTGCTAAAATTAGTGAGCTACTTATACATGTAGTCTTTACTTTAGCCAGCATGCAGAGTTAAATGTAGATATAATTATTACTAGTCTACACAGTAATTTACCCTTTTTTGATAATGATGGGTTTTCAGTCATCACATCTATACAGTCTGGTGGACAGTTCCGGCTTGACAGGTTCCCAGCCACTCCCTCGTCTAAGTCAACACAACCAAGGTGGAACCCATCCATTACAAATTGTACTGCATCATCATCTTCGTATCATAATTTTGTTAGAGACACAGGCAATGTAGCATGTTGTCTGGGACCGAGTCTACCACGCTGTGTTTCCACTTCCTTGACATTGTGATGTCAACCTAGTAGAATAAAAGGTGTGTTTTGCATATAAACCGACAGTTAAGAAATGCTAAACTAATCTTATCAGTGATTATTATGACATTGCAATTACTTTAGTTGGTGTTGGTTCTTCAGACTGCCCAGTTAATTGGTTAATCCAGTTGGAATTGTGGATGGCTTGCAAGACGGCAGCCATGTGTTCAAGCCCCCAGGACACAGGTTTTCAGGGAGTTGAACATGTTTGCTACACTCCTTGTCGTTAGTCAAATGCATATATTATGTGGATTTGCTAAATAAACATTGGTGTTATTGTTGTACAATTAGAAGTCATTGCAGATATAGCGTGTGACTGACATGTTCTGTTTAAAACGATAGGAAAGAAACATTTGCCTTGCCAGGGGTATTTACAATGTAGCGGCATCGGTTATCTTTACGTGTTGTGGATGGTGTAAAGGACAATGAGTAGCTTTATTTTGCGAGTAATTCTCAGCACCTCATACTTGTCAGTACATTTACAAAGAACAGAAGGGAGAAGTGTAGCGATTCGGCACAGTCTATACATCAGACTACACTTAGGAGAGCCAACTTGCAAGCATGTGGGTTCAATCCCCCACCATTTTACTTTTTTGTATGTATGTATGTTCCATTAATATCAAACCCCTTGCACGGACCTAGCCATGTTTTCATGGGCAGGGTTAGCCGACCAATACTAAGCAATGTGTGTTCGGTGCCTTGCAACAATGACACTACATATGTGACCTGACCGATCATACAACCCGGGACAGTTCCATACCAAATCCGGTGCTGAACCAATGGACCAAGGACGCTAGTCCTATATATGTAACTGATATATAATTATACAATATATATATAAGACCTCTAAATAAAATAGTTTTCTTCTGTTAGTTCGAGGTCTAATCGTTAAGGCTCATTTTCGCATAGCACTTTCCGCCCTGATCCGATGGCGGGATTTCTGACCAATATGTTGAAGCTTTCCGGACATGAATGGTTATAAATGTGTGCATTGGTGTTAAGAATAATCCTAAACATAGATATTAAGAACGTTTAAAATATATTGTCTAACCGTTGTGCATATCATTTAGCTGTTTGAGGTCGACATGTGAGATTCTCCCATTTTTACAAATACCCCACCCACCACAGGCTTTAACAGACTTACAAGTATCTGATAAATAATACGCATTAATGCCGTTATGTAACAGTACATATATCGTACCTGGTGGAAACTAATATAGTCGCACTTGTTGCAATATTTATATGTTGCGACCTTCAAGATAAATGGGTTTATCTCTGATAAATGACAAATATATATCGGGATCTGAATGACTGGTCGAGAAAACGATTTTACGTACAAAACAGTTCAATGTAACTGAATGCTATGATTTTTGGAAAGTAGGTTAACACTAAAAAACAGTTCTAATAATTACGCCAAATAGACTACATCTACCATATAAAGAAATATTTCCTAAATCAAAACGATATTACTTACTTGTTATTATTATTAGACATATAACGTTGGTAACATTATATCACAGGCTGCATACACCACGTCCAGGCCAGATCTACTCTGTTCGCCGTAAAATGGTGCTATTTTTTTTAATTGTACATGTATGCAATTACTGTGGAGTGATTTTTTGCCAACAACGCCCAACACCAAACATATTTTCCCAATAACAACTCACTAACATTTCACCTCATGGATTGATGTTCCTAAACTTAATGGACTATTATAAATAAACAAATATAAGAAAAGTATATGGAACTATTTTGATTTTAGTGATTTCGTATGTGAGGTCGGTCGATTCTATTACATCATGGGGGAGATGCGTTTTTATCTGCATTTACAGACACTGATATTATACATAAATAAAGTGATATCATTTTAATAACATATTAATATTAGAGGAACGACTTACTAAGTTAATACTATGACAAGAAATGACATAAATAGAACATGTTTGACATATATACAAAATTGTTATACTTTATTACATCCCTAATTTCTGGGTAAATCCATTTTTACCCATACCAATTATACTTATTGAATAGTTATACAGAATTGTTATTCATATGAAAAGGGATTAAAACCGAAAGCGTATAGCTTATAGCAGTCTTCTCCTATAGCAAGGTACTTAATACAATTTCGATATGACAGTGTTGTACTATTTTTAAACTATTAATTTAAATTTGAAATAGTGGTAGGTAAACGTTTTAATCATGAACTGTACATTAGAATATAAATAAGATAAAGAGAGTATTAAGGTGAAACAAGTACATATAATAACAAATTTAGAAGTTTGAAACTGAGATTGACTCAGAAGAAAGAAGAAATGATAGAACAAGGAACATGATAGATTCATTCGGATAGTTCAATGGTAAAGGCAAGCATGCAGCATTTAGTGAACAGATGCTCATGATAACCGTCTGCTTTCCCGGATGCAGTTTTGGACTGCTTGAAATATGTTTGCGTTGCAATCATCGCTAAGATTCCGGTCTCCGTGTAATAGAGTGTGTAGCGTTATGATACACTATTTAGAAGTATTTGCAAGTAGACGAATTCTGATGTCATTATAGTAGAGACATTCAAAGAAAAAATGATGATTACTCTCAGGAAGACCATATTGGTAGAGAGGTGGTGTTGGCTTAATGAGCTACAACTAGTACGTAGTCGAGCATGATAGACCTGCCATTTCCTGTCACCGGCGTTGAAATAGTTCGGGCATATTGTGGCGTTACTCTTTAGTTGAGATTTGAGTGAGGCCAGTGTTGGCGAGATTTGCAGTTCACTTGATAGTTCATTCCAGTCTCTCAGAGCCGATGGCAGAAAAGCATTGTTGTATAGAGATGTTCTTGTGCGTATAGATTGTATATCATCGGCATTGCGCATATTGTACGTAGACGTGTCCCCTACAGTAGGTGATGGGACTAATGAAGACAGATAATCCGGAGTTAGGCCGTTCTTCATCTTGTAGAGCATAATTAGTTTATGATTATGTCTTTGACTCTCAAGGAATTCCCATCGAAGTTATCTGTGTAGTTCGTGAAGTGATACAAGTTTGGTAGCCCCAGAAATTGGCACATCATTAGAGTGTTGCTATGCCGGTTAGGTTACGTCTTACCTTAAATATAAGGGGCCAATTATTTTAGAAGTAGAATATTTCACATATTTATCTTTAGCCGTTTCTTTTTAATTTCTAATGTTGGTGGGCAAAGAACATGTTAGTTAATACAAACATTGTTAGCTCGATTGTACTTAGAACGTATAATATTATTACTCACTCTCGAGACCTCATCAGGAATCCTTCGGCACGAGGGAGAGAGAAGAGGCAACGTGGAATTTAAATGACTTGCTTAGGGGCACAATCGTAACGGCTCCAGCGGGGCTCGAACTCCGGATCTTTAGCACCTGAAGCGAACGCGCTACATCTGCGCTATCACGACTTCCACTCGTTGCTCATATGGTCAACCGGTGCGACGATAGATTAACGTAAAACGCACACATTTCCGGAACAGTTCTATTTCTATCGTGTGAATATATTGTCAATATAATTTACAAGACTGTCTGTCTTGCATTCTAATATAATATATGTCAATTGATATACATGTACTTGCATTGTAATAAATTATGTTTAAGCTGATCACATACATGGGACAGACGTCCACAATAACCCTGGTTCCTGGTCCCTCTATGTGCCAACACATGTGTTACTGGTACATAGCATTATCTGCTCGAAGGCAGGGGTATCATTGGGTACCACCAACTCACTGTACTATCTGCACGAAGGCAGGGGTATCATTGGGTACCACCAACTCACTGTACTATCTGCTCGAAGGCAGGGGCATCATTGGGTACCACCAACTCACTGTACTATCTGCTCGAAGGCAGAGGTATCATTGGGTACCACCAACCACCACCACAACACCCAACCACTGTATCTGCCGAAGGCAGGGGTATCATGGGTACCACCAACTCACTGTACATCTGCCGAAGGCAGGGGTATCATTGGGTACCACCAACTCACTGTACTATCTGCTCGAAGGCAGGGGTATCATTGGGTACCACCAACTCACTGTACTATCTGCTCGAAGGCAGGGGTATCATTGGGTACCACCAACTCACTGTACTATCTGCTCGAAGGCAGGGGTATCATTGGGTACCACCAACTCACTGTAGCCAGGTTTTGGATTTCCCATTCGGATAGAATGCACTTTACCGGTACGCGACATGTTTCGAGTTAGGGTTAGGAGTTGCCTGACGATAGCTCTATTAACGTAAACACTAGCAGACATTGATAAATGCCACAGGAATGCTAAACCAGTTCAGGGATCTATTACTAGCCTGGGTTCCAGTCTGTCGATTTTTCACTTTTTAACTTCTGGCAAATGATGATCAGACACTCAATGCAGCCCAATTAATAGTATCGGTGTTAAAATATATTTATACTTCCTCCAACATCACATATGTCTCGAAGTTCATTTATGTAAAATTCAAAGCTAAGGTCTACCTCCAATTAGTTGTTTCTAGAATGACCCGTCATTCCAAATGAATATGTCTGTCTCCAATATGGAGACAGACGGTTTATTTTGAAACAAGATAAACTGATAAGCAAAAGGTGTAAATGAATGCACCGTAACAATGTTCAAAATACATAAAGTTGGACATAAAATCCACCAACCGTCCAACCAAGAGACATACGGACATGTGATGTAGCCTTTACAGAACACGTACTGTAAAACCAAATGAACAAGTTACAGACCAGTATTGTTAAACATATGGGTACAGGTCTGCGGACCATTATAGGTAAACATCTGGGTACAAGCATGTACACCTCTAGTGTAGGTAAACCTTCAGGTACAAGTTGAACATATTGGTACGTACACATATATTAACATAGCATATACGCTGTAACACATTAAGTTTGCAATACGGTCAGATTGACGTGTGTACATGATGATTAGTGTAAATGTCACATATTGTCTTGAGGCTAATAACCCAAATTTAAGAGGATCCCTATCTCGAACCACCGGGGTTTTAAAACATGGAACTACAGATAATTCCTAATTGTCATATGACCAAGTGGTGTAAGTAACAGGACTCTAGATTGGTACATACCCCATGCACTATCTGTATTATACACAACATGTCAGTGACAGAATTGTACAGATCACTGTAGTACATAACACATGTACTACCTATATTATACACAACATATCAAATACAGCATTATACTGCAGTACATAACACATGTACTACTTATGTCATACACAACATGTCAATGACAGAACCCTGCAGACGACCGCATTACACAACCCAGGTACTACCTATAGTATATACAACATATCAAATACAGCACTCTACTGTAGTACACAACCCATGCACGATTTATATTATATACAACATATCGATGACAGCACTCTACTGTAGTACATAACCATTACTGCGTATATTAGACACGACATATCAATGACAGCACTCTGTTGTAGTACACAACCCATGTACGATTTATATTAGACACGACATATCGATGACAACACTCTACTGTAGTACATAACCATTACTGCGTATATTAGACACGACATATCAATGACAGCACTCTATTGTAGTACATAACCCTTACTGCCTATATTAGACACGACATATCAATGACAGCACTCTATTGTAGTACATAACCCATGTACTATTTATATTAGACACGACATATCAATGACAGCACTCTACTGTAGTACATAACCCTTAATGCGTATATTAGATACGACATATCAATGACAGCACTCTATTGTAGTACATAACCCATGTACTATTTATATTAGACACGACATATCAATGACAGCACTCTACTGTAGTACATAACCCATTACTGCGTATATTAGACACGACATATCAATGACAGCACTCTACTGTAGTACACAACCCATGTACTATTTATATTAGACACGACATGTCGAGGACAGCACTCTACTGTAGTACATAACCCTTACTGCGTATATTAGACACGACATATCAATGACAGCACTCTGTTGTAGTACATAACCCATGTACTACTTATAGTATACACAAATGATCAATGGCATTAGGACCAGTAACATAATAATATACACTATACAACAATTGTGTATGCAGCAAATGGTATGTTGACTACATAGTCTAATCGTTTCACAATTATTAATCATGATTGCAAACAATAGTATTACGTTGTACAGAACAATGACTAGAGATAGGTAAATTCACACCGTGCAGACGAATCAGCCAACAAGTTATAGTAGGAAGGTATTTCAGACACATACCCCATGTGTCCGAGAGTGTAAAGTATCGTGTGTGCTTGCGGAGATGTTGGCAACATACCCCATGGTACCAATTTCCACAAGAACTAGTAAAATGTGTTAGCATACATAATGCCATCATGATCTATGCAATATATGGTAGACGTTGGCAGCATACCCCATGCTACCAAGTTCTGTGTGAAAGTAAATTGACAGTGCTAAGGTTAGGCAACTGTGTGCTTATTCTGTATTGGTGCGACTGGATTTGTCAGGGGGATATGTGGTGAGAGTGCAGGGACTCGGATGTATTTGCGCACTTGATTTCCACATGCCCATTCTCATGACGTCCGACTCTGAAGTCCCAGACATAATTGCCTGTGTGCAAGCACCAATGCGGAAACAATGGGCAGAAATTATACTGTAATCCTTTCAGAACGATCCGCCTAAGGAGGCGCATGATAATAGGGTCTTTGCTGCTTTGTTTGTTCAAGCAATGGACTATGCTCAGGTTATCACATATGAACACAACAGGTTCTTGTTTTCTCAATGCTGACCCCACAAATCAACTGCTAGTGTTATAGGGTAAAGCTCCAGTATGTTAATGTGATGTTCCTTGACGTCACTTTAAAAAGGACCATACGCCCAATGGCTAGAAAAGGTGCACCCAAACCCTTTTGTTGATGCAGCATCAGTATGTAGCTGTAATGTGACATATATAAAGCGGTCCCTTGTAAGGAGTGTACATCCATTGTAAGAGTCTATGAACTGAGACCAAACCACGAGATCGGAGCGAATGGCGTTGGTAAATTTGAGAAAGTGATGTGGGTTATGCTTGCCCTTTGTCAGGTCGTGTAATCGACGTAGAAAACAGCGGCCTGGTTTTATTACCTTACATGCAAAATTCAGGTGACCCATCAGGCTTTGAAGTTCTTTCAATTTCATTTTCTTACGCTTCTTGCTAGATTGTAGAAGAGATCGCAAGGTATTGACTTTGTCCGGGGGTAAGGTTGCCCGGAGAGTGTTTGTGTCGATGGAGATGCCGTCTTCTCGTGTTTTACAGGGATATCCACTTCAGAGCATAGATGAAAGAATGATTCCAAGTTTGATAGACATTTGCTCTGTGTAGAAGCGACAAAATTGAAGTCGTCGACAATGTGTGAAACCTCTTGAATAGAATATTTATTCTGTAGAATCCATTGAAGTGATGACGAAAATGCCTCGAAAAGTTAACTGAACTGGAAGCACCCATGGGCAGTACCCTGTCAAATTAAATTTGATTGTTGAAGCTGAACCCCAGCTTGTGGTAATCAGTGGGAGATATTGGAAGGATGCGAAAGATATCCTTTAGATCTGCTTTTTCAATGTAGCAGCTTTCACCAACAGCAAGTATCAGATTTGCCACTGTATCGAATGTCTCTAAAGAAACTGTGGAATTGCATTCTGGAATCAAGTCAATCACAGAAGCATGTGCCCGGCTGAAAGATAAATCATGAATGACTCTGAATTCATTTGGAGTCTTCTTCGGTACTATTCCAAGTGAACTGCTAACGAACGAGTCTAATGGGGGTGACGAATATGGTCCTTTAATACGTCCCAGTTGGGTATCCTTTGCAAGGTAGTTGGTAACAAATTGTAAATGTTTGGACACCGAAGGATGGTAACTGATAATGAGGGGGTAACATGACCGACAACTCCCAGAGGGAAACCGAGAGTAAAACCATTGACTAGGAAAGATAGCTTAGAATTGTTGTAGCCTTCTAGATAGGACGCGAGAACTTGCGGATTACCTGTTATTGGAAGAACGAGGGTTGGTTTGGGCAGACACGGGTTTGATTCCTTGGGGATTTTGCCGAGTGGCATGTGGCTGTGTGCTTGTAGGGGTCCTCCGCTGGGGCCTTGACCATTATGTGGAGCAGTGTGATGCGCCATGGCTACCGTTGCAGCCGCCTCATCTGTGCAAGTTTTTGCACTGCTGCTTGGTGCAGGACCCTGTGTCTTGATACCCCCAGCAGAAGCCCTTTCTACGGTATATATTGGTTGAGGCGGAATAGGGTTTGTTTGGAAACATGCGGTTGTGGAAACCGCCGGGACTGCTGACGAAAGGGCTGGATCTGCTTAGGTGCCTCTATGCAGCAGTACAAGTATGTTTCTGTATGAACAGGGACCCACGGAATGTCCCTAGTTGCACGTTGGGTACGGAATTTCTGGTCGTACAACTGCCGGTTGGGGGAATGTTGGGATAGGGACTGGATCAGTGACATATACTGAAACATTTGGGAGGCCTCATATGGGTATTTGCCAGTAAAGATCGAAGCATAGAGTTGGAATGCCTTCGACCAGAGGAGAATGGATGAAATTTGGCGCTGAGCCGCCTTTTGAACTGATGTGACGGTGGCCGATGACATCGTCTGCACGGTGGTCAGTGTGTCGGTTGTAGTGCCAAAGTAAAGTTTGGCCATATCAACAAACTGTTTAGACCAAATAGCGGTCTTTAGCCTCTCTGGGACAGTAGCTGCACCATAGGTGAACACGCCCAGGCTGGAGGTCACAGGCTCGGAGGGCACCGGAAGCGGGGAGCCATGATCCACATTAAACAGTGAATCGCACAGGTCCTCCACGCCCACCGAGCCACAGTCCTCCACCCATGGGTACACACATAGCTGAAATAGAAGGGGAACATATCACAGATGCGGCAGGAGAACAAACAGGTGAACAAGATAAAAGATTATTACAGGTGGGTTGCTGGCTTGTAGATGCTGTAGGTGCTGTCGGTACAGCTGGAGTTGTAGGCTGTAGCGCCGAAATTAGTTGCTGCCGCAGTATGGGGTCTGCAGATATGGCTGCTGAAAGGACTCCGGCCAAGAGAGAAGAGTCTGGACTGGTATCTGTAGGCTGAGGTGTGTTAGCCTTCCGCTTTGTCGCCTTCTTTTTTGCTGGCATTCTGCTGAAATAATTACTTATGGATGGGTAACTTGCTTGCTAACATAGTGTATAGATGTACACCAACCGTGTGGTGAAGCATGGGGGTAGATCATGCATGCTGATACCACCGCAACACAACAATTATCAGGCGACAAGTCGTGGCCAGACTTATGAGCCACCACTAAATGTCAGATTCGAAATTTATGTTAGCCGACAGTGAAGGTCAGCCTAAAGGAGCCGACATTAAAGGTCAGGCACATTAATATGCGAGCTGGTAATAAAGCCTAGACTCAAAAGGTATGCGAGCTGACACTAAAACCCAGACTCAGTAAATTGCGAGTTTTCTGGTAACAAAGCCCAGAATTAATAATACGCGAGCTTGTAATATAGCCCAGACTCAATGATATGCGAGCTGGTAATAAAAGCCCAGACTCAAAATGTATGCGAGCTGGTAACAAAGCCCAGACTCAATAAGATGCGAGCTGGTAACAAAGCCCTGACTCAATAATATGTGAGCTGGTAACAAAGCCCAGACTCAATAATATGTGAGCTGGTAATAAAGCCCAGACTCAATAATATGCGAGCTGGTAATAAAGCCCAGACTCAAGAGCATGCGAGCTGGTAACAAAGCCCAGACTCAATAATATGCGAGCTGGTAACAAAGCCCAGATTCAATAATATGCGAGCTGGTAACAAAGCCCAGACTCAATAATATGGGAGCTGGTAACAAAGCCCAGACTCAAGAATGTGCGAGCTGGTACTAAAGCCCAGACTCAAGAATATGCGAGTTGGTAACAAAGCCCAGACTCAAGAATATGCGAGCTGGTAACAAAGCCCAGACTCAAGAATATGCGAGCTGGTAACAAAGACCAGACTCAATAATATGCGAGATGGTAATAAAGCCCAGACTCAAGAGCATGCGAGCTGGTAACAAAGCCCAGACTCAAGAATATACGAGCTGGTAACACAGCCCATACTCAAGAATATGCGAGCTGGTAACAAAGCCCAGACTCAATAATATGGGAGCTGGTAACAAAGCCCAGACTCAAGAATATGCGAGCTCGTAACAAAACCCAGACTCAAGAATATGCGAGCTGGTAACAAAGCCCAGACTCAATAATATGCGAGCTGGTAATAAAGCCCAGACTCAAGAGCATGCGAGCTGGTAACAAAGCCCATACTCAAGAATATGCGAGCTGGTAACAAAGCCCAGACTCAATAATATTCGAGCTGGTAATAAAGCCCAGACTCAAGAGCATGCGAGCTGGTTACAAAGCCCAGACTCAATAATATGCGAGCTGGTAACAAAGTCCAGACTCAATAATATGGGAGCTGGTAACAAAGCCCAGACTCAAGATTATGCGAGCTGGTAACAAAGCCCAGACTCAAGAATATGCGAGCTGGTAACAAAGCCCAGACTCAATAATATGCTAGCTGGTAACAAAGCCCAGACTCAATAATATGCGAGCTGGTAATAAAGCCCAGACTCAATAATATGCGAGCTGGTAACAAAGCCCAGACTCAATAATATTCGAGCTGGTAATAAAGCCCAGACTCAAGAGCATGCGAGCTGGTTACAAAGCCCAGACTCAATAATATGCGAGCTGGTAACAAAGTCCAGACTCAATAATATGGGAGCTGGTAACAAAGCCCAGACTCAAGATTATGCGAGCTGGTAACAAAGCCCAGACTCAAGAATATGCGAGCTGGTAACAAAGCCCAGACTCAATAATATGCTAGCTGGTAACAAAGCCCAGACTCAATAATATGCGAGCTGGTAATAAAGCCCAGACTCAAGAGCATGCGAGCTGGTAACAAAGCCCATACTCAAGCATATGCGAGCTGGTAACAACGCCCAGACTCAATAATATGCGAGCTGGTAACAAAGCCCATACTCAAGAATATGCGAGCTGGTAACAAAGCCCAGACTCAATAATATGCGAGCTGGTAACAAAGCCCAGACTCAATAATATGCGAGCTGGTAATAAAGCCCAGACTCAAGAGCATGCGAGCTGGTAACAAAGCCCAGACTCAAGAATATGCAAGGTGGTAACAACGCCCAGACAAAAGAATATACAAGCTGGTAACAACGCCCGGACTAACTAGACAGTACATGTCGGACTTCAGACTATGTGAGCTGACAACGCATGCTATTCTTGATTTGCTCATTGATTAGGTTGTGTAACCGTAAGTAAAAATACTTTACATTAGTCTGTGGAGGCAGGGACAGATCCGGTGTGTAGATGTCAATAGGAATGGGATAGTTCTGTAAAAGGGAGAGTACTACTTAACAGGGCTCGACAAATCCTATTGCCCGACGCCCGGGGCAAGTCAAACCCATGTTCGGGCAAGTGGCCGGCAACCAGAGCTTAGTCCCGGGCAAGTCAAAATTCCATGGACAGGTTGTCGAATAAACATATCAATTAATAGAATAAACAAACTAATCAACTGTTTATTGTCATGATTGGACCCTATATCGATTGTAAACCCTGCCCACTACAAGCCATGAATGACAGGTATCACCAGAAATGTTTGACCAATCAAAGCTCTCGCTACATTTCAATTGTTTTATTTGCACTTATCAAATTAGTCCTATTAAATAGACTTCGGCGCTTTTAACATTCGGACGGTTTCTTAATTTCTACAAATTTCAGTCGCCGACGAAATATCAAAGTATCTGTCAATGCCTTGCTTATATACTTGTCAGACCTGCATCGAGTTGATCTAGATAAAATTCCGTCGAATTTCTCGGTTTTATTTCACCCAGATAAGAATATCTCGTTGAAAGCAAGACAGCAAGGATTTAGGTTCTTTAGTGAAGGTTATTTCTCTAAAGTACAGATCTATTTAACTGATGAGGACGTGTTAAGTGTTCGTGGAAAATGCTTTCGCAGTCAACGGAAGAGTGAACCACCACATCGTGTAAACTTTGACATCAAAAGAAATGAAATATGCTATGCATATTGCTCTTGTCAAGCAGGGTATGTATTTTGTATTTGACAATAGATCTAATTATTCCGTGACTTACTCGTTATACATGCACTGTATTGAAATCAAATTTTGTGTCTTGACCTACTTTCGAAAATATCCTGAAATTGCAAATGGCGACGCTCGTTTTTTTTTTTTTTTTATCTACATGTATGAGGAATATTCCGACCAACATATTCATACTAATACAAGGTGTGACCAGGGATCATCTTGGTGTTCCATAATTGGAAGGACATACGGAGGAAAAGAAGAAAGAAAATGTAACAGGGTGAGCAAAATGGGCAGTCTGACTGGGGCTCGAACCCGGGACCATTCACTTACAGGGCGAATGCTCTACCGACTGAGCTATCCGGCCGCCTACACAAGTTTCTCACCTATTAGTAATTATAACCTATAGACACTACTACATATGAATGGATACAACTCACTAACACTCCTCCCATTTTTTATATTTGGTCTCTTCATAAGATTGATAGTGATCCCATGTATAGTCTGATTGTATCGAAGTAACAAGTAAAAGTACAAATGGCATTTTGTTTGTTGATATATTTCAGACTGAGTGGTTCCTGCTCACATGTGATTGGTTTAGTAACAGCGGTACATCAGTGGCAACTGATGGGCTTTGCCAGTATCCCTGAAGAAGTTTCGTGTACGTCATTACCACAGGCGTGGCATGCTCCGCGAGGGCCGAAGATTGAACCAGAGCCTGTTTCTAGTATACGTTTCGTGAACCCGAAGATGGATCGAAAGCGTGTTCCAGTGCAGAACAAAATAACAGAATGCAGGTACTGTTTCATAGTTATTAACAGAATTTTAATGTTGCCCATACATGATACTTGGATAATTCGGTCATACAAAATATATATTCAATAAATATAAAATTGTCTCATGCGCATATCAAGCTATTTTTTTCAGGGGATCAATCTCAATACCTTGACATTTCTGTACCGGTATTGTGCATTACAGTAAAACCTCAGCTTAAAACCACCTCAATAACATGACCACCTCAAAATAAAGACCACAATTTTCAGGTCAATTTCTACTGTTTTTGCACTTTATTTAACCTCAATATTAAGACCAACTCAATAATGAGACCAATTTTCAAGGGTCCCAAGGGTGGTCTTATTATTGAGGTTTTTCGCCAATTGGACCCCAGTCTCCCTCTGGATATGCGCATGGACCAAGCAGGCCTCGACAAATGTTTAATTTCTTACTCGTCCTACTGGGCGAGTGATGCCACTGTCCCACTCGTCCAGATTGGACTATCACTCGTCCCATGTATTTTAGGAAAATAAAAAATCGTCACAGAATTGCACTTTAATTTATTAATAAATACAATTATGTTGCAGCATAAACACATTAAAATATCCTCGGTGATTTCCCATTATGACGCCTGGTAATCATTCCGAAGAAAGTAAAACGGATATTATTTTATTTTGTTCCTTCGATTTGTATTGGATATTTAGCTGAAATTTTCACTCGTCCGACTGGGCAAGCGACTTGGAATTTCTACTAGTCCAGATCAAAAAGTCACTCGTAAATACGAGCGGACGAGTGGATTTGTCGAGCCCTGCCAAGTAAACAATAAGAATAAGACATTATGTTCTTTAGATACTAATTTTATTTTTATTGAATTACATTTCTAAAACATATTTTTGCAAACAATAATTCATCATCATAATTTAACAACAACAGCCCATACCATAAATATGTTTCACAACATTCATAACTATCATGTGTCTGACATGAAAGTCCTTTACATTTCAGAAAAATCCGTGTCAAAGAAGAAGATGTAACTTTTCTTCAATCAACGAGTGATTGTGCAATCAGCTACCTGGTGTCCAAACCACCATTGACTGTCAACACACATCTTGGAAATGTACCTGTTGGTAGTACACTTGCAACACAGGTATGTACAGTTAATTGTTAAGACTTTATACACAGTGGCATAAAATTGGTTAAAAATGAGCAGACATTCCAAATTTGATTTACACTAGACATATGAACAACTGGAAATCTATTAGTCATTATTTTAAATGACTTGATTCTTCTGATTGCACGTTCAACATGTACGCGGTGTTTGGCGATTTTTCTTGTTGTAGCAACATCATTCTCACTCATTTGCATCCCACTGACAGCAAAAGGAGGGATGTTCAATTTTAAGTTCAATTCTTCCACACAAGATTCTATATTGAAACCCTTGTCGGCCATTAATCCATCTCCAGGCTTTAGATAATTACAGTCAATCAACTGGAGTAATTGTTCTTTTATTCCACATTGTTCAAACAGTTGTTTATCAGATATGGAACCACTGTATAGCATCGAGGAGAAAATAACCGATCCTCGGGGATCCACTATAACCAGGGATTTCAGGGTGTTGCTCGATTTATAGTCACTATAAGTTTGTGATTGTGCCTTCAGTGATGCGGGCTTCTGTATTTTTATTTCCGTACAATCTAAAATTGCGAAAGTGTTTGGAAAGTCTGATTTATATTCAGGTGGCATATTTTTCCGCAATAATTTCTCTATCTGGCCAGATAGGTACTTCACCAAATCTCAGAAACATGAAGTTAATCCATGAATTGAATATCACCCCAGCCGTATGTTGAGATATGGAAAACCGAAGACCACGGTCGACTAAATCAAAGTCATTTCTCAGTTTGCATAGTGTTATTAGCAACTGGTTTTTTAATGTGACACTTTTGATTTCTTTCAACTTTCCTTTTCCCACATACGTTAATGGTTCAACAGACTCGTCTGGTACCAGGAAAGTGTAAATATTCATGAATGCCTGCTTTGTAAATCCTGTATAATATTTAATGAGTTTTTCGTCATTAATGATAAGTTCTAAGCAGAATGTTGGCACTGGTGCTTGTACTTTCTTGGGCCTTGAAACTTGTCGTGGCATGTCAATAAATTCCAATGTAGTCTTCGCAACTTTCTGCTGTAATGACTTGTTTTCGGCTACCAATACCATGACATCCATTGGATCAACCCCTGTAATGTAAAGAAATATGACTATGTATCAGGTACTAAAATGAATATCTGTTGTATTTGTAGGCAAAATTCTATGTGGAAGAGTGTCATCAACAGCCAGTAACATCAAATTGTGGTGACATCCGGTACCCAAAACCATCTGTAATTAATGTTACGGACATGAATTTCGTGCCAACTTTGACAATGGAGCAATGCTGCAAGTTGGAGGAAGCTACACGCGACCAAGCGGACTGTAGTATGTGGGCTCAGGAGAGGAAACACAGACTGACATCATCACAGTTTGGTCTTATTATGAAAAGGAAGAAAGTGACAGAGAAATTTATCGACATGTTGAAAAATCCTAAGCCTTTCACCGCTAAGGCCACTTCTTACGGAAGTGCAAATGAAAGAAAAGCATTAACTGAATACTGTGCGAAAAAGGGTTATCATGTACATAAGTGTGGGTTGATTGTGAACCCAAAGTTCTCATTCCTTGGAGCTTTCCCGGATTCAAAAGTTTGTGTTGGTGACGGACAAAGTGGGTTGGTTGAGGTTAAATGCCCGTTCAGTGCAAGAGACAAAACAATCATAGACGCTTGTGAAATTAGAGATTTCTGCCTTGCGCAAGTTGATGGTCAGGTTCTTTTGAAAAAGAACCACAACTACTTTTACCAGGTACAAGGTCAACTTCTTATAAGTGGTGCTGAATTTTGTGACTTTGTTGTGTACACAAAGAAAGATCTCTTCACACAAAGGATTACAACTGACACCGAGTTCTGTCAAAATATGGTGCAGTGTTTGTACAGGTTTTACTGTAAATATATAAAAGATTGATTAATATAAATGCTTACATGAACTCTCTGTTTGTGAAGCGATGTCATTTGGAGTTCTATCTTCTATAGGTGGTAACTGGTTTTCCTGGTTGCTCTCGTGACTGTTGTTCTCTGTTAATGGTCCACCATCTATCCTAGTCTCTGATTGTGTGCTGAAAAGGAAAACATGTTTGTTAATATTTCTAGATACATAAGTATAGGTCATGCTACTTTGTGCATGTGTTAACCCTTTCAACACCACATACCTCTAAAGAGGCTTACAAAAAGTGTAGATCCAGATGAGCCGGCTCGTGACGAGCCGTCTCATCAGGATCTGCACTTTTTGCCAGTGATATGACTATTTTTAGACATAAATACCCATTTTGATAAATGAACTTGTCCAAATGTGATTTATTGGTTTATGAATATCATGGACCAGTCCATGTGAGGTATTTGGTGTTGAATGGGTTAAGTTTGTATTTGTTAACAATAAATAATCATATGGCAATCTTCACGAAACTTTGCCAGAGTTTGTCTGACACCGGTCAGACAAATGATTAAAATGCACTTAAACTTTCAATATATTTTGTCTGACCGAAGGATTGTTGACCAGGCGGTCCTACGGATTTCGGGAAGACTGATATGGAAATAATTCATTTCTGTCAAACCTCAATAACAAGACCACCTTGAAGTTGAGACCCTTGAAAACTGGTGTGTGTCATTAAATTGTAGCATTGAGATTAAAAAAACCCTGTTGAATCAATGGAATCAAACTCCTCATTATGATCTTAATTTAGAGGTGGTTGTTAAGTGAGGTTTTACTGTAATGTTAATACTAGGATAGTCAAAACATTTGGTTTTCAGTTACTTGCTTGTTTTAACCAGTTGGTTTTTTTTCCTACATGTACATTTCATTTCTGTGAAACTTTATTTGTCCGAAATTAATCTGGCAAAATAATGCAGCACACGAGCATGAACAAGTTATTCCATATTTCTTGTAGATATGAGTGGGTTATGCTTAGTGTGTGAATCATGCCTGGATCCAGCAATTGCATGTATTAGTGTATAAGTGCTTGTGAGTTCATGTGCATGCGTTTGTTTTAAATACCAATATATTTATAAATGTAATCTATTGATAATTAATAAAAATAAAAGTTAAATGAGTGACTGGTTCGTTTTAATTCCTGCACATTTTATTATGACAATAGTTAATAAAACAACATGAATGTCGGTTTTGGCTTATAGTGTTTGCATAAAATATTGGTACTGACCCAAGTTCGATTCTCGGTCGTATAAATTATCTAGTCAAACTATACCAAAATCAAGCGGACATGTCTGGCAGGTGTCAACATACATATGACTGGCAATAAAATCATTTATACCTTGGTGGAGTGTGATACAGAAGTCGCCTTCTTTTCAATGGTAGAGCTCTCTGTGGCTTAGGTCGTGGTGTGTAAGGATCTGCCGGTTCTGGATCTGGGAATTCCTGAGTAGGCCACTGATGGTCGACGAAGTGCTGAAAAAATAACATTTATAAATCTAGACGTATGTCATACACTAAACTGGCAACATTACATCATTAAACCATGGAGAAAAGTACTGTTGATAGACTCTGACCTATGCATACTAGAACGTAAGAAGACTTCAACACTGGTACAGTATGGTGCTCTCTCATATTGGAAACCAGCAACATATTTAAGTTAATCATTGAGAAAAACTGCATTTTTCCGTCTTGAGAGACTCGACCCTATGCCTCCTAGAAGACTCGAACATTATTAGGCCCATAAACTGAACACCAGTACATTCACTGAGCTAATATGGGAATCCCACAGCTCTGCACATGCATGGGTACTATTACTACTATCTGATCCCTAGTCCACCATCCACGACAATATGTATGAACCACATGTATAATTTTAATCACCATTATACTCACATATCTCTTGTGAACAGTAGATCTATAAATGCAGAATATATTTTTTGGAAATATTTTATTCTGTATAAATAAATTAATTTCAACTTACTTTTGTGCAAATATATCTGTTTGCATTAATTTTGGATGTATTTAGCTGGTCGTTTGGTCGTCCACACAGCTTGATCCACCTTAGACATTTTTCCAGATTTGTCTTAGGTTTCGGAAATGGCACGAATTTTACGTCACCTATCAATCGATCTAGATATCTACTATCACACAGCCCGTAACTACATCGTTTCACCATTATCAATGACAGACAGCATTAATTAATTGCAATTAATTTGTAATTTATTTCAGATCACGATCACTCGTTATCAGATTTGATTAAAATGTTACTAAATAACTCGTTTGTCTGACAACGATAAAACAATGACTCGGTAATCAATATTATAAATATGGGCACACATTTTATAACTGACCAATTAGCACAATCAGTGCTAAATTCCGATGTGCAATACTTTGATCTTGATAATTCAATATTCAACTTGTTTATTGCATAAAGCATATACATGCAGATAATAGCAGTATCGGGATATTTTATCAGTCGGCGATCTCTGTGATGTACCAGTAGTCGGGTAAGTTGTTGATTACTTTCCAATAAACAGTGTGACACGCTTAAATTTGATTGCTGTGTTTACCAGAACAGAATGACAGTATGGGGTCAGTTGGTGTTTTTATAGATGCATTGTTTTTAAAGCAGCTGTCTGGTATTTTGTCGTTCATATACACACTTTTAGATTTGTCCAAGGATTTTGAAATGGGTTGAATTTAACGTCGATCACCAGGATATCGACTAATTTTGTACTATAACTAACCCAGACACCAAAGCTACACATTTTCAACATCATCAAAACAATTTTAAACCCGTATTTTCGATCAAATTCACGCCTTTTCAAATTTGTCTACTCGTTACTAGTTTGTCTAATATGCATTGTTTGTCTAACAAAATGGCGGCGCTAAAGCGTTGCCGGGGGTGCGTGCGAATGGTGCGATGCGATTGGCTAACGTCAGCTGTCAATCAAAAT
>CM026394.1:56886301-56994835 GCA_014843695.1 Archivesica marissinica | reverse complement strand
GATATCACGTTATATACCCATCTAGTACGGGGATATCACGTTATATACCCATCTAGCACGGGGATATCACGTTATATACCCATCTAGCACGGGGATATCACGTTATATACCCATCTAGCACGGGGATATCACGTTATATACCCATCTAGCACGGGGATATCACGTTATATACCCATGTAGCACGGGGATATCACGTTATATACCCATCTAGCACGGGGATATCACGTTATATACCCATCTAGTACGGGGATATCACGCTATATACCCATCTAGCACGGGGATATCACGTTATATACACATCTAGTACGGGGATATCACGTTATATACCCATCTAGCACGGGGATATCACGTTATATACCCATCTATTAGGGGATATCACG
Source organism: Archivesica marissinica (assembly GCA_014843695.1). Classification (NCBI taxonomy): domain Eukaryota; kingdom Metazoa; phylum Mollusca; class Bivalvia; order Venerida; family Vesicomyidae; genus Archivesica; species Archivesica marissinica. The sequence goes on along the minus strand of CM026394.1, from coordinate 56,994,455 downwards.
TTATATACACATCTAGCACGGGGATAGCACGTTATATACCCATCTAGTACGGGGATATCACGTTATTTACCCATCTAGCACGGGGATAGCACGTTATTTACCCATCTAGCACGGGGATATGCACGTTATATACCAGTCTAGTACGGGGATATCACGTTATTTACCCATCTAGCACGGGGATAGCACGTTATATACCCATCTAGCTTGGGGATATCACGTTATATACCCATCTAGTCCAGGGATATCACGTTATATACCCATCTAGTACGGGGATATCACGTTATATACCCATCTATTACGGGGATAGCACGTTATATACCCATGTAATACGGGGATATCACGTTATATACCCATCTAGCACAGTGATAGCACGTTATATACCCATCTAGTACGGGGATATCACGTTATATACCCATCTAGTACGGGGATATCACGTAATATACCCATCTAGCACGGGGATATCACGTTATATACCCATCTAGCACGGGGATATCACGTTATATACCCATCTAGCACGGGGATATCACGTTATATACCTATCTAGCAAGGGATATCACGTTATATACCCATCTAGCACGGGATATCACGTGATATACCCATGTAGCACGGGGATATCACATTATATACACATCTGGTACGGGGTTATCACGCTATATACCAATCTAGCACGGGGATATCACGCTATATACCCATCTAGCACGGGGATATCACGTTATATACCCATCTAGTATGGGGATATCACGTTATATACCCATCTAGCACGGGGATATCACTTTATATACCCATCTAGTACGGGGATATCACGTTATATACCCATCTAGTACGGGGATATCACGTTATATACCCATCTAGTATGGGGATATCACGTTATATACCCATCTAGCACGGGATAGCACGTTATATACCCATCTAGTACGGGGATATCACGTTATATACCCATCTAGCACGGGGATATCACGTTATATATCCATTTAGCACGGGATATCACGTTATATACCCATCTAGCACGGGGATAGCACGTTATATACCCATGCAGTGCGGGGATATCACGTTATATACCCATCTAGCACGGGGATATCACGTTATATACCCATCTAGGACGGGGATATCACGTTATATACCCATCTAGCACGGGGATATCACGATATATACCCATCTAGCACGGGGATATCACGTTATATACCCATCTAGCAAGGGGATATCACGTTATATACCCATCTAGAACAGGGATATCACGTTATATACCCATGTAGCACGGGGATATCACGTTATATACCCATGTAGTACGGGGATATCATGTTATATACCCATCTAGCACGGGGATATCACGTTATATACTCATCTAGCAGGGGGATATCACGTTATATACCCATCTAGCACGGGGATATCACGTTATATACCCATCTAGCACGTGGATATCACGTTATATACCCATCTAGCACGGGGATATCACGTTATATACCCATCTAGCACGGGGATATAACGATATATACCCATCTATCACGGGGATATCACGTTATATACCCATCTAGCACGGTGATATCACGTTATATACTCATCTAGCACGGGGATAGCACGTCATATACCCATCTAGCACGGGGATATCACGTTATATACCCATATAGCACGGGGATATCACGTTATATACCCATCTAGCACGGGGATATCACGTTATATACCCAACTAGCTCGGGGATATCACGTTATATACCCATCTAGCACGGGGATATCACGTTATATACCCATCTAGCACGGGATATCACGTTATATACCCATCTAGCACGCGGATATCACGTTATATACCCCTCTAGCACTGGCATATCACGTTATATACCTATCTAGCACGGGGATATCACGTTATATACCCATCTAGCACGGGGATATCACGTTATATACCCATCTAGCACAGGGATACCACGTTATATACCCATGTAGCACGGGGATATCACGTTATATACCCATTTAGCACGGGGATATCACGTTATATACCCATCTAGTACGGGGATATCACGCTATATACCCATCTAGCACGGGGATATCACGTTATATATACATCTAGTACGGGGATATCACGTTATATACCCATCTAGCACGGGGATATCACGTTATATACCCATCTATTACGGGGATATCACGTTATATACCCATCTAGCACGGGGATAGCACGTTATATACCCATCTAGTACGGGGATATCACGTTATTTACCCATCTAGCACATGGATAGCACGTTATATGCCCATCTAGCACGGGCATATCACGTTATATACCCATCTAGCACGGGGATATGCACGTTATATACACATCTTGTACGGGGATATCACGTTATTTACCCATCTAGCACGGGGATAGCACGTTATATACCCATCTAGCTCGGGGATATCACGTTATATACCCATCTAGTCCGGGGATATCACGTTATATACCCATCTAGTACGGGGATATCACGCTATATACCCAACTTGTACGGGGATATCACGTTATATACCCATCTAGTCCGGGGATATCACGTTGTATACCCATGTAGTACGGGGATATCACGTTATATACCCATCTAGTACGGGGATATCACGTTATATACCTATCTAGTACGGGGATATCACGCTATATACCCAACTTGTACGGGGATATCACGTTATATACCCATCTAGTCCGGGGATATCACGTTATATACCCATCTAGTACGGGGATAGCACGTTATATACCCATCTAGTACGTGGATATCACGCTATATACCCAACTAGTACGGGGATATCACGCTATATACCCAACTAGTACGGGGATAGCACGTTATATACCCATGTAGTACGGGGATATCACGTTATATACCCATCTAGCACGGTGATAGCACGTTATATACCCATCTAGTACGGGGATATCACGTTATATACCCATCTAGTACGGGGATATCACGTTATATACCCATCTGGCACGGGGATATCACGTTATATACCCATCTAGCACGGGGATATCACGCTATATACCCATCTAGCACGGGGATATCACGTTATATACCCGTATAGCAAGGGGATATCACGTTATATACCCATCTAGCACGGGGATATCACGTTATATACCCATGTAGCACGGGGATATCACGTTATATACCCATCTAGTACGGGGTTATCACGCTATATACCAATCTAGCACGGGGATATCACGCTATATACCCATCTAGCACGGGGATATCACTCTATATACCCATCTATTACGGGGATATCACGTTATATACACATCTAGTATGGGGATATCACGTTATATACCCATCTAGCACGGAGATAGCACGTTATATACCCATCTAGCACGGGATATCACGTTATGTACCCATCTAGCACGGGTTAGCACGTTATATACCCATCTAGTACGGGGATATCACGTTATATACCCATCTAGCACGGGGATATCACGCTATATACCCATCTAGCAGGGGGATATCACGTTATATACCCATCTAGCACGGGGATAGCACGTTATATACCCATGTAGTGCAGGGATATCACGTTATATACCCATCTAGCACGGGGATAGCACGTTATATACCCATCTAGTACCTGGATATCACGTTATATACCCATCTAGTACGGGGATATCACGTTATATACCCATCTAGGACGGGGATATCACATTATTTACCCATCTAGTACGGGGATATCACGTTATATACCCATCTAGCACGGGGATATCACGTTATATACCCATCTAGCACGGGGATATCACGTTATATACCCATCTAGCACGGGGATATCACGTTATATACCCATGTAGCACGGGGATATCACGTTATATACCCATCTAGTACGGGGTTATCACGCTATATACCAATCTAGCAGGGGGATATCACGCTATATACCCATCTAGCACGGGGATATCACTTTATATACCCATCTTGTACAGGGATATCACGTTATATACCCATCTAGTATGGGGATATCACGTTATATACCCATCTAGCACGGAGATAGCACGTTATATACCCATCTAGCACGGGATATCACGTTATATACCCATCTAATACGGGGATATCACGTTATATACCCATCTAGCACGGGGATAGCACGTTATATACCCATCTAGTACGGGGATATCACGTTATATACCCATCTAGCACGGGGATATCACGTTATATACCCATCTAGCACGGGGATATCACGTTATATACCCATCTAGCACGGGGATAGCACGTTATATACCCATGTAGTGCGGGGATATCACGTTATATACCCATCTAGCACGGGGATAGCACGTTATATACCCATCTAGTACGGGGATATCACGTTATATACCCATCTAGTACGGGGATATCACGTTATATACCCATCTAGGACGGGGATATCACGTTATATACCCATCTAGCACGGGGATAGCACGTTATATACCCATCTAGCACGGGGATATCACGTTATATACCCATCTAGCACGGGGATATCACTTTATATACCCATCTAGTACGGGGATATCACGTTATATACCCATCTAGTATGGGGATATCACGTTATATACCCATCTAGCACGGAGATAGCACGTTATATACCCATCTAGCACGGGATATCACGTTATATACCCATCTAATACGGGGATATCACGTTATATACCCATCTAGCACGGGGATATCACGTTATATACCCATCTAGCACGGGGATATCACGTTATATACCCATCTAGCACGGGGATAGCACGTTATATACCCATCTAGTACGGCGATATCACGTTATATACCCATCTAGTACGGGGATATCACGTTATATACCCATCTAGGACGGGGATATCACGTTATATACCCATCTAGCACGGGGATAGCACGTTATATACCCATCTAGCACGGGGATATCACGTTATATACCCATCTAGCACGGGGATATCACGCTATATACCCATCTAGCACTGGGATATCACGTTATATTCCCATCTAGCACGGGGATAGCACGTTGTATACCCATGTAGTACGGGTATATCACGTTATATACCCATCTAGCACGGGGATATCACGTTATATACCCATATAGCATGGGATATCACGTTATATACCCATGTAGTACGGGGATATCACGTTATATACCCATCTAGCACGGGGATATCACGTGATATACCAATCTAGCACGTGGATATCACGTTATATACCCATCTAGCACGGGGATATCACGTTATATACCCATCTAGCACGGGGATATCACGTTATATTCCCATCTAGCACGGGGATATCACGTTATATACCCATCTAGCACGTTGATAGCACGTTATATACCCATCTAGCACGGGGATATCACGTTATATACCCATCTAGCACGGGGATATCACGTTATATACCCATCTAGCACGGGGATATCACGTTATATACCCATCTAGCACGGTGATAGCACGTTATATACCCATCTAGCACGGGGATATCACGTTATATACCCATCTAGCACGGGGATATCACGTTATATACCCATCTAGCACGGGGATATCACGTTATATACCCATCTAGCACGGGGATATCACGTTATATACCCATCTAGCACGGGGATATCACGTTATATTTACGGCTAGGTTATCCAATCAAAATACTTGAAACTGAAGCGTAATAAACGTTTCTCTAATCTCAAACTAAGTCTCAAGCTTTCTGATTGGTTGGGCCAAGAACAAATCTCATGTTCACCCAGTCATATTACTTCAGCTCTTGATTGAGATTTGAGAACAGTTTATATAATAACCTCCGATCAGTTTCGAATCGACACCGCTTCCACCGCGTCGCCTATCAATAACAAGTCTACAACTGTGCTAGCACGACCGGTGTGTTTTACGTTTATTTAACGTCGCTACCGGTTGCCCATATGAGCGACACTTCCTGAAGAGATTAGTCATTTTAGATTGTTGGAGGATAATGCAATGATACAGACAGAGATCCACTCCAGAGTCTTCTCTGGTTCTTTTACGTGTATGATGTAAAGCACCAACACGAGTCCTCGGCTTAAAGTCCCATCTGAAAGACTGTTAATTTTATTAGGGTCAGACGGGGGATCGAACCTGCGATCTCTGGATTACCAGTCCAACGTGTTAACCACTGGACTACATATCCGTTTGTGCTAGCACGACCACACTAGCAGATTGCGCTGATAAAGTGGTATTCAATGCACGAGTTCGGTGATAACGACTCTGACTGTAAAATCTGACTGTCGCAAATCTTCAACAAATAGCGCTGTTGTATTAGTACACGAGTCATACTTCGAACCAGCATCGCTAATATTAACACGTCTCATTTTATACGACTGTGCCACCGCAATAACCCACTAAATGAATCAATCAATTTGGAAATTGCATCGATTGCAAGAATACGACAGACATCTGAATGACTGAACACACTTCAACTTTCTCTCAACTGACATACCAACAGCATACGTGTTTTACGTTTATTTATCGTCGCTACCGGTTGCCCATATGAACGACGCTTCCTGAAGAGATTACTCATTTTAGATTGTTGGAGGATAGTGCAATAATACAGACAGAGACCCATTCCAGAGTCTTCTCTGGTTCTTTTACGTGCACGGTATAGAGCATCGTCACGAGACCTCGGATTAATGTCCCATCTTATTAGTGTCAGACAACCTGCGATCCCTGGATTACCAGTCCAGCGTGTTAACCACCGGACTACAGATCCGTCTGTATATACCAACAGCATAGATTGGAGTACACTTTAAGTACAGTTAAATTCATCAACAGAGAATAATACGTTTACATCCAATCAAGAACTACATTTTTCGACGAATTTCTTATTATTAACAAGTCAAGTCAACGTTTTTACTGGCAGAAACATGTATATGCCCATCGCCAAGAAACATGTTACAACATTACAGAAAAGCATGATATTATATAAGGTTTGAGTAAGCATAGTATTAACATTTACGAACTATATTGTATAACCATGGCGAAATCTGGACAATTGAATGCGAGGTTATGCGTATAAGAATAGTATGGAGTACGGCTATATACCTGGATTCCTGTAAATATCCGTTAGCTGTGCTCACGTGCTCCCGCCCCATAAGCATTCAACAAAATGAAAATCGTCAGAAATTGTTAAACTGCTTGCAAGAGTTACTGTAAGATAAAACAAAATGGCAGGCGATGAAAGGGCAAGAACATGTGTTATGCACAGGTCTGTAACCTAATATATACATAACCTATATACATAAACTAATATACATAACCTATATACATAACCTATATACATAACCTATATACATAACCTATATACATAACCTATATACATAAACTAATATACATAACCTATATACATAAACTAATATACATAACCTATATACATAAACTAATATACATAACCTATATACATAACCTATATACATAACCTATATACATAACCTATATACATAAACTATATACATAACCTATATACATAAACTAATATACATAACCTATATACATAGCCTATATACATAACCTATATACATAACCTATATACATAACCTATATACATAACCTATATACATAACCTATATACATAACCTATATACATACTATATACATAACCTATATACATAACCTATATACATAAACTATATACATAAACTAATATACATAAACTATATACATAACCTATATACATAAACTATATACATAAACTAATATACATAAACTATATACATAAACTATATACATAACCTATATACATAAACTATATACATAAACTATATACATAAACTATATACATAAACTATATACATAAACTATATACATAAACTATATACATAAACTATATACATAAACTATATACATAAACTATATACATAACCTATATACATAAACTATATACATAAACTATATACATAAACTATATACATAAACTATATACATAACTATATACATAACCTATATACATAAACTATATACATAAACTATATACATAAACTATATACATAAACTATATACATAAACTATATACATAACCTATATACATAAACTATATACATAAACTATATACATAAACTATATACATAAACTATATACATAACCTATATACATAACCTATATACATAAACTATATACATAAACTATATACATAAACTATATACATAAACTATATACATAAACTATATACATAACCTATATACATAAACTATATACATAACCTATATACATAACCTATATACATAAACTATATACATAACCTATATACATAAACTATATACATAACCTATATACATAAACTATATACATAAACTATGTACATAAACTATATACATAACCTATATACATATTTAATTTCTATATACATAACCTATATACATAAACTATATACATAAACTATATACATAAACTATATACATAAACTATATACATAAACTATATACATAAACTATATACATAACCTATATACATAACCTATATACATAACCTATATACATAAACTATATACATAAACTATATACATAACCTATATACATAACCTATATACATAACCTATATACATAAACTAATATACATAAACTATATACATAACCTATATACATAACCTAATATACATAAACTTATATACATAAACTAATATACATAACCTAATATACATAACCTATATACATAACCTATATACATAACCTATATACATAACCTATATACATAACCTATATACATAAACTTAATATAATTATATGGATTTGCCTATGTAAACAAAGTAAAGTAACGTGTCTGTCTGTCTGTCTGTCTGTCTGTCTGTCTGTCTGTCTGTCTGTCTGTCTGTCTGTCTGTCTGTCTGTCTGTCTGTCTGTCTGTCTGTCTGTCTGTCTGTCTGTCTGTCTGTCTGTCTGTCTGTCTGTCTGTCTGTCTGTCTGTCTGTCTGTCTGTCTGTCTGTCTGTCTGTCTGTCTGTCTGTCTGTCTGTCTGTCTGTCTGTCTGTCTGTCTGTCTGTCTCATGTAATTATGCAATATACGATGATTGTTATAAACGTAGCATGTAATTATGTAATATACGATGATTGTTATAAACGTAGCATGTAATTATGTAATATACGATGATTGTTATAAACGTAGCATGTAATTATGCAATATACGATGATTGTTATAAACGTAGCATGTAATTATGTAATATACGATGATTGTTATAAACGTAGCATGTAATTATGCAATATACGATGATTGTTATAGACGTAGCATGTAATTATGTAATATACGATGATTGTTATAAACGTAGCATGTAATTATGCAATATACGATGATTGTTATAGACGTAGCATGTAATTATGTAATATACGATGATTGTTATAGACGTAGCATGTAATTATGCAATATACGATGATTGTTATAGACGTAGCATGTAATTATGCAATATACGATGATTGTTATAGACGTAGCATGTAATTATGTAATATACGATGATTGTTATAAACGTAGCATGTAATTATGCAATATACGATGATTGTTAGAGACGTAGCATGTAATTATGTATGTATTAATAACAACTACAAAACTTCATGGTGATGACATTGATAATTCCAAGAATGGATAATACTAACAAGTGTAGGCAAATTGAACCATGGCTGTGAACTATGATCTAGCCGTTTATTTCTCAACCATACGTGAAGAGCAGTCGCAGAAATAATTACAAATATGAATGTAAAAATAACTGTTAGCCAATCAGGAGACTGGTTTCATGGGAAAATTAAAAATATCGTCTGTAAATGGTGCCTCGGCAAAATGACAACCGATTCTGGGCAAAATATAGGAAGGGTAATGGTTGTTTGATGACTTGACAGCCCACCATGAACGTAAGTTATGTCTGGAAATGGTGGAAGTCGTGATAGCGCAGTGGTAACGCGTTCACTTCTGGTGCGAAAGGCCCGGAGTTTATACAAATTTATTTTAGCTCCATTGAGAAGCAAGTTCTTTCAACTTATATTATTCACTCTCAAGACCTCATTCATGATTTAATCCATTATCACGAGAGACAGAGAGATGACTGGTGCAATGTGGAATATAGGTGCTTTGCCTAAGGGCACAATAGTAACGGCTCCGGCGGGACTCGAACTCCGGGCCTTTCGCACCTGAAGCGAATGCGCTACACGTTGCAATGAATTCCATCAGGAATGAGGTCTCGGGAACGATTAAGCTAATGTGTGTCAATATTGTGTGTGGTTAAAGCATTGGAACTGTTGTTAATAATGTGCTAATAGCATGAGAAGTAATTTACCATAATAATACAATTTCCTACCAATAACAACTATACACTACATATAGTTACTCCCCTTTGTAATAAATTAACCATTTACAAAGAAGTAATGTTTATATTTGCCAATTTTAAAGATAGTATTGAATAGTTCAGCTGATATTCACGAAAACTAGTAATTGCGTCTTCATTCTAAGATAGATAGGGAACTGTAGAGGAAGTTGCTAAATATCCAACTTAGTTAAAGTTGTGCAAGTCGTGATAGCGCTGTGGTAGCCTGTTCGCTTCATGTGCGAACGGCCCGGAGTTCGAGCACCGCTGGAGCCGTTACGATTATGCCCTTAGACAAGGCAGTTAAATTCCATATGCCTCTTCTCCCTCCGTCGTGGCGATGGATTCCATCAGGAACGAGGTCTCGAGAAGTTGCTAGAACTTGTTTCGCAATCGAGCTAAAATAAATTTGTATGAAATAATTAAAGTCAAGTTATTAATAATATTTGCGAATAATGTTAAATATTGATGCACAAAATTAATCAAATTTCTCCAGCGTTCTTAATAACGGCACACATCACTTTCTGCAAATAATTATACACTCATTGGTGATACTTATTGATGTTTGAGCTTAAGATATGATAATTGTTTAATATAGTGACTTGTGTTTTCCAACATATTTACAACATATATTCAGTATAATGTGAACTTTTAACACCTGACCCAACTGGCCTATAAGTCACCTTATGTTAATAGTTTTAAATAGCGTGAATATGCATCATTGAATTCAACTTTATTTACCCTGGACGTCGGCGAACAATGTGGGGACTCAGGATCGAGTGCTTAAAATGTAAGTAACTAAAGTACGTCCCCACCAACGCCCGAGTGAGGATCACGCACCAGGCCTTGTGGGTAAGTGGTAGAGATCTACTATTGTGACTAGAACACACTGCCATGGTGATATACATAGACATGTACAGATATATATTACTTTGTATACACGTAACACATGTTAGGTTCGCACATGCAATATTAGTGTGTCAGTCAATTACTTAATTGCTACTTTTATTGTAGTTAATTTTTACTATTAATTTATTATATTGAGATATATCAGGTGTATGTTGAGAATATCTTTAGCTATATTACAACACTTGCAAAGCTCGTATTGATACTTTCCACTTATGTTATTGGATACGCGATTTGGTTCTAACATTTCGCCTTTTGGGAGAAATGAAATCTTTACTGGCATTACACGTACATGTTTTACCTGTTTATTTGGGAACAATCAACATTTCATATGGTTTACGGTGAGTTTATTTCACACGATGTTTGTAATAAACTAAAGAAAGTCATCATCATCAAGATGCATACTGTCCCCAAATGTCTCCTTAAAGTTCCAATTTGCACTTACTTGCTGCACGTGGAGATGTTCTGATGTCAGAGCGTATGGCTTACTTGCTGCACGCGGAGATGTTCTGTTCTGATGTCAGAGCGTATGGCTTACTTGCTGCACGCGGAGATGTTCTGATGTCAGAGCGTATGGCTTACTTGCTGCACGCGGAGTTGTTCTGTTCTGATGTCAGAGCGTATGGCTTACTTGCTGCACGCGGAGATGTTCTGATGTCAGAGCGTATGGCTTACTTGCTGCACGCGGAGATGTTCTGTTCTGATGTCAGAGCGTATGGCTTACTTGCTGCACGCGGAGTTGTTCTGTTCTGATATCAGAGAGTATGGCTTAATTGCTGCACGCGGAGATGTTCTGTTCTGATGTCAGAGCGTATGGCTTACTTGCTGCACGCGGAGATGTTCTGTTCTGATGTCAGAGCGTATGGCGTACTTGCTGCACGCGGAGATGTTCTGTTCTGATGTCAGAGCGTATGGCTTACTTGCTGCACGCGGAGATGTTCTGTTCTGATGTCAGAGCGTATGGCTTACTTGCTGCACGCGGAGATGTTCTGTTCTGATGTTAGAGCGTTTGGGTTACTTGCTGCACGCGGAGATGTTCTGATGTCAGAGCGTATGGCTTACTTGCTGCACGCGGAGATGTTCTGTTCTGATGTCAGAGCGTATGGCTTACTTGCTGCACGCGGAGATGTTCTGTTCTGATGTCAGAGCGTATGGTTTACTTGCTGCACGCGGAGATGTTCTGTTCTGATGTCAGAGCGTATGGCTTACTTGCTGCACACGGAGATGTTCTGTTCTGATGTCAGAGCGTATGGCTTACTTGCTGCACGCGGAGATGTTCTGTTCTGATGTCAGAGCGTATGGCTTACTTGCTGCACGCGGAGATGTTCTGTTCTGATGTCAGAGCGTATGGCTTACTTGCTGCACGCGGATATGTTCTGTTCTGATGTCAGAGCGTATGGCTTACTTGCTGCACGCGGAGATGTTCTGATGTCAGAGCGTATGGCTTACTTGCTGCACGCGGAGATGTTCTGTTCTGATGTCAGAGCGTATGGCTTACTTGCTGCACGCGGAGATGTTCTGTTCTGATGTCAGAGCGTATGGCTTACTTGCTGCACGCGGATATGTTCTGTTCTGATGTCAGAGCGTATGATTAGAACGCGTGATTGCAATCTGAGGTTTCAAATGTTCAATAATAGTTTCGTAAAATTGTATATCAAATTAATAGTTTAGAAAATATTACAACACTGTCATATCGCAATTGCATTAAGTACCTTGCTATATGAGAAGACCTCTATAAACTATAGCTTTTTCAATCATGTATCTAAATTTTGTGTAAGCTGTAAATTTGTATATGCTGTATGGTTTGAAATAAACTATGTTTAAACTATGTATGTAACATTTTGAAGATCTGCAAATGAATTGATTTTTGTTAAATTGTCATTTGTACATTACATCCCTTGCGAATATTTATTCACAAGATTAGTTATGACTTGTAAATAATGGTTTGCTCTAGTTCACATTCGATGAAAACACTCACTAAAGTGGATAGTTCAACATTATTATCATACGGATAGTTCAACATTATTATCACACGGATAGTTCAGCATTATTATCACACGGATAGTTCAACATTATTATCACACGGATAGTTCAACATTATTATCACACGGATAGTTCAACATTATTATCACACGGATAGTTTAAACTTTATTTGTTTTATAACGATTGTGAAATTAGCTTTAACTTTGTTATATTATATATGTAGTTATATACATTTATATATGTAGTTATATACATTTATATATGTAGTTATATACATTTATATATGTAGTTATATACATGTATAACATAATTTCCGCTGCAGAGTAATATTGCATATTTTGCAACTTCCCCCATTAAAATGTTAATTTATGGCCATTGATAGAAATCGACGTTTGTTTGATTTGCGAGTGGTGTTCAGTCATATGTATCAACGGTAAATACAAACACGCACGCACGGCACGCACGGCACGCACGCCACGCACGCACGCACGCACGCACGCACGCACGCACGCACGCACGCACGCACGCACGCACGCACGCACGCACGCACGCACACACACACACACGATGTCCTTAACTATCCCCACCAATCCATACCAATAATAAAAAAGGTATGTTGTTAGTTATTTATAGGCTTACGTAGATAAAACCTCACACACGCACGCACGCACGCACGCACGCACGCACGCACGCACGCACGCACGCACGCACGCACGCACGCACGCACGCACGCACGCACGCACGCACGCACGCACGCACGCACGCACGCACGCACGCACGCACGCACGCACGCACGCACGCACGCACGCACGCACACACACGATTGGTTGATTCTCATGTGAATATATTGTACTACCAGGCTTATATTATACGTTCATAAATGCTGTAGGTTTGCCTATTACCAGCATGGCTGTACCCAGATGTACTGCCGACCCGGCTCAATTGTCGTTGTCTGGGTCTACGGTTCTGTTGTAGTATATGTCGTTGGGGTACTCGCTTGGCGTGAGGTACCGGGGCGGGTCGGGCTATAATTAAAAGATCCAATTCACAATTTAAATTTTACGAAAGGTTTAATTCTTATTTATTTAACCTGTCTCAGATTCTGGATTAGCGCAATGCATCCAGAATATCGGGGTATATAAGCTAGTGCTGGATTCGAACGCACATCTATCCAGAATGGGCAGCCAATGGGTGAATTTTGAAACACCCACCTATCCAGGTTGGGCAGCCAATGGGTGAATTTGGAATCTTCATGGACCCAGATTGCCCGTGACGTAAATCCCTGTGGCAGACGCCTGGCCGACACGTTTATTATGTATCCCAATATGCAACAGAACAAACAATTAATGTTTAATATACTGCTTGACACTAATCTCCTGTCATCATATTGCACAGACGAGTAATATAGATGTTGCATAATAACTATCTAGTTTGAATGACAGTAATTATCTGTGTAAAGATATGAAGTAGTTGATGTGCTTAATTGTAACGAACAATATTTCTAAATTATAAATGTATAAACTCTTCGAAATTTAGTAAAGTTGAAAACGGTTACTTATTAGTTATGAAATTGAAGTCTCTATAAATAAATTGACTCCCTTATTGTATATGCAAAATGTACAGCTAATAGGTATGGACAGGCTATCAATTTGAGCTTGATAGCAGTACTATCGACTCTAGAGCGCCACACTGGTTACCTTATGCAACACATTTTAGGTCGGTGTTTCTACCCGTTTGCCCATCCGTTCCCGAAATACTGCTCGGAGGGGCATCTGGTGTCTTCCTCCACCAATAATATCCGGAGAGACGCCATATGACCTAAGCTATTGGTGCAAGGTTAATCTCCAAACACAAACACACTGATGCACTATCATCTCGTCATGGCACAATTCCCAATCCCCAAGTCCGGCCCAGGATGGACAATGATCAAGTCGAGGCACCGTTATCCAACCTAAGTCCAGTCATGATATACTTATATTTCGTCAGGGTAATGAGCTGCACAGCGATCAGGATGGACTGTCAAGTAATTGAGGTACCATTTCTGAACAAAAGTTACGTCCATGATGGACTGTCAAGTCATTGAGGTACCATTTCCGAACAAAAGTTACGTCCATGATGGACTGTCAAGTCATTGAGGTACCATTTCCGAACAAAAGTTACGTCCATGATGGACTGTCAAGTCATTGAGGTACCATTTCCGAACAAAAGTTACGTCCATGATGTACTGTCAAGTCATTGAGGTACCATTTCCGAACAAAAGTTACGTCCATGATGGACTGTCAAGTCATTGTAACACCATTTCCCTTCCTATATCTCGCCCAGAATCGATCAAATGTTCAATAAAACCACTGCAGTCTCCTGATTTGTTGAAATAAACGGTCATAATATCATATTTCGCAGACATGGTTCAATTTGCCTTCCAGTGTGGAATTGCTTATGCTTTGACTATGACGGTCTGTAGTGGTGCACGGAATAAAATGCAGTTGGCGCTTGCGTGTATATTCCTTAGAGGTAACCATGTTGTTTGTTTGTTATGTTAGTTTACAGTCGCACCAACAGTTAAGGCTAATTTTATTATATATAACTGATATATCAATATACAAGTGTGGTCCATGAGACAACATAATTATAAAACATTTACATATGACACGTTTATGGCGACTCTCCAGCTATTAGTACAGGTCGGGACGCGTGTTCATCTTTCTTCTTTCTTCTCACAATCTTGCTCGTAGATCTTGCTCGTAGATCTGATGATGTTGGTAGAGCTGATAGAGCTGATAGACTGTGTCTATTTTAGTAATCAATGAAAAATCCTAGTCAGAATTCCATTTAGTATGGCCGGCACTTAGAAACCCAATTAATACTACCAGGATTTTTTTTAAAGCTTTATTTATTTTACTGCAATTGCGAAGCAAGGTCTAATACCTTAGTTAATCACTCACGTTGTCGCAGATGAAAGCGTAAATGTGGTCATTCGTGATAATAATATTCGTTTGGGATGAAACCGGAGTATCCGGAGAAAACCCACCTGTCCGATCTGGCGACCACTGTATCATCTCACAAACTTCCCGAATCGAACCCGGGTCGCATTGGTGAGAAGCGAGCGCATTAACAGGATCTATTGAATGGCCTTTAAAGATATTAAAATTTACAAACGTTATGGACACGTCAAATAAAAACAAAATACACAAATGAAAATAGCAAAATATTTAAAGAATGTTTAAAGTTAATGTTTGAAATTAATAATATACGACTAATCATATACACTGTGTGTAAATATGTATGGATAATATTAATATAATGTTTATGGTTTGCATATTTATGGAATAACAATGATGGCATTAATTTACAAGTTCAATTGGTAATCCAGCGTATTTTTGATCACCAAATACAACAATGGTTTTGTGAGGTTAGCAACCCAAATAACTTTTACAAAATACGTACACATTGATAATGTTTGGTTATCACATAACTTTAATATTTTGCCATTAAATTTCATTAACAATGTATTTGGATTGACTTTGAAAGAATCATACAGACATCACAATTTAATTGAGATTTATTAACTTTGCATAGCGACTATATCATACAAACGGCAACCATATTGAAATTCCTAATGCCTGACATAAGGTATTTTAAATATTTTGTGATATTTGGAATCCTTGACCCTGAAAACATGGGTATGGACACCAAATCTTAATGTTTAGCTCTATTATTAGCTGAGATATGAGACATTGTAAATTTACATGGCGGCCATTTTGAAAACCATTAACATGCATTCATCACCAAAAATTAACATTTAAGATCAACGGGAAATCATTTGCCCCCCCCCCCCCAGTAATATGTCAATTTTTGTTTTGCAGTTGTTCTTGCGAGCAGCATAACACTTTCTGACGAATTTCGTTATGTGGAATGCACATGGAACGGAGGCACCTGTACACAGCTAAATGATATAGACACGAATCCAGGTATACTACATAGTATGCATATACATGCACGGATATCTTTCCTTACCCAACTACTCGATTGTCCAGAAATCCGCCTTGGTAAAAATAAGTACTTCGCCGGAATGAGTAAACTGTTCTTGTTCCGGTTATTATGTTTTGGCTGCTATTGTGTTACTTGCATGTTTGGCCTGTTGTACTTTGGTTGTAAACGTAATATTCTCTGTAGATCAGTTTAGCTACTCAAAATGTGCATCAACTTATGTTGTTGTGTTGTCAGTTCAGACAAGGGTCGTTCCGGTGCCAAGAAGGATACTGACCTTCAAAATTAATCGGGGTTCATGATATCAGGAAATAGTGACCTGTGGGTCAATTAATGTACTTCATACATTAAGTGAACCGCTTGGTTAAAGGACATACCACGTCATCATTATATTTAAAAATTGATAGAAAGAGAAACAATTATCTGCATTACTATGTATTGTTCTGTTTTCAGATTCTAATATTGAATTTTAAAAATATGCCTTACACCTTTGCTGTTGGAACTATATCCGCTTAGAAATATCTTTGCATCTCACCCTTTTCCCCATTTATAGATATCGAAATTCTTGCAATGAACTTCCTGTACACAACATACATTGTATTCACTATCTTTTAGTCATGTACATATGTTTTTATTGCACTAAGATCGCCGAGTCCCTTTACATTAAAAGAACATATCTTACTCGCCATGGTTCAAATAAACAATATAGTATCAAGCTCACTGGAATACAACGGATTAATCATAATACAATAACTGTAGTCATAAGGAGTTGACTGATAATAAATAAATGGCAAGCAGTAAGCATGTAATCAAAGATATACACTATATCTTATGTAGTCCAGTGGTTAACACGTTGGACTGGTAATCCAGGGATCGCAGGTTCGACCCCACGTCTAACCCTAATAAAATTAGCAGTATTTCAGATGGGACGCTAAACCTAGGTCTCGTGTCGGTGCTTTACATCGTGCACATAAAAGAACCAGAGGGGCCTCTGGGATGGGTCTCTGTCTGTATCATTGCACTTTCCTCCAAAATCTCAAATGACTAATCTCTTCAGGAGGCGTCGCTCATATGGGCAACCGGTAGCGACGATAAATAAACGTAAAACACACACTCTTATGAAAGGTAGCATGCCACTAGTATTCCGTTCCGGGTTCTATTGACCGCTATATAGACACTCACCTGGATTGCCATTTTATTTGAGAACAGAGACACTACAACGTTGTCATTGCATAACGCGACATATACAACATACACGTATGCACTTACACATGTACATGTACCTTATATATATAGCTACAAACATACACCTATATACAATCACATGTGCATATGTATAGTTTATAATACATATATACATACGCATGTGCGTACTGTAACATAATGGGGTTATATGTTGATCACCTCCATAATATAACATGATACATATTCATGAGTATTGGTCCATTTCTAATAATGCTGTATACGGTCGTTATGCAAGGCTATTATACATGGAACTGTACTAACTGTTAATGCTGGCAGAGAAGCAAGTACATTTGGCAGAGAAACAAGTATACTTGGCGTGGACATCCCTTACATGTATGCCTGATCAGCATATTAAAGGTTTTCCGACACATGTGTGCTAGTACATCAGAAATGCACTCTGATGTATTAAGTTAAACAGTACAATTCCAAAATGTTAACTTGTTATTTTCCGTATAAGCATGTGGTTGCACCAACACCATATATCCGAATTGATACATTGAGTGACAGTTATACCAAACATGTTTACTGGAACATATGTAGCTTGAGATTTTATGGAATACATGTCCAAGCTTGCTTCTCTATAAAAGATGAGATGAATTTAGATTAGGGAGAGACGAACTTGGAGTTTGAAAGCGCCGTATGGTGCTTAGGCACATCGTAACAATTTATTTTAATGAAAAATAAATACTTGTGTTATAACTTGGACTTGTTGGAACTTATACTATAACTTAGGGTACAGTACGCAGGTGTGCGTATGTGTGCACACATATATATACACACCCACACATATACGCATTCTTAAACATATGGACATATATGCACATGAATAAACACATATGTGTACATAACATATAGCCGTATGCGCACACATCACGCACACGTTTTGACTCGTGTCACAGGGACTCTGCGCGTTTTGGGGCACCAGTACTTAAATGTTCGTACTAACATTTATATACTAGTATCCAGAAACGCTCCGAATCCCTGTGGCTCGTGCATATACATTTCCATCTGTTTGTCATCTAGCTCAGTGTCTGTTTCTAGCAAACTATTTAATTTCGAAATTGTTTTAATTCATTTAGTGGGTTATTGTGGTGGTGCAGTAGTATATATAGTGACGTCACCCTTAGCGATGCTGGTTCGAATAATGGCTAGTGTAATTGGTCTTGGCTCCACCAATCAGAAAGCTTGATACTGAGTTATGCCTATGCAATTAATAAACCAATGGAAGGGCTGGATTCGCCTATATGTTTATCCAGACGTTTTGATAGCGGATACAATATATAGTGCCAGACAGCAGTCAATCATTTCTACAATGTAGCACATACACGATTTGTTAAATGAAACATATACCAAACATCTTGCAACAAGCAGCCTAGTACATGATTTACTTGCCTTTATACTAACAACACCATTTGCTTGATCGAATATTTCGGTACGTCATTTCAAGCCAAGATGGTCGGTAAGTTGGTGATAAAATGTCTTATTTAGTGTCTTAGGGCCTCAACAAACAATACCACATTATATTATGAATCCATTATAGAAAGGGTTTCAGCGTTATTTTATACATGATTTAATTCCCTTTGTACTAATAGCACCATTTGCTTGATCGAAGATTTCGGTAAGCAAAGATGGTCGGTAGGATGGTGATATCATGTCTTATTTAGTATCACAAGGTCTCGACTAACACTACCTCATTCAAGACTCCATTATAGACATATAGGGTTTCACCTTTATTTTATGAAATTGTGTACGTAATGTACTTGAATATCAGGGCTGAAATTAAATAGTGGACACTAAACAATATGTGGTCATTACTTACAAGTAGGCGCAAGTCCACCAACTATCCAAGATGCACGTTCATATCTGAAAAAGTTTCAGTACGAGGGATCGTTGATCCGAAGCATTAAATCTCGAAATGCTTAGTACGAAAACCGTGTACAGTCCGGACAATTTGTATTCAGCTCGTCGCATTTTGCAGACAAAACTACCATCACTATTTACATATATATTGTTCAAAATCCACTTACATACGTTTTTAACTTACAGACCACTGCCACTGTAGATTATTGGTTTTGAATGTATTGTCAGAAACTATAATTGTACATACAACTGGTTCTGTTCATATCGAATTTCGTCAAGTCAAACTTCGGTTATGTCGAAGTATTTTGTTTGGACGGAATTCGACATAACTGATGTAAACTGTAATTATATAAATACAACAACTTGATTTTAGCACGCTATGCATATTTTCCAGTTTGGCCAATCATACAAATGCAAATTAATTGATCATTTATTGACTTTCAGATTTAGACGACATTGTTAGTGAATGGCCACCTGGACCGTATGGTCTACCAATGTCGATAGACGGATGCCCGGAGTCTAGATTAAAGGGATGGGAACATGGCTATATTGATATTACTTGGCGAGATCCTTATATCGTGTATGCAACAAACGATTCGACGGTAGATGCTAACACTTATGATGATGTGATGGAACAATTACGAGACGTGACACGTACACAACTTCCGAGCATACAGAGTGTCCTTATTGGACCATACAGCAGATACAGGATCAAGCTGAACTTCTGCTACAAAATATCTCGAAACATCTCCTTGGATACTGGTGGTTGGCCACTCGGAAACTACAGTATATACGGGGATGACATCGGGTGTCCACTAGGTAAACATTATATCTAATATGTGAGGATGTGCTGTGTGTTTTCCATTTATGTCAACAGCATTAGACGTTGCCTTGATAAGTGATGATGTTCCACACATCCCGAATTGTTAATGGCGTATATGTGAGCAGGTGTTGATCTAGCTTATCCGTAAATTAAATATATTTATTTTAACAATCAAACCGTTAATTTAGTCGATGAAGCAAGCCGTGACAATATCCAAATTACAGCAGTGAATATATTACATACAATGTTCTATCGCGTGTACAACCATAGTGTGCTGTGGTACATGAATTAACATGAATAGAGCAGAACTGTTCAATAATGTAGATACGTTGTCGAATTAAAATATGTTTGCCTTTTGTGCAAAGCGTAAATGCAAAAACCCAAACAATATTCGAAGATAATAAATGTCTGGATCGCATAAATAGTTTGTTCTCTTTTTAACATCCATATTACATAATTGACCGAACAATAAGAGATACCGCTTATCGATCTCTTGTTCAAGCGAGAGAGCACCAATATGTAACCTGACGCAATATCCGTCCGTGTACATCGTGGCATTGATTGCATGCATTTAATACATTGGCGATGCACTCTTTCAAGGGACTGTAATTGAGCTTCAGACATGTTACACCATAGTTCGCACCCGAACAATGCCTTTGATAGAACAATTGATTGATATAGGTGTTTTATTGATGTAAACCATTTCTGTGCACACTGAAGTCGGCCATGCTAAAGAATGTTTTGCGTATTTTTGAACAGGCTTGCTTCATATTATCATCAAGATTCAAGTACTTATTACAATGTACCCCTAAATGGACATAAGATTCAGATTCCTCCACTGATGTACTACCTAACTTCCAATTTCTAGAACTATTTTTAAAATCACCTTCTGTCTCGTTGAATACAATTACGCTACATTTCCCAGCAGTATACATGTACCGTTCTTTTGTAGAATTTTTATAGCATATATCAATTAATTTTTCTAGACCAGGTTTGGAGCAAGGTAGTAGCACCATGTCGTCAGCATGAGTTGGACATCCGTAACAAGTACCATGTATATTCATCAAATCATTGACGAAAATTAAATAAAGCCATGGGCTGATACATTGACCTTGTCGTGTTCCTTGCTCAACATTGAACCATTCGGATGTAATTCCTTGAGTCGTAAGCACAACTCTGTACATTGTTGAGCATGTTGGATATTATTTTATACATTTGATAATTTACTATTTTGTGAAGTTTAAGCATAAGCAGAGAATATATAACTCTGTCAAATGCTTGACGGACGTCCAAAAAACATGAATATAATTTGGAGTTATTTTCTTTTGCAAAATGAATGCTTTCACGCAATACAAATGATGTCATAGTACAACTAAGCTTTTTCTGGAAACCACCTTGTAATGCATTTACTTGAAAACTGTTGTTACTTTCAATAGCATTCAATATGACCTTTTCCTATAACTTTAAAATATTTGAACATAAAGATATTGCCCGATAACTGTTTTGATCATTCTTTCGCTTTTTACCGCCTTTATAAAGTGTTGATATGACACCTTTTTTTAGATTAATTGGTATATAGCAAAATTCGGACATTTTCTGGAAAAGTTTGGTGATTACTCTTATAAGTAAATCTCCCCCATGTTTAACATGTTCATAATTAACGCGATCATATCCGCACGCTTTTCCATTTTTACAATGGCGTAGCTGTTTTCGAACGATTGATTCATCGATATGGACATTATTAAAATTATGTATACACGAATCCGAATTAATAGTTTGTAAGTCAACCGAGCGACCTATCAAATAGTCGTCATCAAATTCGTCGTTACACGTTGGCTTGTAAAGATCTGCAAAATAATCACGCCAACAACGGTTTATATCATCGGGATTGTTGTACGTTTTCCCGCCAAAATTCATTTCGAACAATTGTAGAGCGAATTTTTGGCTTCGGTAATTGTCGGTTTAAAACCGCCAACGTAAAATCTTTTCGTTCGCTTACGGACATAATTTCCAAACTCTTCGTCGTTTGACCTCACGTCGTCAGGATTTTCTTCGGATATATCATAATAGTTATGGTATGTATAGTTATCATTAAATTCGTGATTACGGAGGCGCTTTGTGTCGGCAATTTCTCTATTAATAATATCGAAATTTAATTTCCTTTTGTCATCGCGCATATTACTGCGATTGCTACTGGGACCTGACGTAACATGAGTCGGTATTTGCAAACCACCAAAGGTTGTATCTTGTTCACGTTCAATTGAATTCGCTAAAACGGCTGAATATAAGTAAATCTGAGTTGGTAGGGACGGATGGGATTCTGCTTCAGTAGAGGTTGCCTGGTCCATTTCACGGGATGGACTAATATGTTGGGATACTTTAGCATGGCTAGAGTCTGGCTCGGGCGAAGGTGACTTATGGGTTTGGGCGTATGATTGCTGCATGTGAGCAACGTCCGTGACGACACCATGCAACGTGTAGCTGTTACAAAGATTGTAACAATCGGAGACAGATTTAGAAGCACGTTATGAAATTTCTTCAGCATCATATACTCTGAGCTATAATGCTTTTACATTCTTGAGAATGTTATTCAACTCTGATTTACATGTCACTGACAGAGAAATGTGGAGATCTGATATAGACTTTCGCACACAGTTAAACAGTTTGTTTTCAACATAAAGTAAGCATTGCTTCAATGTATCAATCGAAGACTTATTTGTCTCATTCTGTCTAATATTTTCAGTAGCAATGTGTCTGTGTTAACATAATTTCAGCTGTCCGATTAGCGCAGTGGTTAGCGCGCTCGCTTCTCACCAATGCGACCCGGGTTCGATCCTCCGAGATGGTACGATTGTCGCCAGATCGGACAGGTGGGTTTTCTCCGGGTACTCCGGTTTCTTCCCAGACGAATGACCACATTTACGCTTTCATCCGCGCCAACGAGAGTGCTTAATATAAGTTGTTTAACTTGCTTCGCAATCGTTGTAAAATAAATAAAGTTAGAAAAAAAACAGAATTTCAGCCTGGAGTGATGCTACAGTTTCCTTCATTGTCTTTATTTCTGTTTTACATTTGACACTTTTCGGCCAAAATGGCTGATGATGTCGAAATCATTGATCGACGATGAGTGTTGGTTTTCTTTGGTATGCTGAGAAGGTCATGCAAAAGTCCAAACTCTTCACCCTCTATGACTGATACAATTACGTGTATATCACGGGCTAACTTGACGGACGCATGTTCGCCACTGCGGGTGCTAACACGACGTTTAAGATCACAGTCTCTCTCATATGGATAGTCGTCTGATTGACGTAGCATCTCAAATATTTGACGTGAACGTTCTAGGCTGGGCACAGAATTAGCATAATCATGAAGAAGTTGGTCAATAAACATGTCACCAGGTAGATCATGTCACAATGTTGCATATCTGTTATATTGTTTCTCGTGTTGTTTGTTTTTGTAATTACACGTATAGAGTTTAATTACATGATATCACAATGTGTGTTCATATTCAATAATAGTTGTAATATTATAAATGTATCTGTATTATACATGTATGTGATAGCTCTCCTATAATGGAGGATAATAAAGAATCTATTTATCTATCAATAAAATCAATTAAGTTTAAAACTACATATTAATTAAAACAATTATACACAATTAAAACAAACCATATTTAATTAACTGTGGACTGGCTAATTGCCATGCACGACTTAAAGGTTTTCTTCTGTTCTATTTTTGTCATTTTCCATATGAAAGTAATACATACTAATACTATATAATAATAATAAAACATAATATGTACATTTGGTTCGACCCCCCCGTCTGACCCTTTGATCCCCCGTCTGACCCTAATAAAATTAACAGTCTTTCAGATGGGACATTAAACCGAGGTATCGTGTCGGTGCTTTACACCGTGCACGTAAAAGAACCAGAGGAGATTCTGGAATGGGTCTCTGTCTGTATCATGCACTATCCTCCAAAATCTAAAATAACTAATCTCTTCAGGAGGTGTCGCTCATATGGGCAACCGGTAGCGACGATAAATAAACGTAAAAACACACACATATGTACATTTCTTTTTATCAATTAATGAACATGATTTGGATAAATTCATAATGAAACATCTGGTTATGGAACATCTGTAAAAACAAAGGATTCCAACTGAATGGACCGCTTTACATTTAGATATAAATCGGACTTTATCTGCCAAGGGAGATAATAGAAAAGCTAACGAGGTCCCTAATTGTATGGGTATTCCATAAATCATTCTTTTCTTCCAGGTTTTTTTGCAGAAAACAAAGTTGTGAATTTATCAAAAATATCGTATTGGATAAGCGACGGATACCTTCCATATTTTACATTGAATACAACAGATGAACAGCCAGGTATATATAATATATACTCTTGCGAAAATAGGTGTGCGGATGACATTTTCAAATATAGGAAACTGTATGTTGTAGCACGGTACATTTACTAAATGTACTCATTATTAGCATGCCAACGACACTTACAAATTACAGTATTCAGTGCAGTATATAATGTTGTGTATCAAATACATGAGAAATGTATACACCCGTAATGATGGTGACTTCATTCTAGTTATTTCCGAACAGTGTTATTTGTATTGTGGCATACTTTTATATGTGTCATATGAGCAAATTGTCTCACACCTTGAATATCCAATAAGATTATGATTTATGTCGGTCACATAAAAAAACCCCTACCCGTGTAGAGTCAGCATAATACACTCTAAACCTCCAACATCAACATCGTTGTTGCGTTATGTGTTTTAGTGTTGGTTTTGTAGTGGTTGGCTCATTTAATTTTTGTATTCGCATCCTTGTACAACAAGTAGAATAAATAGCATTGTACAGAACCATTCTATGTATAATTATATTGGGACTACATGACAGGCAATGTAAAGGCTTTACGTTACCGATGTATTAAATCGTCAGTATACGAATTGTAGCATTAATTGTGCTTACTAATGATAGCAATTATACTTGTCAGTATACCAATTGTAGCATTAATTGTGCTTACTAATGATAGCAATTATACTTGTCAGTATACCAATTGTAGCATTAATTGTGCTTACTAATGATAGCAATTATACTTTTCTTTTTCCCTCTGAATAAAGAAAAAATGTATACTGTTAGTCAATATCTCGTTTTATTTGCTATGTTCTGTAACTCCATATTTTAAACATAAAACCATTGGGTTTTGGTAACAAAATGTGTGTCTCCTGACAATTTTTCCAAAATGTAGATACGACAGTCTTGCGTTCATCCCTCAATATTATATAGCATAAATACATTAGATATAGTTCTACTACTATGTGGCAACTCCATTTTTGATAACAAATTGATATGGTGCACACATACCATATTAAAGTAGACGGCGGAATTATTAAGCAATTTGAAAAGCGTTTTCTATATATGTGTCGGTCTTGTTATTCAATATGCATACATACCTGTGTTCAGCTATTTAATCTTGATTTTGTAATCAACTTTGTATAATAGAAGAAATAGTATTACATCATCTCACAATTACAGCTTTAAATATACGAGTGTGTACACGACGCAATGCAACCAGTGAACTGATGTCTGAGCCAACGCCACTTCCTTCTAACGATCCATTCATGTTTATAAATATGGAACATGTAAGTATATATGTGTGTATGTGTGTGTGTGTGTGTGTTATGAACGACGCCTCCTGAAGATATTAGTCACAGGGCCTGCTCTGGCTCTTATTTTTTGTAGCCAATTATTTTTAGCCAAATCTGTGCTTCCTTTAGCCAATTCTGTGCTTCCTTTAGCCAAATCTGTGCTTCCTTTAGCCAATTCTGTGCTTCCTTTAGCCAATTCCGGCGTGCGCCATTTTTCCCAAACAGAGTTTTTATAGTATATTTATTATAATATATTTTAATGTGTCATGCAATTGTACCACAAAAATGATGTATGCCCATAAACTACAACTGAGGTAAGAGTTACATTTGCAGTGATACATTACTTGACAAGTTGTGTCAACTTTCATTTTCAGAATCCTTTTAAAATGCATTCCCAGGGTTAGACAGTTAGACTAGTGCTGCATGTCAACTGTGCACATTTTATTACATCACATCACCTTTGATATTTTGGGTTATTGGTGTAAACAAGATTTATTTGATTGACAGGGTACTGCTGTACAGCTTTGATGAGTCGGCGGCATGCCAACAATGATTTGTAATCAAGACCAATTAACACCTGCCACTTATATTGCCAATACCATTGCTCTATGCCAAATAAACATCCTGTTTTGATGGGATTACTCCAATTAGCTGTCAGGTTTAAAATTGGAATATTAAATATAATAAATGCCATGGCATATGGTAAATATCTATTATTTCTTTGATCACAATTTCCAATTTTCGAATATTTTACAGATTTTTGTCATTTTTATCATTTTAGCCAAACTGAGTTTTTATTAGCCAATTTTGCCATATTTGAGCCAATGGCTACTCTGGCTATTGCCAGCGCGGGCCCTGAGTCATTTTAGAGTTTTGGATGGTAGTGCAATGATACAGACAGAGGCCCATTCCAGAGTCCCCTCTGGTTCTTTTACGTGCACGGTGTACAGCACTGACACGAGACCTCGGTTTAAAGTCCCAACTGAAAGACTGTTAATTTTATTAGGGTCCTACTAGGGGTCGAACCTGCGATTCCTGGATTACCAGTTCAGCATGTTACCACTGGACTACAGATCCGTCTATATATAGTGGAATATTGTGTTCATATATAATACAGACGAACTTTTCAGACGAGTAATAATCTGCATAAATTCTGCAACAATATAATAGTCATTCAGTAAACTGAAAAAGCGGAAACGTTGACAACACATTTATTTCTAGATTATAATATAGAACAACAACATTTATTTAACATTATAGTGTTTCTTGTCTAACATATATATACATATTACATGTAATAACGACGAGTCATGTATGTGGTATCTGGGTAACGTACACATTAAATAATTAAAGAGAAGCTTGAATTGGTAATATATAATATTAGTTACTTCTACGTTGGTAGTTGAATGGACATTATAAATGTATTTATATATTAAGTAGTAAGGAAGGAATACTGTATGTAACACATTGTTTCAGTCTGACGGGAATTACAGCCCATGTTCTTCCTTTGATGACATGGGTGTTTCAGAAGTGGCTCTATTCCTACATCCGTCTACGTCACCGACTCTCCAGACGACAAAACTTGTACCTCTTTTAACTGTCTGTTATTACCGAGCGGACAATTCGTCAAACGGTAAGTTAGTATTGACATCATTCAAACCAAACGATATGCATATATTATCGGGCTATATGTCTCTATCGTGGGTTAAATACATCAATGATAACATATGCAACCTATTTCAAATGTCAGAAGTGAACGGACTTTGAAATTTGATATTCCAGATTAGTTTCGACCACGTTAATTTGGAGATTCAATGGCCGGAATTATGTTTACCGTAAACAATTACATATGAATTTATATATTTATCCCCTTGAGGCAGTACCTTCTTTTATATTTTACATCTTTATTCGATAATTACAGTAAATCGATATATTGGTCTTTATTCAAGTAGTGTTTACATTTTCTCACACTTTCGAGTATGTTTGTGTTTCTTTGTCCGCATTAGTTACTTATATTATAGCGTATCTATTTATCTGTGCACGAGATTAGCAAACCAGGAAATACTATGTAAATATCTCTTTCTGTCATTTATGTGTCCGAGTTCGAACATTCAGAGTATGTTTATGACTGACAATGTATTTAACCAACATGTGAACAAACCTTCATCTCTGTAAAATGCTAAACAACCTTCCCCCAAAATCCACATTATGGCTATAGCAATCGGTCCAGGTAGGCGATTTCAGTCCAAATTCGTGCACAATAATACGGCCAAATTATGTAAAATTAGACATGCTTCTTCGCCCAGTTGTAAGTATATATGTAGCCTGGGTTCCAGTCTGTCGATTTTTAACTTCTGGCAAAATGACAGCCTAGGGAAACCTGATTGCTTTCACTGTGTATTGCCTTCACTGTGTATTTCCTTCACTGTGTATTGCCTTCACTGTGTATTGCCTTCACTGTGTATTTCCTTCACTGTGTATTGCCTTCACTGTGTATTTCCTTCACTGGGTATTGCCTTCACTGTGTATTTCCTTCACTGTGTATTGCCTTCACTGTGTATTGCCTTCACTGTGTATTGCCTTCACTGTGTATTTCCTTCACTGTGTATTGCCTTCACTGTGTATTGCCTTCACTGTGTATTTCATTCACTGTGTATTGCCTTCACTGTGTATTGCCTTCACTGTGTATTGCCTTCACTGTGTATTTCATTCACTGGTTATTGCCTTCATTGTGTATTTCCTTCACTGGGTATTGCCTTCACTGTGTATTTCATTCACTGGGTATTGCCTTCACTGTGTATTTCCTTCACTGGGTATTGCCTTCACTGTGTATTTCATTCACTGTGTATTGCCTTCACTGTGTATTTCCTTCACTGGGTATTGCCTTCACTGTGACACTGCAGTTGTTTCACATCATTTATGATAGAACGATACTTGTTACCACCCAGTCTGCCTGTGCGTGCCACAGCTCGTTCTTTCTTCAGTTCTCGGGATGGCGGAACCGGATCCACGCCACTGAGCTATCCTTCCCAAGGATCCTGGTTCATGCTCGAAGCGACTAAAATATTAACGAATATCATACCCTCTGGCTACTCAGATCTACTTTAGGCATAATTCAGCCCGACTTATAATATTGTATCACATCATTGTCGTACAATAAACGTGACACAAGTTACCATTACCATACGATACATACACAGTGCACGTAAAAGAACCAGATGAGACTCTGGAATTAGTCTCTGTCTGTTTATTGCATTATTCTCCAACAATATAAAATGACTAATCTCTTTAGGAGGCGTAGCTCATATGGGCAAACCGGTAGCGACGATACATAAACGTAACGCACGCAAGGGAACATGATTTCTCTATAGGATAAATCCAACCCAAGTGGCATAATACTAGTCGGATTTATATCAATTAAACGGGAATTGCCCTTATAAGTTATATATAATAGTCCTTCTATCATGTACATGATTATTTACAACATTTGTATTAAGACATTGGACAGAAGGCTATACAGCTTATGGTTGTCCTCGCCTCTCCAATGGTTGGAGATATATGTATACACGTTAGAAATATATGTGTAAACAATATCTCAAACCTCATACTCAAGTCATATTATTTGTTGAATCTGATATTTCCTCTTCACCAAACCGTTTGAAAGTCGGGATTGTGCGTTAGCTTCAGGGTCGAACGGCACTGTCCTTTGACATATGTCGGACTAATAATTTACGATGAATAATTAATAGTTCATGACTGTAGTATTTATTTTAGTTTATTTAAGGTCGCTAACGGTTACCCATTTGAGTGACTTGCAGTTTACCTAACTAACACTTTTCCTGGGCAGACTCCAGCGGTTAACCAGTAATTGGTGCATCAACTTCCGTACCAAACTGCAACCTTTTCATATAAAGAGACACGGTCTGAGCGGGGCTCGAATTCGTGACCTTCAGTGATAATAGGTTGCAGCGGTATGTAAGTTAGTGACCTTAGCGACTCGACAACCTTCAAGCATGTTTATATGGCCAAACACCAATTTTATATCATTCCTTTTTAAAACACAGCTATATAAAATTAATGGAACGTTTACAAATACCATGTTTCCTTTGTCATAGTGTTGTACTTGCTTATAATTCTATATACATCTACAGCACAACTATTTGCGTCCACTGATTGCTGCGACATACGCCGATATCAGATACAGAGCCCAATACCTGAAGGTAAGTATAACTTATGGAAATAGTAATAGATTCGCGTTGAAGGCTCGACACACATTGGTACACGTACGTCCATGTCTGAACTGCTGCTCAGAAAGGCACCCGGGGTCTAAGAGTTGGTGAATCGTCACATAGCCTAGGTTTTTGATCGACTTTAAAACCCCAAAACATACACAAACAAATGAAGATCCTACATATGTAGAAGTCGTGATAGCTCAGTGGGTGAGCGTTCGCTTCAGGTGCAAGAGGTCCGGAGTTCGAACCCCGCTGGAGCCTTAGGCAAGGAATTTAAATTCTACGTTGCCTCTTCTCTCTCCCTCGTGGCGATGGATTCTACCAGGAAT
This sequence comes from Archivesica marissinica, assembly GCA_014843695.1. Lineage (NCBI taxonomy): Eukaryota > Metazoa > Mollusca > Bivalvia > Venerida > Vesicomyidae > Archivesica > Archivesica marissinica. The sequence goes on along the minus strand of CM026394.1, from coordinate 56,963,224 downwards.
GAGGTATCGAGAGTGATTAATATAAGTTGTAAGAACTTGTTTCGCAATAGAGTTAAAATAAATTTGTATAAACTAAGATCCTACATAATGAACGTTCTCATGAGAAAATTAAATTATGAAAACAGTTAATTACAACGAAAATAACGCGGATGCAAATCGCAGAATTTCTCAATGAGATTAAATGTAACCTGATGTCACAGAGAATATTGTTCCGCCCACATAATGACCAGGAGGTTATTATTCTATAGGAAATAGTGTTAATGCGGGTCCCTATTCTGTTATATAATATTGACCCCCCTTATTAATGCCCCCATCCACGTACGAATTTGTAAACAATAAGTTTGACCTGGTCAGTCAATATAGGTGCGTACATGGAAACAGTCACGTGTAATTTGGCATAGGTAACTCAAAGCAAGATTGCATCTGAACAATATACAACAGACACGCACGCTCGCACGCACGCACAGCACAACACCACAGCACACAACAACACAACACCACAATACAGTGTATCAAGTGAGCCGCCATCACTAGAACAGTCACTAAATGGGGCGTCGGGTTCCTGTTATTTTTCTGTGATTGTCAGTGTAAATATTATGCATATACCGTATGTGAAATTCCTAGGTGTAGCGTTCACCACTTCATCATCTTTAGAAAGATAGAGACAATCTAACTACATACATTATTCTGTTTTCAGATTCAATTTCTTTGTTTCAAGATATATGTTGTTAGCCCTTACACAATGTTAAATAACATTTAATTATAATAAATGTAACATTTTCCCACTATATATTGCTATTCTCAAGGGAGACATTCTTCTGCAGGGATACCGAATATTGACCTGCGCGTCTTTATGTTGAGGGTGTACACTATTCTATGTGACACCGGTACCAAACATATTTCTTACTGTGCAAACATCGATTGAAATAACTGCAAATCACATGCATTCAACATTCGTGTTCCATTGTATTGACGAATGTATCGCAAGCGGAATGTTTGTTTTATGAGTGCAACTAGAAACTGCATATTGTTAGTTACATGTTATTCGTCGCTTACTACCTATACAATATAGTATGATCTAACCTTCACCTGCTTTATTCACACTTGTATAAATATAACAATAACGTATGATAAGACGGATATGTAGTCCAGTGGTAACACACTGGACTGGTAATCCAGGGATCGCAGGTTCGATCCCCCGTTTGACCCTAATAAAATTAACAGTCTTTCATATGGGACTTTAAACCGAGGTCGTGTCGGTGCTGTATACCGTGCACGTAAAAGATAGGGGACTCTGGATTGGGTATCTGTCTGTATCATTGCACTATCCTCCAACATTCTAAAATGACTAATCTCTTCAGGAAGCGGCGCTTATTTGGGCAACCGGTAGCGACGATGAATAAACGTAAAAACAGAGATTAAAACTCTACTTAAAAGCCTTGATAAATACTTTGATTGTGTTATGGTTTTATACGGAATGCTTTAATTAAATTAAATCATGCCACATATTTCTTCACTGCAATTAGAACTGTATCAAAAGATTAATTGTTTTATTTCATAGACTCATTCATTGTGAGGACTTTAGGTGTATCTACTGGACAACTGTCTGAACATGCTGATGGTTTACCTGCATTGCCCGAAGAAACGTACAAAAGCCAGGAACCACCATTCAATCAAATTCCGGGTATGTCAAGCTAGTTATTTGTGTCTGCTTGAAGTCACGTTAGCAAGATACAGTTGTGTACTACAGTTTACATCCGTTATGTCAAAGTCGGTTATGTGGAATTGTCCGGTTATCTCGAAGTCGGATCAAAGTCCCGTTTCAGACACTATCACTATAAAATGTGCCTGTCCGATTAGCGCAGTGGTTATGCGCTCGCTTCTCATCAATGCAACCATGGTTCGATCCTCAGACCAGGAAGTATGGTAGATGGTCGCCAGATCGGACAGGTGGGTTTTCTCCGGGTACTCCGGTTTCCTCCCACACGAATGACCATATTTACGCTTTTATCTGCACCAACGAGAGTGATTTATAGGTTGTTAAAACTTGCTTCGCGATCGTTGTAAACATATTTTAGTTTATTTAAACGTTTTTATGAAATGTGTTCAACTTGGCTAATTTCTGATTCCGACTATAAGAACATGGGTTGTATGCATGAGCACGACACTACTACCGCCGTTCATTAAGTATTTAAATACTATAGATAGTTGTTTAAATATTTCAAAATATCGGATTGGAACACATTCTTTTTTCATGAATACTTTTATCTGATCTCTCAGCAGTTTTGGCTGAAAAGTCCAGTGAAAAGACCAGCATAAAATGGACAGTTATGGATATTGGAAGAAATGTCCCAGTCATTGGTGTATCTATATTTTGTAAGTTATTGTTTATATCTGTTCAAGTGTTTATGATTATGTATGTGTCATATGCAGACATAACATGGCATACTACAATATACTTATTCCTGTGCCTGTTACACACTTGTTGTATTGTACTAAAGAGTACACTACCTAGTTTATTTCATGCATGCATTTAGTTATGGAACTAGAGGCAACTAATTGATCACAGTCTCTGTGTCTAATGTGATATGCTTACGTGTAATCATTGTCAACATCACAAACATGACATTTTCTCTGAGAAACGATTGTCCGTATTGACGCAACAGCCATATATCATCCTTAAACAATAATACTTTAAGCTCAGTCAACCATAACTTACTGACCGTCAACCATAACTTACTGACAGTCAATTACTGACGGTCAACCATAACTTACTGACGGTCAACCATATGTTACTGACGGTCAACCATAACTTACTGACAGTCAACCATAACTTACTGACAGTCAATTACTGACGGTCAACCATAACTTACTGACAGTCAATTACTGACGGTCAACCATAACTTACTGACAGTCAACCATAACTTACTGACAGTCAATTACTGATGGTCAACCATAACTTACTGACCGTCAACCATAACTTACTGACAGTCAATTACTGACGGTCAACCATAACTTACTGACGGTCAACCATAACTTACTGACGGTCAACCATAACTTACTGACGGTCAACCATAACTTACTGTCGGTCAACCATAACTTACTGACGGTCAACCATAACTTACTGACGGTCAACCATAACTTACTGATGGTCAACCATAACTTACTGACCGTCAACCATAACTTACTGACCGTCAACCATAACTTACTGATGGTCAACCATAACTTACTGATGGTCAACCATAACTTACTGACCGTCAACCATAGCTTACTGACGGTCAACCATAACTTACTGACGGTCAATGAAATTGCAATACAAAATGTGGAGATAAGTAACAACGAACGAACATATTTTATTCACATAAACTATACAGTTTTTAGTGACATAGCAATATTACATTCTACAACATAAGTATAAAATTATGACAACAAATGTAGGTGATAATTATTGGCATACCATATTACTATAGGGATGAACTATAGTATATAATTTTACATACTCGAAATCTTGAAACATTTCTAAATGCAATCCTAATTACAGTGACATCTATATATGCGATATACTGTATTTCAGTACAACATATCAATAAATACTATTTACAACAAAAAGTGAAATATAAACCTGATACTAGTGTATATTAAAATGGACAACATATTGAAAACCCCGTATCTGTATCTTTTAGTCTAGTGTTCAGATCAATCAAGTCATATACAGAACAGTATGCAATACAGCGTTACTAGAAAACACCAAACTAGAATCCACTTCCAAGAAGTGTATCACAGAGTGTTGCCGGTTCAGTGATTGGGTCGATCCCTACATACGAGGCTCCCGCTACACCTGTGACACTCTCCTCGGAATAGATTTCATCTGACTGTTACACCAATACTATTCTCAGTATGGGCTATCATATAAAATGTATTATTCAACGAATTCTACAATTGTGGCCTCATAATTATATGTTAACACAGATATCTCAACATGATCAAACTTAATAATTGCAAAATTATAAAGATAACAATTTGCGAGATAATTGATGCAATGATCATATCCGGGTCAGGCCACCTTCTAGTTTTCCTGTAGTCATTGCCGATAAGAAAGATGCTCTAAACGTTTGTGAGTACACGAGTACACCATAACGCTCTAAATATGATTACAACAGCAAATTCATTCCCACTGCCATGTATTGGTATTTTAGCGTTGTTCTGATCATATGCAAATTTAGAATGTTTTGAACGCTGTCATGAAACTAGTCGGCTTGGCGTAACTTGGAATTGAGATTGTGTTTATATTACACTAAATGGCATTTAAAGCTAACACAGCACACTGTGTTTATATTACACTAAATGGCATGTAAAGCTAACACAGCACACTGTGTTTATATTACACTAAATGGCATTTAAAGCTAACACAGCACACTGTGTTTATATTACACTATATGGCATTTAAAGCTAACACAGCACACTGTGTTTATATTACACTAAATGGCATGTAAAGCTAACACAGCACAATGTGTTTATATTACACTAAATGGCATGTAAAGCTAACACAGCACACTGTGTTTATATTACACTAAATGGCATGTAAAGCTAACACAGCACACTGTGTTTATATTACACTAAATGGCATGTAAAGCTAACACAGCACACTGTGTTTATATTACACTAAATGGCATTTAAAGCTAACACAGCACACTGTGTTTATATTACACTATATGGCATTTAAAGCTAACACAGCACACTGTGTTTATATTACACTAAATGGCATGTAAAGCTAACACAGCACAATGTGTTTAGCAAATGGTTGAGATATGGACGGATGAATACTTGTGAACTACAAACATTTGCTATCAAATTTACAAATGAGTTCATGCATCTCTAGCACTCGCAATATTAAACGCACAAATACACCCGGGATGTCGGCTCAGCTGTGCTATAGTATATTCTATTTCGTATGGCATGTTCCATAAACACAATGATGCTGCATGAAAACTGTAAACCCGGGTGCAGCTATAACAAATGAGTGATAGTCACACCCGGGCGCAGCTATAACACATGAGTGATAGTCACACCCGGGCGCAGCTATAACACATGAGTGATAGTCACACCCGGGCGCAGCTATAACACATGAGTGATAGTCACACCCGGGCGCAGCTATAACAAATGAGTGATAGTCACACCCGGGCGCAGCTATAGCACATGAGTGATAGTCACACCTGGGCACAGCTATGACACATGAGTGATAGTCACACCCGGGCGCAGCTATAACAAATGAGTGATAGTCACACCCGGGCGCAGCTATAGCAAATGAGTGATAGTCACACCGGGCGCAGCTATAGCACATGAGTGATAGTCACACCCGGGCGCAGCTATAACACATGTGTGATAGTCACACCCGGGCGCAGCTATAACAAATGAGTGATAGTCACACCCGGGCGCAGCTATAACAAATGTGTGATAGTCACACCCGGGCGCAGCTATAACAAATGTGTGATAGTCACACCCGGGCGCAGCTATAACAAATGTGTGATAGTCACACCCGGGCGCAGCTTTAACACATGAGTGATAGTCACACCTGGGCGCAGCTATAACAAGGGCGCAGCTATAACAAATGTGTGATAGTCACACCCGGGCGCAGCTATAACAAATGTGTGATAGTCACACCCGGGCGCAGCTATAACAAATGTGTGATAGTCACACCCGGGCGCAGCTTTAACACATGAGTGATAGTCACACCTGGGCGCAGCTATAACAAATGAGTGATAGTCACACCCGGGCGCAGCTATAACACATGAGTGATAGTCACACCCGGGCGCAGCTATAACACATGAGTGATAGTCACACCCGGGCGCAGCTATAACAAATGAGTGATAGTCACACCGGGCGCAGCTATAACAAATGAGTGATAGTCACACCCGGGCGCAGCTATAACAAATGAGTGATAGTCACACCCGGGCGCAGCTATAACACATGAGTGATAGTCACACCGGGCGCAGCTATAACACATGAGTGATAGTCACACCCTGGCGCAGCTATAACAAATGAGTGATAGTCACACCCGGGCGCAGCTATAACAAATGAGTGATAGTCACACCCGGGCGCAGCTATAACAAATGAGTGATAGTCACACCCGGGCGCAGCTATAACACATGAGTGACAGTCACACCCGGGCGCAGCTATAACACATGAGTGATAGTCACACCCGGGCGCAGTTATAACAAATGAGTGATAGTCACACCCGGGCGCAGCTATAACAAATGAGTGATAGTCACACCCGGGCGCAGCTATAACAAATGAGTGATAGTCACACCCGGGCGCAGCTATAACAAATGAGTGATAGTCACACCCGGGCGCTGGTATAACAAAGCTGCTTGTGGTTTCTCTAACTTAAAGGCGGACATAATAGTATCGTGTGTGGTGGTATATATATCTTGACCTGCGTTTGGATGTATGTAGAAAATGTGTTGTAAGATTGATAGTAAATGCATATATATATATGCAAACGAAGCCATGGTTGTTAGAATGATAGTAAATGCATATATATATATGCAAACGAAGCCATGGTTGTTAGAATGATAGTAGATGCATATATATATATGCAAACGAAGCCATGCTTGTAAGAATGATAGTAAATGCATATATATATATGCAAACGAAGCCATTGTTGTAAGAATGATAGTAAATGCATATATATATATATATGCAAACGAAGCCATGCTTGTAAGAATGATAGTAAATGCATATATATATATGCAAACGAAGCCATGGTTGTAAGAATGATAGTAAATGCATATATATATATATATGCAAACGAAGCAATTGTTGTAAGAATGATAGTAAATGCATATATATATATATGCAAACGAAGCCATGCTTGTAAGAATGATAGTAAATGCATATATATATATATGCAAACGAAGCCATGCTTGTAAGAATGATAGTAAATGCATATATATATATATGCAAACGAAGCCATGCTTGTAAGAATGATAGTAAATGCATATATATATATATGCAAACGAAGCCATGCTTGTAAGAATGATAGTAAATGCATATATATATATATGCAAACGAAGCCATGGTTGTTAGAATGATAGTAAATGCATATATATATATATATATATATATATGCAAACGAAGCCATGGTTGTTAGAATGATAGTAAATGCATATATATATATGCAAACGAAGCCATTGTTGTTAGAATGATAGTAAATGCATATATATATATATGCAAACGAAGCCATGGTTGTTAGAATGATAGTAAATGCATATATATATATATATATATATGCAAACGAAGTCATTGTTGTAAGAATGATAGTAAATGATATATATATATATGCAAACGAAGCCATGGTTGTTAGAATGATAGTAAATGCATATATATATATATGCAAACGAAGCCATGCGTGTAAAAATGATAGTAAATGCATATATATATATGCAAACGAAGCCATGGTTGTAAGAATGATAGTAAATGCATATATATATATATATGCAAACGAAGCCATGGTTGTTAGAATGATAGTAAATGCATATATATATATGCAAACGAAGCCATGGTTGTAAGAATGATAGTAGATGCATATATATATATGCAAACGAAGCCATTGTTGTAAGAATGATAGTAATTGCATATATACATGCAAACGAAGCCATGCTGATGGACATATTAAACATATAAATGTATATAGATATGTTGGTGTATTGCAGATTTAATTATATAATTATTATAAAGTTGTCATAAAATTCTGAAGCTTTGTGTATAATAAATCGTTTCATTTGACAGCATTTCACAGACATGATATTGTTGAACAATTGCCAACTTGTTTCATAAGTAGTGGAAAATGGGACTTCCTACATTTCGATGCCAGGCTATGCTCATATTCAGTCTACAATGATACGGAAAGTGAATCAGCTCGTAGCCATTATTACATCCTCCTGGATAGGTACATTTATTATTATGTTTATTATTATTATTATTTTACAATTATACCCGTGCTTCAATATATTAAGGTCGAGTGGATTAATAGTGCCTTCGTTAAGATGGCTACTGAAACGTATAAGATCACGTACGTATGCATGTCATATTCGGACTTAGGCTGTCAGTGACGCGACTTAGGCTGTCAGTGACGCGACTTAGGCTGTCAGTGATGCGACTCAGTGACGCGACTTAGGCTGTCAGTGACGCGACTTAGGCTGTCAGTGACGCGACTCAGTGACGCGACTTAGGCTGTCAGTGACGCGACTTAGGCTGTCAGTGACGCGACTTAGGCTGTCAGTGACGCGACTTAGGCTGTCAGTGACGCGGCTTAGGTTGTCAGTGACGCCATGTTTGACGTCTATTATGACTCAAATGTTTGGTTGTGAATTGCTGAAGTGAATGATAGAAGAATTTTTATTTATGAACATAGAATGCTAGTTCGTGATATTATGCGTTCAATGTTCATTCGGTGAAATATAACTGGATCATACACCGTACCGTACATATTAAGACTTTAAGACGTGAGTTTTATCACCAGATTAACGTCCCAAGTGCCTTCCTGTCTTATATGCAAGTGATAACATTTTGTAATCAGTTAGTTCCGACTCGATAAGTGATGACCTTATATTGACAGTGTGTAACAACAGTATAGACTTTCATATATCGGTCTGTAAGCTGAACTTGTCAAATCAATGTGCTAAAATACGTTGACTACACTGAACTTACCAGTAATCTCTTTTCAGATCCAATTTGCTAAGCTACTTTGTACAAACAACTTGCTATAATATAGTATTTGTAAACTTGTACTTGCCAATGATATAATTCGCTAAAATACTTTGTATAACTAAACTTGTCAGTTGCCCTTTTTGAAATCAAATAAGCTAAAATACTTTGCATAGTTACATACTTTATATTTATTAAAGTATTTGTTTGTCTGTTTGTTTTAATTCTTTATTATAACAATTGGTTTATACAATTATTTACATCATAAACCGTAGAAAGAGCTGATGCACAGTCTTCATAAGTCTTATATTTGTGCAACAGTGCATTTTATTTATGATGTGACATAAATTACAGTATTTGTTTAATATGTTTGGTCTTTCCTTCTGAATGGTTTACATTTACAGTTTTATACGCGGGTCTATGCACAATACCACTGGTTCATGACTAGATGTATAGCCGAGATCGTATTATTGCACAATACCACTGGTTCATGACTAGATGTATATCCGAGATCGTATTATTGTACAATACCACTGGTTCATGACTAGATGTATAGCCGAGATCGTAGTATTGCACAATACCACTGATTCATGACTAGATGTATAGCCGAGATCGTATTATTGCACAATACCACTGGTTCATGACTAGATGTATAGCCGAGATCATAGTATTGCACAATACCACTGGTTCATGACTAGATGTATAGCCGAGATCATAGTATTGCACAATACCACTGGTTCATGACTAGATGTATAGCCGAGATCATAGTATTGCACAATACCACTGGTTCATGACTAGATGTATAGCCGAGATCATAGTATTGCACAATACCACTGATTCATGACTAGATGTATAGCCGAGATCATAGTATTGCACAATACCACTGGTTCATGACTAGATGTATAGCCGAGATCATAGTATTGCACAATACCACTGGTTCATGACTAGATGTATAGCCGAGATCGTATTATTGCACAATACCACTGATTCATGACCAGATGTATAGCCGAGATCGTATTATTGCACAATACCACTGATTCATGACTAGATGTATAGCCGAGATCGTATTATTGCACAATACCACTGATTCACGACCAGATGTATAGCCGAGATCATAGTATTGCACAATACCACTGGTTCATGACTAGATGTATAGCCGAGATCGTATTATTGTACAATACCACTGGTTCATGACTAGATGTATAGCCGAGATCGTATTATTGTACAATACCACTGGTTCATGACTAGATGTATAGCCGAGATCATAGTATTGCACAATACCACTGGTTCATGACTAGATGTATAGCCGAGATCGTATTATTGCACAATACCACTGGTTCATGACTAGATGTATAGCTGAGATCGTATTATTGCACAATACCACTGGTTCATGACTAGATGTATAGCCGAGATCGTATTATTGCACAATACCACTGGTTCATGACCAGATGTATAGCCGAGATCGTATTATTGCACAATACCACTGATTCATGACCAGATGTATAGCCGAGATCGTATTATTGCACAATACCACTGATTCATGACTAGATGTATAGCCGAGATCGTATTATTGCACAATACCACTGGTTCATGACTAGATGTATAGCCGAGATCGTATTATTGCACAATACCACTGATTCATGACTAGATGTATAGCCGAGATCGTATTATTGCACAATACCACTGGTTCATGACTAGATGTATAGCCGAGATCGTATTATTGCACAATACCACTGGTTCATGACCAGATGTATAGCCGAGATCGTATTATTGCACAATACCACTGATTCATGACTAGATGTATAGCCGATATCGTATTATTGCACAATACCACTGGTTCATGACTAGATGTATAGCCGAGATCGTATTATTGGATAGTATGTAGTAAAATTATTTGTATGATGTTGTTTCCGTAATTGATTTTGACTTCAACCATTTATTGTCTTTACCTGTATATAGGTCATGCGTGCCTATTTCATATTATGCCTAGCAATAGTTTAACCTGTATCATGTTCATGCTCAATAAGTGTCTTATGTTTGGTCAAATTACCATAGAACAATGGAGGGCAGATATATTGCACTTGTCGAAAACAATGATGGAGATGCATATAACAGCATACTCAGCGATGCCGACATTCAAATTGTAACGACCAGAAGCATATATTGTAAGTTATTCAAATTGTAATGACCAGTAGCATATATTGTAAGTTATTCCCATTATTTAGACTGGCACCCGCATTTCATTGTTTACGCTGCTTATATTTGCCAATATTCAAAATTACTCACCTACTCTATTGTTTAACCTTATTAGATATATTTCGGAAAGGCCTTTTTTAACAATAGAAAATTCGTGGGCAGGTCTATCTGTTCACATGGACAAGTCATATTCTGATATTCTGCCGTAAGAATGACAACCGTGATGTGGCCAGTACAGTGATTGGGCCGGTACAGTAATCCGCCCATCACCACACGACATAGCTCGAACCCAAGAGAATGCCCATACAACACTTCACTCGTCAATCCAATACTTATAAAGTCGATCTTAGATCTTATTGAACAACTATATTGTATTTAAACTGTTTTATATCATCACAGATGTTATTTTTGTACAAAGAGCACAAAACTTATCGTTCATAAAATTTCCTAAACAGATGGGTTTGCAGTTTTGATCGGAAACTGGCCTCCGACTCAATGTTTTTTTTAGATAACTAGGTAGATCGTTCCACAATTTGGGTCCAACTACGGCCATAGATCTATCTGCTAATTTTGTTCGTCGTCTTGGGATGTTAAAGTTAGTGTCACTTTGTGATCTTAGTCTGTACCTTCCTGGAATGGGTACAAACATTTCCCCCAGATATACCTATGGACTTGTATCCGAATGGGTACACACATTTCTCCCAGATATACCTATGGACTTGTATCCGAATGGGTACACACATTTCTCCCAGATATACCTATGGACTTGTATCCGAATGGGTACAAACATTTCCCCCAGATATACCTATGGACTTGTATCCGAATGGGTACAAACATTTCTCCCAGATATACCTATGGACTTGTATCCGAATGGGTACAAACATTTCTCCCAGATATACCTATGGACTTGTATCCGAATGGGTACACACATTTCCCCCAGATATACCTATGGACTTGTATCCGAATGGGTACAAACATTTCCCCCAGATATACCTATGGACTTGTATCCGAATGGGTACACACATTTCCCCCAGATATACCTATGGACTTGTATCCGAATGGGTACACACATTTCTCCCAGATATACCTATGGACTTGTATCCGAATGGGTACACACATTTCTCCCAGATATACCTATGGACTTGTATCCGAATGGGTACAAACATTTCCCCCAGATATACCTATGGACTTGTATCCGAATGGGTACAAACATTTCTCCCAGATATACCTATGGACTTGTATCCGAATGGGTACAAACATTTCTCCCAGATATACCTATGGACTTGTATCCGAATGGGTACACACATTTCCCCCAGATATACCTATGGACTTGTATCCGAATGGGTACAAACATTTCCCCCAGATATACCTATGGACTTGTATCCGAATGGGTACAAACATTTCTCCCAGATATACCTATGGACTTGTATCCGAATGGGTACAAACATTTCCCCCAGATATACCTATGGACTTGTATCCGAATGGGTACACACATTTCCCCCAGATATACCTATGGACTTGTATCCGAATGGGTACACACATTTCCCCCAGATATACCTATGGACTTGTATCCGAATGGGTACACACATTTCCCCCAGATATACCTGTGGACTTGTATCCGAATGGGTACAAACATTTCCCCCAGATATACCTATGGACTTGTATCCGAATGGGTACACACATTTCCCCCAGATATACCTATGGACTTGTATCCGAATGGGTACAAACATTTCCCCCAGATATACCTATGGACTTGTATCCGAATGGGTACACACATTTCCCCCAGATATACCTATGGACTTGTATCCGAATGGGTACACACATTTCTCCCAGATATACCTATGGACTTGTATCCGAATGGGTACACACATTTCCCCCAGATATACCTATGGACTTGTATCCGAATGGGTACACACATTTCTCCCAGATATACCTATGGACTTGTATCCGAATGGGTACACACATTTCTCCCAGATATACCTATGGACTTGTATCCGAATGTTTTATGACTGCATTATCGCGACTATAGCCTGGCAACAGGCGTCCATATATTTTGCCTGGTCAGTCAAATAAATATATTTTTACACCGAGACTATTAATTGGGCCGTATTGAGTTTCTGAAAATGTCATTTGGCTAGAGGTTAAAACTCGACAGACTGGACCACAGGCTATCGTGATTCATATGTTTGGAGTGATATTGAATATATTTAAGTTGTGTTCTTAACTTCTTAGGTAGCATATACAAAAACATTATGACACATAGCAGCCATTTTTGCTGAAATATTTGCCATGACATAAGACAACAGGAGAACGATTTACAACTAGCATGCTACAGATGTCTATAATAAACTAGTAGCAACATAATCGATATCTTACTTAAATTTCATACAAATCAAATATTTGCAATATCATTACCAACATGTTTTATATACATGTAGCAGACACAATAAAGGGACACTTTATTCGCTAGTACATTTTACATCTAACCTGTACATACAGCATCTTTGTAAGTAAGGTCATGCGTCAAATTAAGCATGTATACGTATGCTACGACGAAGAAACAAAGTCGGACATAGTAATCGTTCCCTGTACAGCGACCCCCTACTTCACCTCAACCAATGGATGTGACACAGTTCGTACATAATACTTATGATGATTCCATAGGTGTGACATATACAACTTTTCAAAGTCTGATTACAGAGCGTTGGAAAGTTCCTGCACTATTGGAATTTCACATCAAGTTGTTTAAGATAAGGCTGTTCGATTAGCGCAGTGGTTAGCCTGATCGCTTCTCACCAATGCAACCCGGGTTCGATCCTCAGACCAGGAAGTATGGTGAGATGGTCGCCAGATCGGACAGGTGGGTTTTCTCCGGGTACTCCGGTTTCCTCCCACACGAATGACCACATACGCGTACATCGAGAGTGATTAATATAAGTTGCTAAAACTTTCTTCGCAATCGTTGTAAAATAAATAATGTTTACAGCTAAGATAAGTCCAATAACTGTGTGTGAAATTGTAACAAAAGTACTTTTTATAAATACGAAGGTATGCAACATTCAATAGCTGTTGTCTGTGTGACTGCTTCCAATACTTATGTTGCTTTAATCTAACTGTAGAAGAACGTTTGGTTAAACCTGTTGGAATAAAACTGATTATGCAGTGGAACCAGTAGTAAACCTGTTGGAATAAAACTGTTTATGCAGTGGAACCAGTAGTAAACCTGTTGGAATAAAACTGATTATGCAGTGGAACCAGTAGTAAACCTGTTGGAATAAATCTGTTTATGCAGTGGAACCAGTAGTAAACCTGTTGGAATAAAACTGTTTATGAAGTGGAACCAGTAGTAAACCTGTTGGAATAAAACTGTTTATGCAGTGGAACCAGTAGTAAACCTGTTGGAATAAAACTATGCAGTGGAACCAGTAGTAAACCTGTTGGAATAAAACTGTTTATGCAGTGGAACCAGTAGTAAACATGTTGGAATAAAACTATTTATGCAGTGGAACCAGTAGTAAACCTGTTGGAATAAAACTGTTTATGCAGTGGAACCAGTAGTAAACCTGTTGGAATAAAACTGTTTATGCAGTGGAACCAGTAGTAAACATGTTGGAATAAATATGTTTATGCAGTGGAACCAGTAGTAAACCTGTTGGAATAAAACTGATTATGCAGTGGAACCAGTAGTAAACCTGTTGGAATAAAACTGATTATGCAGTGGAACCAGTAGTAAACCTGTTGGAATAAAACTGATTATGCAGTGGAACCAGTAGTAAACCTGTTGGAATAAATCTGTGTATGCAGTGGAACCAGTAGTAAACCTGTTGGAATAAAACTGTTTATGCAGTGGAACCAGTAGTAAACATGTTGGAATAAATCTTTTTATGCAGTGGAACCAGTAGTAAACATGTTGGAATAAAACTGATTATGCAGTGGAACCAGTAGTAAACCTGTTGGAATAAAACTGATTATGCAGTGGAACCAGTAGTAAACATGTTGGAATAAAACTGTTTATGCAGTGGAACCAGTAGTAAACCTGTTGGAATAAATCTGTTTATGCAGTGGAACCAGTAGTAAACCTGTTGGAATAAAACTGATAATGCAGTGGAACCAGTAGTAAACCTGTTGGAATAAAACTGATTATGCAGTGGAACCAGTAGTAAACCTGTTGGAATAAAACTTGTATATGCAGTGGAACCAGTAGTAACCATGTTGGAATAAAACTGATTATGCAGTGGAACCAGTAGTAAACTTGTTGGAATAAAACTTGTATATGCAGTGGAACCAGTAGTAAGACAGTTGGAATAAAACTGTTTATGCAGTGGAACCAGTAGTACACCTGTTGGAATAAAACTATTTATGCAGTGGAACCAGTAGTAAACCTGTTGGAATAAAACTGATTATGCAGTGGAACCAGTAGTAAACCTGTTGGAATAAAACTTGTATATGCAGTGGAACCAGTAGTAACCATGTTGGAATAAAACTGATTATTCAGTGGAACTAGTAGTAAATGTGTTGGAATAAAACTGTTTATGCAGTGGAACCAGTAGTAAGACAGTTGGAATAAAACTGTTTATGCAGTGGAACCAGTAGTACACCTGTTGGAATAAAACTATTTATGCAGTGGAACCAGTAGTAAACCTGTTGGAATAAAACTGTTGATGCAGTGGAACCAGTAGTAAACCTGTTGGAATAAAACTGATTATGCAGTGGAACCAGTAGTAAACCTGTTGGAATAAAACTGTTTATGCAGTGGAACCAGTAGTAAATATTTTGGAATAAAACTGTTTATGCAGTGGAACCAGTAGTAAACCTGTTGGAATAAAACTGTTTATGCAGTGGAACCAGTAGTAAGACTGTTGGAATAAAACTGTTTATGCAGTGGAACCAGGAGTAAACCTGTTGGAATAAAACTGTTTATGCAGTGGAACCAGTAGTAAGACTGTTGGAATAAAACTGTTTATGCAGTGGAACCAGTAGTAAACATGTTGGAATAAAACTGTTTATGCAGTGGAACCAGTAGTAAACCTGTTGGAATAAAACTGTTTGTGCAGTGGAACCAGTAGTAAACATGTTGGAATAAATCTGTGTATGCAGTGGAACCAGTAGTAAACATGTTGGAATAAAACTGTTTATGCAGTGGAACCAGTAGTAAACCTGTTGGAATAAATCTGTTTATGCAGTGGAACCAGTAGTAAACATGTTGGAATAAAACTGTTTATGCAGTGGAACCAGTAGTAAACCTGTTGGAATAAATCTGTTTATGCAGTGGAACCAGAAGTAAACCTGTTGGAGTAAAACTATTTATGCAGTGGAACCAGTAGTAAACCTGTTGGAATAAAACTGTTTATGCAGTGGAACCAGTAGTAAACCTGTTGGAATAAAACTGTTTATGCGGTGGAACCAGTAGTAAACCTGTTGGAATAAAACTGATTATGCAGTGGAACCAGTAGTAAACCTGTTGGAATAAATCTGTTTATGCAGTGGAACCAGTAGTAAACCTGTTGGAATAAAACTGTTTATGAAGTGGATCCAGTAGTAAACCTGTTGGAATAAAACTGTTTATGCAGTGGAACCAGTAGTAAACCTGTTGGAATAAAACTATGCAGTGGAACCAGTAGTAAACCTGTTGGAATAAAACTGTTTATGCAGTGGAACCAGTAGTAAACATGTTGGAATAAAACTATTTATGCAGTGGAACCAGTAGTAAACCTGTTGGAATAAAACTGTTTATGCAGTGGAACCAGTAGTAAACCTGTTGGAATAAAACTGTTTATGCAGTGGAACCAGTAGTAAACATGTTGGAATAAATATGTTTATGCAGTGGAACCAGTAGTAAACCTGTTGGAATAAAACTGATTATGCAGTGGAACCAGTAGTAAACCTGTTGGAATAAAACTGATTATGCAGTGGAACCAGTAGTAAACCTGTTGGAATAAAACTGATTATGCAGTGGAACCAGTAGTAAACCTGTTGGAATAAATCTGTGTATGCAGTGGAACCAGTAGTAAACCTGTTGGAATAAAACTGTTTATGCAGTGGAACCAGTAGTAAACATGTTGGAATAAATCTTTTTATGCAGTGGAACCAGTAGTAAACATGTTGGAATAAAACTGATTATGCAGTGGAACCAGTAGTAAACCTGTTGGAATAAAACTGATTATGCAGTGGAACCAGTAGTAAACATGTTGGAATAAAACTGTTTATGCAGTGGAACCAGTAGTAAACCTGTTGGAATAAATCTGTTTATGCAGTGGAACCAGTAGTAAACCTGTTGGAATAAAACTGATAATGCAGTGGAACCAGTAGTAAACCTGTTGGAATAAAACTGATTATGCAGTGGAACCAGTAGTAAACCTGTTGGAATAAAACTTGTATATGCAGTGGAACCAGTAGTAACCATGTTGGAATAAAACTGATTATGCAGTGGAACCAGTAGTAAACTTGTTGGAATAAAACTTGTATATGCAGTGGAACCAGTAGTAAGACAGTTGGAATAAAACTGTTTATGCAGTGGAACCAGTAGTACACCTGTTGGAATAAAACTATTTATGCAGTGGAACCAGTAGTAAACCTGTTGGAATAAAACTGATTATGCAGTGGAACCAGTAGTAAACCTGTTGGAATAAAACTTGTATATGCAGTGGAACCAGTAGTAACCATGTTGGAATAAAACTGATTATTCAGTGGAACTAGTAGTAAATGTGTTGGAATAAAACTGTTTATGCAGTGGAACCAGTAGTAAGACAGTTGGAATAAAACTGTTTATGCAGTGGAACCAGTAGTACACCTGTTGGAATAAAACTATTTATGCAGTGGAACCAGTAGTAAACCTGTTGGAATAAAACTGTTGATGCAGTGGAACCAGTAGTAAACCTGTTGGAATAAAACTGATTATGCAGTGGAACCAGTAGTAAACCTGTTGGAATAAAACTGTTTATGCAGTGGAACCAGTAGTAAATATTTTGGAATAAAACTGTTTATGCAGTGGAACCAGTAGTAAACCTGTTGGAATAAAACTGTTTATGCAGTGGAACCAGTAGTAAGACTGTTGGAATAAAACTGTTTATGCAGTGGAACCAGTAGTAAACCTGTTGGAATAAAACTGTTTATGCAGTGGAACCAGTAGTAAGACTGTTGGAATAAAACTGTTTATGCAGTGGAACCAGTAGTAAACATGTTGGAATAAAACTGTTTATGCAGTGGAACCAGTAGTAAACCTGTTGGAATAAAACTGTTTGTGCAGTGGAACCAGTAGTAAACATGTTGGAATAAATCTGTGTATGCAGTGGAACCAGTAGTAAACATGTTGGAATAAAACTGTTTATGCAGTGGAACCAGTAGTAAACCTGTTGGAATAAATCTGTTTATGCAGTGGAACCAGTAGTAAACATGTTGGAATAAAACTGTTTATGCAGTGGAACCAGTAGTAAACCTGTTGGAATAAATCTGTTTATGCAGTGGAACCAGAAGTAAACCTGTTGGAGTAAAACTATTTATGCAGTGGAACCAGTAGTAAACCTGTTGGAATAAAACTGTTTATGCAGTGGAACCAGTAGTAAACCTGTTGGAATAAAACTATTTATGCAGTGGAACCAGTAGTAAACATGTTGGAATAAAACTGTTTATGCAGTGGAACCAGTGGTAAACCTGTTGGAATAAAACTGATTATGCAGTGGAACCAGTAGTAAACCTGTTGGAATAAAACTGATTATGCAGTGGAACCAGTAGTAAACCTGTTGGAATAAAACTGATTATGCAGTGGAACCAGTAGTAAACATGTTGGAATAAAACTGTTTATGCAGTGGAACCAGTAGTAAACCTGTTGGAATAAATCTGTTTATGCAGTGGAACCAGAAGTAAACCTGTTGGAGTAAAACTATTTATGCAGTGGAACCAGTAGTAAACCTGTTGGAATAAAACTGTTTATGCAGTGGAACCAGTAGTAAACATGTTGGAATAAAACTATTTATGCAGTGGAACCAGTAGTAAACATGTTGGAATAAAACTGTTTATGCAGTGGAACCAGTGGTAAACCTGTTGGAATAAAACTGATTATGCAGTGGAACCAGTAGTAAACCTGTTGGAATAAAACTGATTATGCAGTGGAACCAGTAGTAAACATGTTGGAATAAAACTGATTATGCAGTGGAACCAGTAGTAAACCTGTTGGAATAAAACTGTTTATGCAGTGGAACCAGTAGTAAACCTGTTGGAATAAAACTCTTTATGTAGTGGAACCAGTAGTAAACCTATTGGAATAAAACTGTTTATGCAGTGGAACCAGTAGTAAACATGTTGGAATAAAACTGTTTATGCAGTGGAACCAGTAGTAAACATGTTGGAATAAAACTGTTTATGCAGTGGAACCAGTAGTAAACATGTTGGAATAAAACTGTTTATGCAGTGGAACCAGTAGTAAACCTGTTAGACTAAAACTGTTTATGCAGTGGAACCAGTAGTATACCTGGTGGAATAAAACTGTTTATGTAGTGGACCCAGTAGTAAACCTGTTGGAATAAAACTGTTTATGCAGTGGAACCAGTAGTAAACCTGTTGGAATAAAACTGTTTATGCAGTGGAACCAGTAGTAAACCTGTTGGAATAAAACTGTTTATGCAGTGGAACCAGTAGTAAACCTGTTGGAATAAAAATGTTTATGCAGTGGAACCAGTAGTAAACCTGTTGGAATAAAACTGTTTATGCAGTGGAACCAGTAGTAAACCTGTTAGACTAAAACTGTTTATGCAGTGGAACCAGTAGTAAACCTGTTGGAATAAAACTGTTTATGCAGTGGAACCAGTAGTAAATATGTTGGAATAAAACTGATAATGCAGTGGAACCAGTAGTAAACCTGTTGGAATAAAACTGATTATGCAGTGGAACCAGTAGTAAACCTGTTGGAATAAAACTTGTATATGCAGTGGAACCAGTAGTAAGACAGTTGGAATAAAACTGTTTATGCAGTGGAACCAGTAGTACGCCTGTTGGAATAAAACTATTATGCAGTGGAACCAGTAGTAAACCTGTTGGAATAAAACTGTTTATTCAGTGGAACCAGTAGTAAACCTGTTGGAATAAAACTGTTGATGCAGTGGAACCAGTAGTAAACCTGTTGGAATAAAACTGATTATGCAGTGGAACCAGTAGTAAACCTGTTGGAATAAAACTGTTTATGCAGTGGAACCAGTAGTAAATATTTTGGAATAAAACTGTTTATGCAGTGGAACCAGTAGTAAACCTGTTGGAATAAAACTGTTTATGCAGTGGAACCAGTAGTAAACCTGTTGGAATAAAACTATTTATGCAGTGGAACCAGTAGTAAACCTGTTGGAATACAACTGTTTATGCAGTGGAACCAGTAGTAAACCTGTTGGAATAAAACTGTTTATGCAGTGGAACCAGTAGTTAACCTGTTGGAATAAAACTATTTATGCAGTGGAACCAGTAGTAAACCTGTTGGAATAAAACTGTTTATGCAGTGGAACCAGTAGTAAACCTGTTGGAATAAAACTATTTATGCAGTGGAACCAGTAGTAAACCTGTTGGAATAAAACTGTTTATGCAGTGGAACCAGTAGTAAACCTGTTGGAATACAACTGTTTATGCAGTGGAACCAGTAGTAAACCTGTTGGAATAAAACTGTTTATGCAGTGGAACCAGTAGTAAACCTGTTGGAATACAACTGTTTATGCAGTGGAACCAGTAGTAAATATGTTGGAATAAAACTGATTATGCAGTGGAACCAGTAGTAAACCTGTTGGAATACAACTGTTTATGCAGTGGAACCAGTAGTAAATATGTTGGAATAAAACTGATTATGCAGTGGAACCAGTAGTAAATATGTTGGAATAAAACTGATTATGCAGTGGAACCAGTAGTAAACATGTTGGAATAAAACTATTTATGCAGTGGAACCAGTAGTAAACCTGTTGGAATAAAACTGTTTATGCAGTGGAACTAGTGGTAAACCTGTTGGAATAAAACTGTTTATGCAGTGGAACTAGTGGTAAACATGTTGGAATAAAACTGTTTATGCAGTGGAACCAGTAGTAAACCTGTTGGAATAAAACTGTTTATGCAGTGGAACTAGTGGTAAACCTGTTGGAATAAAACTGTTTATGCAGTGGAACTAGTGGTAAACCTGTTGGAATAAAACTGTTTATGTAGTGGAACCAGTAGTAAATCATTATAGCGGGGAACATTACGCGAACAAGGAATATAATAAAGAGTATATTAGTTTTAACAATGTTGACTAGAAAATTGTGCATACTAATCTTGGCGAATGCCACATTATAATTCTGACTTCCCATTTATAAGGAAAACTAATGATTTGGCCATACACAGATTTTGTACACACACTCTAACCTCAAGTGGCAAATAAAGTAAATAATATGCGTCTGTACAGGAAATGGTATCACATAAAATTTGACAGAGCTTTACCTAGATATATTTACAATACGACATCATTCAATAATGTAATCATTACATGTAGAACATTAAAGTAGCAATCCTGATTTACAAGTATTCAACCAATTAAAGTAGCAATCCTGATTTACAAGTATTCAACCAATTAAAGTAGCAATCCTGATTTACAAGTATTCAACCAATTAAAGTAGCAATCCTTATTTACAAGTATTCAACCAATTAAAGTAGCAATCCTGATTTACAAGTATTCAACCAATTAAAGTAGCAATCCTGATTTACAAGTATTCAACCAATTATCAACATAAGCAGTTATGTTCTGTTTAATAAATTGCTATATCATTGCAGTAAATGATGGTGATGACGTCAGATGTAACATGGATTTGGGTATGACGGATTATGGAATAGACAATTTCCACATATCAGCATCGAGTGCACTGCCTGAATTTCCTGCAGTATCTGCCCGGCCGTTTCTATCCAGCTGGTGTGCGAGTATAAACGACTCCTCTCCCTTCATACAGGTAAGATATATACCTTGAATCTTATAAATACAATGACGTAGAGTTGTATACAATTAAAACTGTCAATATGGCTTATGTGAGATAAGTATGTAATTTCATTGTAACTAATGCTGACACTTCACTTCGCAGTTTGAAAAATATAGAACAATATATATAGGATCTTACACTCGTGATGATTTCATGGCATATTTTATGACACGGGTTTTGGATGTTGCTGTTAAGCGAACCTTTTGGCGAGGTTAATTGCAATATTCCAAAACTCGTTTCATAAAATATTGTATGAAATCATCACGAGTGTAAGATCTTTTTTATCACATTACCATAGTAACATTACCATAGCGCACTCGTTTTAATAAATAACGTTGCAACTTTCAATTGAGCGCCAAGTGTCGGCACAAATTGTCATTGACGTTATTAAATTGTCATGACGTCACTACGCAGCGTTATATATTTATGCTTTAAACAGTGTTACAATTGCGTCGGGACGTCTTTTTAATCGTAGTTTGTCTTAACGTTACGTACCAATTGAAATAGAAACATGTATACTTACAAATGATACCGTTATTCTCTCAACCAATCAGAATCCGTACAGGTGTTATTACACATGTGTACATATAAGTCATTATGAGATGACTGTATTACACTGAGTACATGCAAAGTTATGTGATAAAATATTTAGTAACACAACAGCGATACAAATATGCACGGTTATTACACATTTGCCAGATCTGATTGAGGTTGATAAATGATCTCTTAAAACATTTTGGTTGCACGATAGTGCTGGTATTGAATTTCACAATTTAATTTGAAACTTGTATTAATAACGTTTTAATTTAACAATTAGCTACTACTCCTCAGTTTTACCTTGTACATATTAAGGTTTGAATGTTTTCTAAATGTAATAATATCAATGTGATCATGCCTGTATGACTGTGATATTCTGAATTATATCTCTTGTAATTCTGTATTACTAAATGGCTATGTTATGTTCATATTTTATTTTATGACTTGTATATGTACATAGATGAGACAATGATACAGATTACAACTTTGTTTTAGATTAATTTGGCTCACGCTGTGACACTAGAAGGCATAACAATTTGGAATGTTGAAGATACTTTCGAACGTGTCGTGAATGGTTCCATAAAGAAACAATTCATTCAGATTGGTAGTAGATCGTTTAGTGTATCTTTCGCTCTGACAAAGGACAAGTTTACTCCATATAACAAGGTACATCTATATTAAGATCATTGTCACATATTAAAGATTGATATATTACGCGTCGTTACAAGTAATGTCGTTGTCATAATACAATAACGTGAAACACCCTTGTAACTGTCACACAACGACTACGTTTGCATTATAGCAGATACTGTGAATGGAGATATGTATTACACGTGCTTTATTCCATGAACGTTTGCATTATAGCAGATACTGTGAATGGAGATATGTATTACACGCGCTTTATTCCATGAACGTTTGCATTATAGCAGATACTGTGAATGGAGACATGTATTACACGCGCTTTATTCCATGAACGTTTGCATTATAGCAGATACTGTGAATGGAGACATGTATTACACGCGCTTTATTCCATGAACGTTTGCATTATAGCAGATACTGGGAATGGAGACATGTATTACACGCGCTTTATTCCATGAACAAATGACGTTATTCACATTATGATGCTTTGTAAGGAAAAACATTGGTTCATTTCTCAAACCGTATCATTTATTTTAATGAATGACAGCTTCGTTCTCCTATTGATTGGAGTTGTTGTACACAGAATTTGGAATTCAGATATGTCAACTATATACCAAGACAAATTCTAAAAACCAACAATGTAAATAGCAATTTTATTTTGATCGATATTTCTGAGGCACGCTTCGCACACCTAGCTTCCGTCAGTTGTACCCTAAGCAGACGTGGAAGATAAGCATTGCTAATCACGTGTCGCCTGTGTTATATACAAGCCGCACTACACAATAAATACATGTATGTGTCGCCTGTGTTATATACAAGCCGCACTACACAATAAATACATTTATTTGTCGCCTGTTTTATATAAAAGCCGCACTACACAATAAATACATGTATTTGTCGCCTGTGTTATATACAAGACGCACTACACAATAAATACATGTATTTGTCACCTGTGTTATATACAAACCGCACTACACAATAAATACATGTATTTGTCGCCTGTGTTATATACAAGCCGCACTACACAATAAATACATGTATTTGTCGCCTGTGTTATATACAAGCCAAACTACACAATAAATACATGTATGTGTCGCCTGTGTTATATATAAGACGCACTACACAATAAATACATGTATTTGTCGCCTGTGTTATATGCAAGCCGCACTACACAATAAATACATGTATTTGTCGCCTGTGTTATATACAAACCGCACTACACAATAAATACATGTATGTGTCGCCTGTGTTATATACAAGCTGCACTACACAATAAATACATGTATTTGTCACCTGTGTTATATGCAAGCCGCACTACACAATAAATACATGTATTTGTCGCCTGTGTTATATACAAGCCGCACTACACAATAAATACATGTATGTGTCGCCTGCGTTATATACAAGACGCACTACACAATAAATACATGTATTTGTCGCCTGTGTTATATACAAGCCACACTACACAATAAATACATGTATTTGTCGCCTGTGTTATATACAAGCCTCACTACACAATAAATACATGTATGTGTCGCCTGTGTTATATGCAAGCCGCACTACACAATAAATACATGTATGTGTCGCCTGTGTTATATACAAGCCGCACTACACAATAAATACATGTATGTGTCGCCTGTGTTATATACAAGCCGCACTATACAATAAATACATGTATGTGTCGCCTGTGTTATATACAAGCCGCACTACACAATAAATACATGTATTTGTCGCCTGTTTTATATACAAGCCGCACTACACAATAAATACATGTATTTGTCGCCTGTGTTATATACAAGCCGCACTACACAATAAATACATGTATGTGTCGCCTGCGTTATATACAAGACGCACTACACAATAAATACATGTATTTGTCGCCTGTGTTATATACAAGCCGCACTACACAATAAATACATGTATTTGTCGCCTGTGTTATATACAAGCCGCACTACACAATAATTACATTTATTTGAATTACAGTAATACAAGTTTCACATCGATTCAGCCTAACACATTTTGAAAGTATACAGATTATGCCAGCAAAGGACTGCATAAAGTCATAATTGACGGCCGGTTATATAATAGTGTATTCATACTCTACGTGTCACAGTATTTCAATTTGGAATCACTGTTTCTTAAAACAGCGATGCGAAAGCATTAAATCATTTAGGATATCTCGCCATATTTTAAAACCATGAGTAGTAGATAAAGGTGGCTATACTGATTTAGAAAATGAGCTTAATCCATATTTTATGACATTATATCCATGGCAATACAGTCAGTGTTTCGCCTTACAAATAGGTATCCAATCTACCCCAAATTATATTGTGTACGTTCCATGTTATATTTAAAATTATACTTGGCATATATATTATGTGGACATGTTTTAATGTACAAAATACAGTAATTTACCCAATAATTAATACGATCGTATATTCTAGATTTTTCAGGTAGATGCATTGCGTCCTGTAGAAGAACCTCAAAGTTTCGTATTTCATAGACCAGTGTACGCCAAATTAATAAAACTATATATCATAGAGTCTCTGTCACATAGCTTATCCTGTCTTCGATTTGAGATACATGGATGCAGAAAAACAGGTACAAATAATGATACATATTTAAAGCAGCACCAAATCCAATGAAATAAAATATATTCATGTATATATGTTATATAGTTTAATTGATTACTAGACACATTCTTCGAACATTATTTGAATTCATATTTTCCATCAGTAAACTATATTGTACGATCTCATCAAATTTGAAAAGCATGCTTTCAAATGACTGCTAGCCCCAGTCTCATGATACAAAATTACTGTATTATTGGATTCAGTAATAATCATGTGATTATGTCGTTTAGAAAATTAAATTCAGACTTATGGATAAATAATGATTAACAGACGTTTCAGCCGAAATGTCTACAATGAAAGATGCTGTAAATCAAAACATTATGCCCATGTGCAAATGGTGATATATAGCTAATTATTCACAAATCATTATGCCCATGTGCAAATGGTGATATATAGCTAATTATTCACAAAACATTATGCCCATGTGCAAATGGTGATATATAGCTAATTATTCACAAATCATTATGCCCATGTGCAAATGGTGATATATAGCTAATTATTCACAAAACATTATGCCCATGTGCAAATGGTGAGATATAACTAAATATTCACAAATCATTATGCCCATGTGCAAATGGTGAGATATAACTAATTATTCACAAATCATTATGCCCATGTGCAAATGGTGAGATATAACTAAATATTCACAAATCATTATGCCCATGTGCAAATGGTGAGATATAACTAAATATTCACAAATCATTATGCCCATGTACAAATGGTGATATATAGCTAATTATTCACAAATCATTATGCCCATGTGCAAATGGTGATATATAGCTAATTATTCACAAAACATTATGCCCATGTGCAAATGGTGAGATATAACTAAATATTCACAAATCATTATGCCCATGTGCAAATGGTGAGATATGACTAAATATTCACAAAACATGTTGTTTGATCTCAGAGTAATAATCAGGATATAAAATACTTTAATCTTCATTTATTTTACAACGATCTCGAAACAAGCTTTAACAACTTATATTGATCACTCCAGTTGACTAAGATGAAAGCATATATGGGGTCATTTGTTGAACGCTATGTCTGTTTATTAGTTGCATATCGTCGTTTCCCGGCATAATATTTTCAATGAAATTATATGCTACAATAGGTAATTTCCTCCGATTTATTGTCGCTTGTATTCTATGTATAAACCATCTTACTCTCAAATATAAATGCAACAGTTAATTTGATACTGTTTAATATGTTTAATAATTTAAAGGTACGAAGAAACTGCAGTGCAATTCATCAAAAACTATGAACGTAATGCCAGTATTTATCAACTCAGTTGATAGCTCGTATGTGTTGAAGAACATATCACTTGAGCAATGTGAACTTTCATGCATAGAAAGCCTCAACTGCAGCTTTATCAATAGTCTAGCTGATGATTCATGTCTACATTACACCCCCAGCGAGGTTGGGTTGTGGCACATTCAAACTCCAGAAAGTACATCGGATGTCTCCTCCACTAAAAGCTGCGAATTAGGTATTATGTTCCTATTTGTTACAAACATTTACAGTACTATTTTATGTTTAGAATAATCGGCAATGAAGGTAATATTAAATACAATTACACGTGTAGATTGGTTGATACTAATTTGAGATCGGTTCTCTTATTTCATTGATTATTGTGAGTGGATTAAACTGTATTTGTTCTATTTCAGATTATATAAATACTCCACACATTGTATACAGTATCTCTAAAGACAGAAATCATACGATGTTATCCTATATCTCCATGGTAACGAATGTCAGCATAATATCAAGCATCGGTTACCCGTTATACTATGGTAGTGGAGAAAGTTACCAATGGCTCGTACGGTTTCCACAATTGGAATACATAGAGCTTATCATCACAAATGTTTCGTTGAGTATATATTATAAGGTGAGTGTGTGTCCCAGGTTATAGCTTTAAGTATATAATTATAAGGTGAGTGTTTTTGCTAGGCTATAGCGTTAAGTATATATAAGGTGAGTATTTGTGCTAGGTAATAGCTATAAGTATATATAAAGTGAGTGTTTGTGCTAGGTTACAGCTTTAAGTAGATATAAGGTGAGTGTTTGTGCTAGGTTATAGCTTTAAGTATATATAAGATTGTATTATGCAATAGATTTACGCAAATCAATATCAACACCTATGGCAACCAACACCCACCATAAATGTATCAGGATTTTGGTACGTATTTAAAAATACAAAGGAATTATGCTCACGTAATTCGTAATAACTCCTACGCCTTCTAAATTGTACACACCCATTTTACAATATTTTAGCAAACGTTTCTAGTAATGAATGTACATCTTGTGCCTTTATTGGTAGAGTCCGCCTCCGTGGTCGAGTGGTTAAGGTCACTGATTTGAATACCACTGTACCCTATCATCACTGATGGTCACGGGTTCGAGCCCCGCTCAAGCCGTGTCTATTTATATGAACAAGTTGGCAATTTCTTACGGAGGTTGGGGCATTTAGTACTTGTTAACCGCTAGAGTCTGCATAGGAAAAGGGTGTTGTTAGATAAAATGCCCGCCGGCGATATAGCCCAAACTTGTGCTGATGAAGGCTTAAAATCAGAACAAACAAATAAACAAAGAAATAAACATTATTGATCGATCATTATGTTTCATTTTACGATACCGCTTTACTCTTTTAAGATGCATACACGTATCTGAAATCTGAATTATTCGTTATGTCGAATTCCGTCGGACCGAACAAAATACTTCAACAGAACCAAAATTTGACCTTTTTTTCATTATTTATCATTCGCTGTGCTGACTCACGTAAGGGAATATGGTCTTCATCGGAAGATGTTTCTCTTTCTCTCCGATGCTTTTCAGGTTATGGGGTATGAGCTATTATTTTCATCATTTTCTCGTTCATTCTCAATCTCCATGTCCCCACCTTCATTCTCATTGGACTCTGGAGGGACTACATCTACGAAACTGTCTCATGTGAGGATTGTCTTGGATTTGCCAGTTAAAATTAGCTAAACTTGGCTAGTCTACACGAGCTATTGTTGTCTTGTCAGTTATTTGTTCACATAATTGTTTTGTCTCACTTTGGCTTCCGTCAAATTTCGGAGAATACTTTATGTTGATATTCTAACAGAAAACATTATATACTATTTGGAACTCTCTGGCACAGAATAACGTATTGCTGCGAGAACTGAGGTCAGCTGTTGGTCCCATGTCGTTTGATCCTCATGAACAAGGTTACACGGTTTTGAGCGTTCTGTCCGTACGTTAGATTGTGGATTGTAAAAGGTAGTCTTAGCATAACCTTAGCATAACCTTAGCATAACCTTAGCATAACCTTAGCATAACCTATATTAGATACTCCAGTGTTTCCAACACACAACCAAATATCGGGGATATCTCTTCGATCAACAAGTAAGCCGTCTGCTGACCAGATTTGTCAGGGACATTGAGCTCTTCTATCCAAACACTGTAGTGATCAACACATGTCACTCTATTATTGTTTCCAGGCTAGTCGGCAATGGTATTATCCTATCATACACATGTGTATGGATGAATAACCTGTCAAATACGTTTGTTATTGTTTCGTTTTAAAACGGCTGGTTTGACATGTAACACATTGAGACACATACTCAATAAATTGTGTGTACACGTTTGGCCAGTAATAACGCTCTCTGCAATATTGCAACAGATTTCCATTAAATCATGATACTGTCTCACATGTTTTATGAGATGCTCACGGATATATAACCGTACCACATGGTCATTATCCGCATTGGACAAATAGTATAGAACATCTTCTAAAATATAAACATGTCTGAACTGCTTTAGGTGCAGTGTATTCTGCTAACTGAGACATAATGCGCATACTATCTTTATATTTGTCCACTTTCATGTAGAGGATTATCAAATGGGTCTGATTCCTTCAATTTTCATATAGCAAAATCTCTTTGATTGAAGTGGTTTGAATTTAAAGCATTTATCTGAAACGTTTGTCATTTATGTTGACACCAATGTGATCATCTTGTTTGGTAAAGGGGACTGTCTAAATGTCCTGCCTTAATCTTATACTCTGTGTGTTTTACGTTTATTTATCGTCGCTACCGGTTGCCCATATGAGCGACGCATCCTGACGAGATTAGTCATTTTAGATTTTGGAGGATAATGCATGATACAGACAGAGAATCATTTCAGAATCTCTTCTGGGATTTTTACGTGCACTTTACTGTGTAAAGCACCGACACGAGATATTAAAGTCCCAACTGAAAGACTGTTAATTTTAATTAAGTTCAGACGGGGGATGATATTGCACTGAATAAAGACAGACCCGTTCCAGAATCTTCTCTGGGCCTTTTACGTACACGATGTAATGCACAAGACCTCGGTTTAAAGTACTATCTGAAAGACTGTTAATTGTATTAGGCTCAGACGGGTGATCTTCTAGCGTCAAATACAGACCTTGACAACTGCGTTATATGCTTCTGTTATGTATTCTACTTCACATTTGTAAGCTGTAATATTGAGGGTCCATACTTGTAACTTCTTATTTTTAAATGTACAAGTGGATTGTTATCACATTGAATTATGAACTTACTATATATTTCGTTAAGATAACATATAGCAAATTCTAACCCATCCATGCCAACGTACATTAGTTGTAAGAACATCTGAGGTGCATTGCACAATCCGAATGGCATTTTGTTGAAGATATAGAGGCACTTGAAGGGAACACACGATGTTTTTCTTTGTCAGCCATTTCAACCTGCCAATATCCGCTTTTCAAATCGGGCGAACTGACCTACCTCAAATTAATTAATATTGCAAGAATGTCATCATCGATAAGGGGGTAAAGGAAAATCAATTTGATTCGCAATTTTGCTAAGTTTTCTAAAGTCAACACAAATAATGTTCTACCATCGCAAAAAAATATCAACGATGACAACAAGGATGCGTCATGCAAGTCATCTATTACTTTGCGATTATCGAGTGAAGTATAGTAAGGTCTAGATTTAATTGGTGTGTTTGAACCTGTGTCAATTCCTTCACCCGCCATGACCCTTTACAAATCAGTCTATTAATAACACCAAACATTGGTAGATCTCTACCATGCAGTATTCCCTTGTTCAGATACCAATGAAAGCCATGTGGTTGAATTTGTTTACGCTATGGAACTTAAGACAATGCCCGTCAAGTCGCATTAACCGCTAGCAATGCTAACAATCATTGTCGGTAGCATCATTATGAAAAGGAATTGGCATACGTGCTCAGTTTATTTTTCATGTCAAATATTGTGTGTATTGCCTATTTTATATATAATGTGTGTGAACTTTGCAAAACATGTTTAAACTAAGTAGACGAGATTATTTTAACGAACAGTGATTAAGCTCTAAGTTGTTATAGCTCTATATAAGGTGAGTATTTGTGTCATATTGAAGCTATATATATAATGTTTGTGTATATATAGCTGTAATTGCTGTAATTGCTGTTACATATATTGTATTGTCCATATATTACTCAATTAGTATACGATAGGGCATTGACTGAGCCGTATAACATCAGCGTTCATTCACTATTGATAGTTAGAGGCTTGTGTAAAATAGATGTTTGACTTGTTGATGCAGGTGATTCAGAAAACGACATCTTGTTTTATGAAATATATACCTGTCTGGATATTAACGATTCAGTTGATATACCGTGTTCTGCAACTCATGATACGCCATAATCATGATTTTGAACACGCGTTGTTATATGTCATTGCTCACCAACGGAACATAGACGTACGTAGATCTATATGTATTTTTTCATGTATCAGTGTAACACTGTCTAGTCACAATTTTTATTTCATTTATGATCTTGGTCAACTATCTGAATAGCGCATTTTCTTCTGATTATTTCATGAAACAGGATACCGGGTTGTGGTCATGTGATGATTCCATAACACTTACTGAATCGCGTGTGGTGTCTAGTGAACAGACGGGAAACAGTGGTGCAATTGACAATTCATATAATGACAGAATAGTACTCATTTATTCCAACACATCTGACTTATTGGTTACTTTTGCCAGCTGTCAGCATATGAACGGCGTGGATCATCAAGGCCGAGGATTCAGAGCTATTGTCCAAAAGCAAGGTGAGCATGCTTCGAATGCCGATATACACTATTCTGAATATGAGCAGTTTGAAGTACAGACACTCTGAGCTCAAATGGCTATAGGTTCAATCACTATTCAGCTAAATACGACACTGTATATTAGATGCATGAACAATTATATATTGTTTTCAGTTCATATTTAGTTCATATGTATATCGGTCGTATTCTGGTGTTGGTAGTGGCGGGGTGATTTAATGCCCACGCCTGTCTTATTGTTTACAGTGGTTATGATTTAAAGGTCCGGAGTTCGAGCCCCGCTGGAGCCGTTACGAGTGTGCCCTTAGGCAAGGCATTTAAATTCCACGTTGCCTCCTCTCTCCCTCGTGGCGATGCATTCCACCAGGAATGAGGTCTCGAGGGTGATTAATATAAGTTGCAAGAACTTGTTTCGCAATCGAACTAAAATTAATTTGTATAAACTGAAATTTTTTTCAATTTCGCCTTTCATTTGAAAATGGTGTGTCATAAAAACTATATTTATTCATGAATAATAGCATATTCCTGATATTCCCTTTATCTGTATATCAATTGTTACATTTGCTTTATCTTTTGCAGACATTCCAGAGTGTTTTTCACTAGGAAATATAAATGAGATGCTTGATGAACATACAGAATTCTGCGACATGCCGCATATGTCGTTCTCGCCTATGTCGTACTACAACCTTCTCTTTAGAGGACTAACCGAAAAATGGACCATTTACCAGAAGACCAGATCTTTTAGGATAGAAATTGTCCATTTTTTTATAAAATGTTTCACTGGTGAATACAATACATAGTCACAAGAATGTCATCGGGAGCTTGAAATGATAGCTTTTGTGCAAAATAAAATATTTATGAGAAATTACAATGATAAATTTAAATTCATGCTTAAAATAATTATTGTTTTTGCTCGTACAAAAATATAAAGTGTAAATGCTCTTCAATTAACTTAATTGTAACTACAATGAAATTAATTGTAAATAATATCCAATAAAAGTTAATTATAAATGTAATACAATTGATAATAAAGCTAAATATGTCATTGTAATACATACATGAGATGGAATACAGGAGTATGTTGCATTCAACAGACTTGACATCTCTTCTCGACAGCCATGACATGAACTAATTGTAAATGCTATGCAGTCAAACTAACAGGATTTGAACAAGCAGATACAAATGCACTTACATTATAGCTCAAAATCAAACATATTTCGTTACTTCGCTTCCTTTCAGGTTCTGGATTTTTTCTGGAAGACAGGTTTAAAGGCCAGACAAAGTATTGTAACCTGAATAGACCGCCACATGTGATATACACTGCGTCTAGTTCTGTGATTGTGACGTTTGTTAAATCGCATATACATTCCGATGAATCATTTCGAATAGAGTATACGACAGTCCCAGAACCGTTACCAGAGACAATAACTACCAAGGCCGCCAGCATTCCAGGTAAGATTTTGCAAGTAGAAGTAGCTATTTATTTGTTTATTCAGCTGTACATTTAATTGATATTCAAGGGTACCGATATTAGAGTTGTGGTTACCAATTTAAAGAGTTCCATAATTGTTTAATAATATGTTAATAGTTTAGACTTTGTATTGTCCCCAATAACACTACATACTTTACAGTAAAAATGCGATTGTAGTATTTTAATGTTTGTTTTTATTTTTTTTATTCTTCTACCATGAATTAATTAAGATATGTAACTAATTAATAGAACACGATTGTTTCATTTCACTATCCGACTGGATATAAATATATGCGGCATTAGGCAAAACTAGATGAATAATTGGTACATAGTTCATTAAAGCGACATTACATCGCAAAAAGCATAATTCATTTGTTAGGTATAACTAGCATCGCTAATATAGCTTCTTCCAACATAATTCGAACTTTCAAACAATAGACATTATATGTGCTGTCTACACACTCTCAGAAGTAAAAGTAGGATTTCATATAGCGGTCAGCCACGTTTGTTTTTATTGAAGTTTATACTAAGCATGTGACACTGTCGTTTTGAGATAATAAATCAGAGTTGTCTAAATATAAATATGCATGGGCACAAATGTGAGATATAACGGTAAATATGTACCATACATGTGTTTATTCAGGATAAACACCTTGTATTACGCATGGATGTTTACCATATTTACATTATTGTGTTATTAGACCAGGAGCCCAAGGGGGTCAGCCTAGCTGGAAAGTTAACCAATTGTCATGTATATAGCAATGGTCAATGTGCATGCCCATGTAAGGAAATGGACGTATGGCATGCTCATTCTGGTGGGTGTGGTCAGGAGGGCCATGAGAAAGAAACCCCAAAATTGAGCTAGATCAACTCGTGAGTTAACCTGATGAAACCTGCTGGAAAATGTTCGGCATAGTACCAGGTATCATGAATGACCACTGCCAGACATTTTCAGATGTGGGTTGTGCCCGCCAGACAACACCGAATGCCCCCACCCCCAAAATTGAGCTAGATCAGCTCATGAGTTAACCTGATGAAACCTACTGGAAAATGTTCAGCATAGTCCCAGGTATCTTGAATGACCACTGCCAGACATTTTCAGTGGTGGAATGTGCCTGCCAGATACCCCCCCAAATGCCCCCCATCTCCAACATATTTAAAGATGGCCACCATGAAAACCTATTTTTCTTATATCTCAAGTCCTAATTCACATAGTCATCATTTTGGTGTCAAAATATATTGGGGGGGGGGGACAAGAATTAAAAATATTCTACTTTTGACCAGCTCTGATATTTATTTCTACCATTTAAAGATGGCCTCCACTAATAAATAACATTTAATGTAAACAGTACATTTAATGTTATTTATTAGTGGAGGAAGAACCCTTATGGTATGGAAAAAATGTTATTTATTAGTGGAGGCCATAGCTTCAACCATAATTTAGTGTTAATATAAGTCTCAGTAAAAACATGTTGATGTTTATCATTTATATAGAAGGCAGTTACAGAATAAAATAACATAGGTCTCACTAGAAATATTTCTGAACATGGTGCTGGGAACAAAATCTAAAATATCAGCAGGGTGCTTAACATTTCAGCAGGGTATCATTTCTCAGCAGGGTAGATCACATTCTTTAATCATAATAATGAAAACCCTGTTAATAATAGAAATAGAAAGTAAAGGGTCAATTTGTAATGACTGAATGGGGTGACCTGTACATGGTAAGAAGGGATGCTGCCTGACCAGATGGGTGGCTATTTTTAGCACTGATGTAAGATTAGCAACATACTGGCTCTCATGAGGGCAGATATTAGCCCAGATATAATTTTGAGGGTGGTATGAAAACAACAACACAGGCAGCATTACAAGTATATTCCAAGCTGGGATTCCAAGACATCCTTCCAATCAAGAAATAGAGTTGACAGATGAACCAGTCCAAGGTAGGTTATTAACTTATTGTTGTAATATTGATAATCGAGACTAATAATGATATAAAAGCTGGTCCTACCGGGTTCCTACCTCAGCAGCAATTACTGATACCCCTGCCGGAGCATCCAGTACAGCATCTCAATCGACTGCTGAAGAACTGAATGAATGCAAGATAGGATTGGATCTGTATTGGTTTTCGAAACTGAGAGAAGGAAACACACCATTGCATGCTGGATTCATGAGCAAGTACATCAAGGACTCCTTACCACTCCAATGAATTTGCTACATGGACCCAATATCCAGATCCCCAACCAACAATGATGTGGTGAGAGAGACGATGATCCGGACAATGAACGTTGCAAAGGAAACAGGCCATATGCAGTTGTCACCTATGATTTGGCCATTGCGTTGAAAGCCTACTAAATACAAGCAATTGAAACCCCCTTGTTTGACAGCTTCCAGTCTATTATGGATGGGCATCTTGGGTCAACAGCTCAATTCTGGGCCATTTACATCTTCCTGATCAATCACCTCCACAGAGAGCTGCAGAGATGCATAAAGACGAATGACGTCGGTGGCTATATCCATGTATTCACAATGATGCTTGCAGTATACTTCACCCTGAACCGACCAAACTATGCCAGATGGGAAATACCTTTTCTGCAGAAGTTGAAGAGTTCAGACCCAAAGCTGCGTAAAGTACCGGTGAAGGGTGCGTTTTCCATCAGACGCACAAAGAAGTGTTACAGTAGATCGGCTGTTGACCTCTCTTTGGAGCAAGCGGTCAACCGTGATGCTGCATCCAAAATGAAGGGAATTGTTGACATCCAAACTTCTGATAACGCAATGTACCGATGGTCATTGACTATGACCCAGCGAGCTATGGCAATCACCGAGCTTAGAACATTCACTGGACTTGAACTGGGGGAAATGCAACAGCTCAATGCCGTCCCTCAAAAATCATAAGGGACAACAGTCAGATAGCTGAACTGAGTGGAAAAATTGACGAATTCTGCAATCCATTCACAGATGATGCTCCAACTTCCTTGGTGAATGTTGCAACCGGTCAAGCAGCATCTAAGGCAACTGTGTTATATCTACTCAATATGCTGAAAAGGGGTCAGGATGAAATGGATAAATTTCATGATGAATGGGACAACAGCCATCGATTTCTTCAACCTGTGAAACGTACGCGTGTACAGAACTTTGCTGTTCTGAACATGAAGAAAAAAGCAAAGCTACCCTCCTCACAGAAGACAAATGCTGAGAGCCTGTGTCCGTATGATCGTAGTCGTTGCAGAGAAAACAGCACTTGACCTTTGGAATGTTGGAACGCCATACCCACTGTCACTCGCACACTGTGATAGGGCGCATGTGAAAATGGAAAAAATCAGCATTGTTGAAAAAGTTTGAGTCCCTCCAGACAGAAACAATCACAGAAGCCGAGTTACCAAGATGTTATGTACAGGTCTATGATGGAGGAAATCTTCTTCATCCCGTCTTCTCACAAACAAACATGGGAGCATCATACGCATCAACTGCTCGGACGATGCTGTGGTATGTTCAGGGAGGGTTAATGAAGCACATGTTTGTTTCGACAAGTACGTGGAGAACTCCATCAAGGACAGTTAGAGAAAGTTGCGGTGTGCAGTTGATTCAGTATATGTCATAACCGGGCCAGATCAGACAATCAGACAGAGTGGGAAAACACTTCTCACCAATGGAGTATTCAAGAATGAACTTGCCAAGTTTCTCTTGCAAGAGTGGAGGAAAGATCATTACTGGAATATCTTTGGTGGAAATACCTTGCTTGATTCTTATGCTGGTGAGTGCGTTCAGTATGTCCGTGATGAGCACCATCATATTACTGTAACCAGCCCAGCACACATCCAAGGTGCCCACGAAGAGGCCGATACGTTGATTGTTTTCCACATCGCAAATATCACAGCAGGCAATGTCATGGTGAGG
The DNA here is from genome assembly GCA_014843695.1 of Archivesica marissinica. Taxonomy (NCBI): domain Eukaryota; kingdom Metazoa; phylum Mollusca; class Bivalvia; order Venerida; family Vesicomyidae; genus Archivesica; species Archivesica marissinica. The sequence goes on along the minus strand of CM026394.1, from coordinate 56,926,072 downwards.
GCATCTGACACCGATGTCTTAGTGCTATTGATTGGTGCCCTTGGACAGCAACGCCGAGAAGTCCGGGCTATGGCCAACATCATCATGTACTGTGGGATGGGAAACAGCAGGAGGTACATCAATGTGACCAACATTGCTGACGTCCTTGAAGAGCGCAAACCTAGACTTCCCAAAGCACTGCCCGGATACCATGCCTTCACTGGATGTGACTTTACATCGGCCTTTTACAGGTTGGCACAAGATATTTGTGTCTCAGTAAAATGTCTCTATTACGGTGTTGGTGTTATGATTTAATTAGCCATAGCATTTCTTTAAAATTTGATATATGGTGCATTTTGTTTGTGCGGATAACAAATCTGAAATGATAAAAATCGGGATAACCGGATTTGTATTTTTGAGCACTGATTGAATGGTCTCATTTTGAATTTGTACCTGATTTTTCAGGAAAGGCAAAACTAAACCCCTCGATCGTAGAGAAGGACAAGACTGGCTGCTACGTTAACCTCTTCATCAGTATGGGCGAAGTGCATGGTAGTGTTGATCTGTATGTCGCATCAGAGTTTGTCTGCCGCATGTATGCACAAAGCAAGACTCAAGATGTCAATGAAGCACGATAAAACAAACTGATGCAAATGACTGGCAAAGTTGATCAGGTAATTAAGGCACAAGAACCTTTAATATGATCATCATTATAAAATTAGAATACTTTACAGCATGTGCAGTTTTAGAGGGGGTGGAAGGGGTATGCCCCCTATTGAAAATCACTAAAAATTAACTCTGTAGAATGTTAATTTTTCAAATCGGACCATTATTAACAAAGTTATAGTGGAAGAAAATGTGCACACAGCCGGCACATATTAAGTGTAAGCTGTAGACTATTGGTACCCCCATTTCTGTTCTGGACACTACTTTGCATGACTGATGACTGCACACCCCCTTTAAAAAATCCTGGAGCTGCCCCTGTTACAACAGCTCTAATCATGCATTTTATTGACTTTCAGGAGAATCCACTGGCAAACATCAAACGTATCGACAGTGCCTTGCTGTCACCTTCTCAACGGACCCTCGAGATGAAGATTCGACGAACGCAGTATGTTACAGCATTGTGAACACATGCCATGACAGCATCTCCTGCCTGGGGACAGTTTGTCACCAACTGATTATGGATGGTATGTGAGGGACAACCTCCTGGAACCCAACCTGGTTTGAAGGGCCAGCCATACCAAATGGTTTGTTATGAATGGCAGGAACACAGCAGAGGACATGGAGGCTGAAGGTGACAGAGAGTCTGAGATGGAAATAGAAACTACTGATGGAGTGAGCGATTCAGATGGCGAAGCATGGAGTGAAGACTCAGATTCAGATAAGGAAGACGGGGATTACTTGTAGGAGATAACACCTCTAGAGAATCTAAGGGCTATACAGTATTATGCTGAACATTTTTTCAGTCACTTTCATCGAGTTTGGTAACTCATTAACTCAGATCTAGCTCTGTATTTGGAATGGGGGGGGGTAGGAGGTATATAGCAGGCACACGCAACCATAGATAATTACTTACCCGTGTACATGATACATACATGCCTATATCTATATGGTTTACTTAAAATCAATAAAGGAACTGAATTTAAATGTGTATTTCTGTTATGTGTCACCTTTTGGTGAATTCACAAAACATCCTGAATTGATGGCTATATATATATTTTTACAAAATATAATTAAACCTCCCCCCCCCCACATGATACTTGGGACTATGCCAAACATTTTCCAGTAGTTTCAGAAGGTTAACTCACAAGCTGATCTGGCTCAGATTTGGGGGTTGGGGCATTCGGGGGTGTCTGGCGGGCACAACCCACCACTGAAAATGTCTGGCAGTGGTCATTTGTGATACCTGGTACTATGCTGAACATTTTCCAGTAGGTTTCATCAGGTTAACTCATGAGCTGATCTAGCTCAATTTTGGGGGTGGGGGCATTCGGGGGTGTTTGGCGGGCACAACCCACCACTGAAAATGTCTGGCAGTGGTCATTTGTGATACCTGGGACTATGATGAACATTTTCCAGTAGGTTTCAATTTTGGGGTACCGGTTATAGAAGTCTGACGGGCACAACCCACCACCGAAAATGTCTGGCAGTGGCCATTTGTGATACCTGGGACTATGCCGGGCATTTTACAATAAGTTTCATTAGGTTAACTCATGAGCTGATCTAGCTCAATTTTGGGGTTCCTTTCTCATGGCCCTCCTGACCACACCCACCAGAATGAGCATGCCAGACGTCCATTTCCTTACATGGGTATGCACATTGACCATTGCTATATACATGAAAATTGGTTAACTTTCCAGCTAGGCTCACCCCTCTGGGCTCCTGTTCTATATGTCAACAACCACCATATACGACGATTGTTTATTAGTTGGTATACTGCTTTTCTGTGGCAATGCTTTGAAGAAGAAAAATGCAAGACAAGAGCAAATTACATTCTCTATTTTACAAATTGTCTATTTTCACCCAATGAGTTGACATACGTTTGTATTGACTGTTATGTGAGTGTGTTCCAAGTAGGTCGGCTGTGAGATCTCCGACGTTTCTTTGTTGTCTCTGGGTTCGAACACGACGTCCCAATTTATCCCAATCATGTTCGATGGGGTTGAGGTATCTGCTACGCGACGGCCAAGCAATAAGTCGGATGTTTTGTTGCTGAAGCAGCTGGCGAGTTGTTCGGGCATTGTGGCAGGGTGCATTATCTTGGACTAGCTGCATGCCTCTATTTGCATATAAATGCGGTATGGAATGTGTGCGCAGAATATGTTGTTGATACTGGACGCATTCAGGTTTCCATTGACAACGGCAAGTGGGAGTTGGTGTGTAGTGATATTCCGCCCCAAACCATCACCGACCCACCTCCAAACCAGTCCCTCTCTTTAACACAAGACCGGGCAAATCGCTCCCCTCGTCGTCTGTACACGCGAGCTCTGGCATAATTTCCAGACACTTTATACCTCGACTCGTCCGTGAACAAGACATTAGCCCAGTCAGCCCGGGTAAACATTAGCCCAGTCGGCCCGGGTAAACATTAGCCCAGTCGGCCCGGGTAAACATTAGCCCAGTCGGCCCGGGTAAACATTAGCCCAGTCGGCCCGGGTAAACATTAGCCCAGTCGGGTAAATCTAAGATGTTTCCTCGCCCTTCTCAGTGCTCGATGTCTCGGACTAACTTTAAGCCCACCTTTTGGACGCCTTGATCTCAGCTCGTACCCATGTAGATGCCTACGTACCGTTTGATCACTAATGAGACGTTGATGCGTACCTATGATGCATCTCGCCGTTTCCCTGGCATTCCTACGACGATTACGCGGTGCGTTATAAGGATATGTAGATCCTGTTGAGCGGTGGTTTCTTTTCCCCTGTGTCGTTTTGGAAGAGGGGTGATACTTCCTGTAGCTTGGAATTTCGCATTGCTATCGTCCTCGGCTGTCGGTTAAATACTCGTGCTACCTGAAATTAGACCAGATATAATTGTCAATACTAAATCAACGTAACGTAACACAACGTGAAATTAGACGCATCTACACGTTGGAATCAAGTCAAGCATTCACCAAAATATGTAATCACCGCTGCCAAACTGTCGATGTAATGTTTAAAGATGTACTACCTTTGGAAACTTTATAGTCCTTTTTCTAAATCATAAATTTAATAAATTACACTAGAAAATAATTTTCCTGACCAGCTGTGGCCATCTTGTTACGTCAACGTATTATTATACTAATAGTGATGTACTGTCGTTTAGAGATAATTTAACTATGATTAGTCTGCAAATAAATATGCATAGGCACACATGTGAGATATAACGGTAAATGTGTGTATCCAGAATAACGAGATGTATGGATTAGATTTACCGTTATATCTCACAATTGTGCCTATGCATATTTATTTGTAGACTGATCTTGGGTAAATTTAGTATCTCTAAGCGACAGTATTACGCGTTTAGTTTGACTACAATGACAAAGAAATGTCAATTCAGGAGCGTGGATGACCGGTATATGAAATCCTACATTCACTTTTGAAAATTGGTAGACCACAAACACACTTGTTTATTGATTCAATATTTGTGTTCGAATGTATTCGGAAGAATTTGTAGTAGCAATGCATTTATATGTGAACAATGCAATTTGTTTTGCATTTTACGATGTAATGTCGCTTTCATGATTTATATTTGTCATACCATGATATTTCAGACGTGATAAGGAGCATATCATATGAGGCATGGACCACCAGAAACAGCGCATTAGGTATGATACACATTATTATTTATTAATAAATTTCTTTTTATTGTAGTTGTAATTGAGAATACTAATGACATTTCTTTAACGTCTGATATATATAACATGCTAATAAATGCGGGTTGTATTAGTGTGTCTTGCCATGTCTTGTAGAGCTGTAGTTTGTATATATGTCTGTCCGTCCGCCTCCGTGGTCGAGTGGTTAAGGTCGCTGATGTGTATACAACTGTAACCTATCATAACTGGTGGCCACGCGTTCGAGCCCTGCTCAGGCCGTGTCTCCTTTATATGAAAATGTTGGCAGTTTCTTACGGAGGTTGGTGCACCAAGTACTGGTTAACATCTGGAGCCTGCCCAGCAAAGGTGTTGTTAGGTAATCTGCCCGCCGGAGATGTAGCCCAACATGGTGCTGGTGCAGGCGTAAACCCCGAACTAACAAGCACACAAACAAATTGTATATCTGTCTGACTGTTTCTATTTCTGTATTACTGTGTGTAGATCGACCGACTGCCGGACTGTCTGACCGTATCCTGTCTCGTTTTCTGACTGTGTGTGTGTCTCCCTGTCTGATTGCTTGTATGTCTGTTTGTCTGTATGACCGAACGACCGACTGCCTAACTATATATATATATATATATATGCGTATGGCTCTCTGTATGTCTGTCTCTCTATCTAGCTGTGATCGTCAGAAACTGTCATAATTATCCTAGCAAAGCAACTAAATGAATGTCATGTGTGTCTTTCTCTCGTAGCCAATTTAGTTCTGACCGATTGCAGTTTATGGTTATAACTAATTGTTATATCTTTAGTACATGCTTTTTTATTTTAGTGGAGGTGATGGTAATGGCATTTATGCTGAGTAAGTTGCTTATACGTCATTCTAGTTTGTATTTACCACCCCCTTATGCGAAACAGGGATACAACGATCGATCTCCATTATACATTTTTCTGGTGCTGGCCGTTGTCTAATGTTGTTAAAACTTGTGGCCCAAACCATTTGTAGTTTCATGCTATGCATTGTACATTTATATGTATGACATATGTACAATGATTTGCAATAAAATATGGTTAAATAAAAAAAACTACATTTTGCTTTATTTGGCATACTACATGAAACTATTTTATACCGTACATTCGCGAAATGTGCCAGCACAATGCATAACTGATATGATCTGATCTGCTATATCTGATCTGCTAACACATATATATCTGATCTGCTAACATATATCTATCTGATCTGCTAAAACATATGTATCTGATCTGCTAACACATAGCTATCTGATCTGCTAAAGCATATCTATCTGATCTGTTAACACATATCTATCTGATCTGCTAACATATATCTATCTGATCTGCTAACATAATATATCTGATCTGCTAAACATATATATATATCTGATCTGCTAACACATATATCTGATCTGCTAACACATATCTATCTGATCTGCTAACACATATATATATCTGATCTGCTAGCATATATATATCTGATCTGCTAACATATCTATGTCTGATCTGCCAACACATCTATCTGATCTGCTAAGACATATCTATCTGATCTGCTAAGACATCTATATCTGATATGCTAAGACATATATCTGATCTGCTAAGACATATCTATCTGATCTGCTAAGACATCTATATCTGATATGCTAAGACATATATCTGATCTGCTAAGACATATATATCTGATCTGCTAACACATCTATATCTGATCTGCTAACATATCTATCTGATCTGCTAACACATATCTATCTGATCTGCTAACACATATCTATGTTCAGGAATTATAATCAATCAATAATTAAAGGAAATCACTCTGCTTATTTCTGATATGGACGTCATGGAATGCAGCATTAACACCTGTATATACATATCATTGTTCCGGCATCCTTAAAAAACCTACCCGTCCAATATAGGCTTATACTAATTAATTAATACAAATTTATTTTAGCTCGATTGCGAAACAAGTTCTTTCAACTTATATTAATCACTCTCGAGGATTCCTGGTGGAATCCATCGCCACGAGGGAGAGAGAAGCGGCATGAGGGAGAGAGAAGCGGCATGAGGGAGGGAGAAGAGGCAACGTGGACTTTAAATGACTTGCCTAATGGTACAATCGTAACGGCTCCAGCGGGGCTCGAACTCCGGACCTTTCACACCTGAAGCGAACGCGTATTCACTGCGCTATCACGACTTCCACACAGGCTTCCACTAATGCCGTAAAGGATTTCCAAATTGTAATTATTTCATGTTGAGTAATCTTTCATCAAAGCGATGGAGCTGCATCTAGACAGCACGTTGCTGAAATCTCTCAATTATACGCCAGTGTTACAGTTGAGTAATATATGTGTTTTTTTCTTTATATTTTATAGATGATGCTTATTCTAATTTTCCACATTTATTATATAAAGGTAACTAGTTATGTATATTATCTAATTATGAACTGAGATGGTTCTTATGTTGTGTAATTAACAAACTGTAATGTCAATTATAATATAAGTGTTGTTTGGAAACAACTAAACACAGTCAAGCATGTCTATAAAAACCAATTACGGGAACGACAAGTTATTTTTATTTGCATGTGTTGTGCGATTTACGTTTATGTATCGTCGCTACCGGTTGCCCATGTGTTGTGCGTTTTACGTTTATGTATCGTCGCTACCGGTTGCCCATGTGTTGTGCGATTTACGTTTATGTATCGTCGCTACCGGTTGCCCATGTGTTGTGCGATTTACGTTTATGTATCGTCGCTACCGGTTGCCCATGTGTTGTGCGATTTACGTTTATGTATCGTCGCTACCGGTTGCACATGTGTTGTGCGTTTTACGTTTATGTATCGTCGCTACCGGTTGCCCATGTGTTGTGCGTTTTACGTTTATGTATCGTCGCTACCGGTTGCCCATGTGTTGTGCGATTTACGTTTATGTATCGTCGCTACCGGTTGCCCGTGTGTTGTGCGATTTACGTTTATGTATCGTCGCTACCGGTTGCCCGTGTCTTGTGCGATTTACGTTTATGTATCGTCGCTACCGGTTGCACATGTGTTGTGCGTTTTACGTTTATGTATCGTCGCTACCGGTTGCCCGTGTCTTGTGCGATTTACGTTTATGTATCGTCGCTACCGGTTGCCCATGTGTTGTGCGTATTACGTTTATGTATCGTCGCTACCGGTTGCCCATGTGTTGTGCGTTTTACGTTTATGTATCGTCGCTACCGGTTGCCCATGTGTTGTGTGTTTTACGTTTATGTATCGTCGCTACCGGTTGCCCATGTGTTGTGCGTTTTACGTTTATGTATCGTCGCTACCGGTTGCCCATGTGTTGTGCGTTTTACGTTTATGTATCGTCACTACCGGTTGCCCATGTGTTGTGCGTTTTACGTTTATGTATCGTCGCTACCGGTTGCCCATGTGTTGTGCGTTTTACGTTTATGTATCGTCGCTACCGGTTGCCCATGTGTTGTGCGATTTACGTTTATGTATCGTCGCTACCGGTTGCCCATGTGTTGTGCGATTTACGTTTATGTATCGTCGCTACCGGTTGCCCATGTGTTGTGCGTTTTACGTTTATGTATCGTCGCTACCGGTTGCCCATGTGTTGTGCGTTTTACGTTTATGTATCGTCGCTACCGGTTGCCCATGTGTTGTGCGTTTTACGTTTATGTATCGTCGCTACCGGTTGCCCATGTGTTGTGCGATTTACGTTTATGTATCGTCGCTACCGGTTGCCCATGTGTTGTGCGATTTACGTTTATGTATCGTCGCTACCGGTTGCCCATGTGTTGTGCGATTTACGTTTATGTATCGTCGCTACCGGTTGCCCATGTGTTGTGCGTTTTACATTTATGTATCGTCGCTACCAGTTGCCCATGTGTTGTGCATTTTACGTTTATGTATCGTCGCTACCGGTTGCCCGTGTGTTGTGCGATTTACGTTTATGTATCGTCGCTACCGGTTGCACATGTGTTGTGCGTTTTACGTTTATGTATCGGCGCTACCGGTTGTCCATGTGTTGTGTGTTTTACATTTATGTATCGTCGCTACCGGTTGCCCATGTGTTGTGCGATTTACATTTATGTATCGTCGCTACCGGTTGCCCATGTGTTGTGCGTTTTACATTTATGTATCGTCGCTACCGGTTGCCCATGTGTTGTGCGATTTACATTTATGTATCGTCGCTACCGGTTGTCCATGTGTTGTGCGTTTTACATTTATATATCGTCGCTACCGGTTGCACATGTGTTGTGCGTTTTACGTTTATGTATCGTCGCTACCGGTTGCCCATGTGTTGTGCGTTTTACGTTTATGTATCGTCGCTACCGGTTGCCCATGTGTTGTGCGTTTTACGTTTATGTATCGTCGCTACCGGTTGCCCATGTGTTGTGCGATTTACGTTTATGTATCGTCGCTACCGGTTGCCCATGTGTTGTGCGTTTTACGTTTATGTATCGTCACTACCGGTTGCCCATGTGTTGTGCGATTTACGTTTATGTATCGTCGCTACCGGTTGTCCATGTGTTGTGCGTTTTACATTTATGTATCGTCGCTACCGGTTGCACATGTGTTGTGCATTTTACGTTTATGTATCGTCGCTACCGGTTGCCCATGTGTTGTGCGTTTTACGTTTATGTATCGTCGCTACCGGTTGCCCATGTGTTGTGCGTTTTACGTTTATGTATCATCGCTACCGGTTGCCCATATGTTGTGCGTTTTACGTTTATGTATCGTCGCTACCGGTTGCCCATGTGTTGTGCGATTTACGTTTATGTATCGTCGCTACCGGTTGCACATGTGTTGTGCGTTTTACGTTTATGTATCGTCGCTACCGGTTGCCCATGTGTTGTGCGTTTTACATTTATGTATCGTCGCTACCAGTTGCCCATGTGTTGTGCATTTTACGTTTATGTATCGTCGCTACCGGTTGCCCGTGTGTTGTGCGATTTACGTTTATGTATCGTCGCTACCGGTTGCACATGTGTTGTGCGTTTTACGTTTATGTATCGGCGCTACCGGTTGTCCATGTGTTGTGTGTTTTACATTTATGTATCGTCGCTACCGGTTGCCCATGTGTTGTGCGATTTACATTTATGTATCGTCGCTACCGGTTGCCCATGTGTTGTGCGTTTTACATTTATGTATCGTCGCTACCGGTTGCCCATGTGTTGTGCGATTTACGTTTATGTATCGTCGCTACCGGTTGTCCATGTGTTGTGCGTTTTACGTTTATATATCGTCGCTACCGGTTGCACATGTGTTGTGCGTTTTACGTTTATGTATCGTCGCTACCGGTTGCCCATGTGTTGTGCGATTTACGTTTATGTATCGTCGCTACCGGTTGCCCATGTGTTGTGCGTTTTACGTTTATGTATCGTCGCTACCGGTTGCCCATGTGTTGTGCGTTTTACGTTTATGTATCGTCGCTACCGGTTGCCCATGTGTTGTGCGATTTACGTTTATGTATCGTCGCTACCGGTTGCCCATGTGTTGTGCGTTTTACATTTATGTATCGTCGCTACCGGTTGCCCATGTGTTGTGCGATTTACATTTATGTATCGTCGCTACCGGTTGTCCATGTGTTGTGCGTTTTACATTTATGTATCGTCGCTACCGGTTGCACATGTGTTGTGCGTTTTACGTTTATGTATCGTCGCTACCGGTTGCCCATGTGTTGTGCGTTTTACGTTTATGTATCGTCGCTACCGGTTGCCCATGTGTTGTGCGTTTTACGTTTATGTATCGTCGCTACCGGTTGCCCATGTGTTGTGCGATTTACGTTTATGTATCGTCGCTACCGGTTGCCCATGTGTTGTGCGTTTTACGTTTATGTATCGTCGCTACCGGTTGCCCATGTGTTGTGCGATTTACGTTTATGTATCGTCGCTACCGGTTGCCCATGTGTTGTGCGTTTTACGTTTATGTATCGTCGCTACCGGTTGCCCATGTGTTGTGCGTTTTACGTTTATGTATCGTCGCTACCGGTTGCCCATGTGTTGTGCGTTTTACGTTTATGTATCGTCGCTACCGGTTGCCCATGTGTTGTGCGTTTTACGTTTATGTATCGTCGCTACCGGTTGCCCATGTGTTGTGCGTTTTACGTTTATGTATCGTCGCTACCGGTTGCCCATGTGTTGTGCGATTTACGTTTATGTATCGTCGCTACCGGTTGCACATGTGTTGTGCGTTTTACGTTTATGTATCGTCGCTACCGGTTGCCCATGTGTTGTGCGTTTTACGTTTATGTATCGTCGCTACCGGTTGCCCATGTGTTGTGCATTTTACGTTTATGTATCGTCGCTACCGGTTGCCCGTGTGTTGTGCGATTTACGTTTATGTATCGTCGCTACCGGTTGCACATGTGTTGTGCGTTTTACGTTTATGTATCGGCGCTACCGGTTGTCCATGTGTTGTGTGTTTTACATTTATGTATCGTCGCTACCGGTTGCCCATGTGTTGTGCGTTTTACATTTATGTATCGTCGCTACCGGTTGCCCATGTGTTGTGCGTTTTACATTTATGTATCGTCGCTACCGGTTGCCCATGTGTTGTGCGATTTACGTTTATGTATCGTCGCTACCGGTTGTCCATGTGTTGTGCGTTTTACATTTATGTATCGTCGCTACCGGTTGCCCATGTGTTGTGCGTTTTACGTTTATGTATCGTCGCTACCGGTTGCCCATGTGTTGTGCGTTTTACGTTTATGTATCGTCGCTACCGGTTGCCCATGTGTTGTGCGATTTACGTTTATGTATCGTCGCTACCGGTTGCCCGTGTGTTGTGCGATTTACGTTTATGTATCGTCGCTACCGGTTGCCCATGTTTTGTGCGTTTTACGTTTATGTATCGTCGCTACCGGTTGCCCATGTGTTGTGCGATTTACTTTTATGTATCGTCGCTACCGGTTGCACATGTGTTGTGCGTTTTACGTTTATGTATCGTCGCTACCGGTTGCCCATGTGTTGTGCGTTTTACGTTTATGTATCGTCGCTACCGGTTGCCCATGTGTTGTGCGTTTTACGTTTATGTATCGTCGCTACCGGTTGCACATGTGTTGTGCATTTTACGTTTATGTATCGTCGCTACCGGTTGCCCATGTGTTGTGCGTTTTACGTTTATGTATCGTCGCTACCGGTTGCCCATATGAGCGAAGCCTCCTGAATGGAAGATAGTGCAATGATACAGACAGAGACACAGAAACCCATTCCAGAGTGACTCCTCCTGAAGAGATTAGTCATTTAGATTTGTTTGGGTGGATAGTGCCTGATACAGACAGAGATCCATTCCAGAGTCTCCTCTGGTTCTTTTATGTGCACGGTGTAAAGCACCGACACGATCCCTCGGTTTAACGTCCCATCTGAAAGACTGTTAATTTTATTAGGGTCAGACGGGGGATCGAACCTGCGATCCCTGGATTACCAGTCCAGCGTGCTACCTAACCTTTGTATGCGGGCGAATAGTTAATAATTTGAAGGTCACTATTACTAATAATAGAAAACAGGTCTCACTCAATATTTTTGTTATGTAATGATTTTGAAATATATTGACATACGTGATCACTATATAACATGACCAACATGTTTGTTGAAGACCTATGGAATTGTTATTAATAATAAAGAAATGGTTTCCACTAAATAACTGGATATATCTACATTGTCATGAACACGCCATGACTACGCGTTTATTCGGTGCTTGGCCCACTGCCGTTCATGCTGTGTTTATTTCAGCCTGTCAGAAGCATTTCAATAAATGATACGCGATTTATTCGATGATTGGTCCATTATATATTATATCACTTTCAGGTTAGTTATATTTTGTCATATCATGGTTAATGTTTATAGAATACTTCTGTAACAACCTTGTGTAAATTACCTTTTAAATAAGTTATTGTCGAACATCTGCACACGACACTATAGTATACATGTATATAATCCGCCTGGAGTATAATGAAGCATACTGTTTTATATTGTTTTAATATTCGTGTATCTTGTGTAATGCCTCGTTGCACTTGATATCTGGATATTGTAACGTCTAGTTACGATATAAGTAGTATGTGCGGCTCTTTGGGGCCATGGACTGCGCATGCGCGGTGGCCATTTTGGAACGACATCATCATCGGATGACACTTGACAGGTCATTAACATAATAAGTGTTCATCAAAAGAAAGCAATTTAATGTCTCTTTGGGTCATGGACTGCGCACGCGCGGCGGCCATTCTGGGTCCTTAAATAATTATAAAATAGGTATGTATCAGACATCAAACGAACTTTTACGAGTCTGTACCCCTGGGTTAATAAATATTGTCAGTATCCAATTGGCCACCCGGATATCATTACCTCAGACTTTAAAGACATCAATCACTATTTTGGAATCGCAAAGGTTAAAATATTACCACCCAGAGGTTTGTATCATCCAGTCTTACCATACAAATCCAATGGAAACCTGAAATGTTCGCTATGTAGGACATGTGCGGACATGGAGAATCAATCACCTTGTACTTGTTCTGATAAAGAAAGAGCCATGACAGGAACCTGGTGTACTCCAGAAATTCAGACAGCTATTCGCTTAGGTTACCAAATAGAACAAATATACGAGATATACAACTGGAAGGAGACAACACAATACGACCCCAACACTCAAAAGGGAGGCTTGTTTTCCAAATACATAAACACTTTTCTCAAATTTAAACAGGAAGCTAGCGGACCCCCATACTGGATCAAAAAACCCAGCCGATATGAAGACGTACATTGATCAGTATTTCGAAAATGAGGGAGTTACCCTAAATGCGAATTACATCGTGAAAAATCCCGGATTGAGAGCCATGGCTAAACTAGGTCTTAATAGTTTTTGGGGAAAGTTCGGTCAACGTCTCAACATGCGTCAATCCGTTTTCTACAATGATACAGAAGTAGAACAGTTTTTCAAAATATTTACCGATCAGACGAAAGAAGTACAAAATTTTCATATTGGGGCCGACAATATCATTCAACTGGAATGGATCTACAGGAAAGATTGCTTACCCGAAGACAACAAAACCAACATTTATTTAGCGACATTCACAACTTGTTGGGCCCGACTGAAACTCTACGGTGTACTCCACATGTTGGATCGTCGTGTATTGTACTACGATACAGATAGTGTAATATACTTGAGTCGCCCCGGAGAGCACGATCCACCGTTGGGTGATTTTCTAGGAGAACTGACGACTGAACTGGAAGTTGACGAATACATCGTAGAGTTTGTGTCAGGTGGACCAAATAATTATGCTTACAAAACTAATTGTGAGAACGAAATGTGCAAGGTGAGAGGATTTACGTTAAGCTACACCAATAGTCGTTTGATCAACTTTGAAACCGTGAAGACCCTGGTGACTAACCCCAAAGGTCAAGAGAGCATCATTATCACAAATCCAAACAAAATATTTCGCGACAATAGGAAAAGAAAGCTTTATAACAGAGAAGAAGAAAAGTCGTATCAAATGGTGTATACCAAGCGGCGAAGAATAGGCAATTTCGACACAGTACCATACGGATATTGAAGGAAACTGAGGAACATGCATGATCAATAGATGGAGGGATGGGAGGGTGGGTGCCTTAAGTCTTAACATCACCTTCACGTGGTTTAGGGCGTGAGTAACCCCTCACATTGAAGGGGGAGGGGGGCGAAACCAAGAATGTCACAAATGAATAACACATGTATTGTAGGCCACATACATGCATAGAGAGGGCCATATCGGTGGGGGCCATACAAAGTCATACAGAGGGCCACCCCTGATGTAGAGGCCATCCTCCTACTCCGTGAAGTCATATAGAGGGTTACGCCGAGGTTCAGAGGGGCCACATCGATGGTCACATCGAGAGCCATTCCGATGGGGCCATGCAAAGTCATACAGAGGGCCACACAAAGCCATACAGAGGGCCACACCGACGGCCAATCAGAGGACCACGCCGAGTGCCAAAAGCACATACAGAGGGCCACACCGAGGACCAGAGGGACACACAGATGGCCACATCGAGGGCCAGAGGGTCACACAGAGGGCCACACAGAGGGACATAGGGCCACACCGAGGGTCAGAGGACCACACAGAGGGCCAGAGGGTCACACCGAGGGCCAGAGGGCCACACCGAGGGTCAGAGATCCACACCGAGGGCCAGAGGGTCACACCGAGGGCCAGAGGGCCACACAGATGGCCAGAGGGCCATACAGAGGGCCACACAGAGGGTCAGAGGGCCACCCCGAGGGCCATAAGACGACACAAAAAGCCATACAGAGGGCCACACCGAGGGCCAGATAGATGGTCAGAGGGCCATACAGAGTGCCAGAGGGCCACTTCGAGGGAACAGAGAGGATCATACCAAATGATTCAAAGGAAGCATATGTTATAAGGGTGATCGTTTCGTGTATATAGTCGTTCAATAATGGGCAGAGCAAGGGAAAAATGTCCCGTGTGCGGTAAAATCCAGTTAGTGAGACTAGGTAATCATCTGAGACAAGTTCACGGAGTAGGAGGATGGCCTCTACATCAGACACTAACTCCACTACAGTTACCGTCGATGCCTCTGCCACAGTCGCGTCAAATAAATGGAATTACATCGGTGCCCCCAAGTAGTAGCGACTCAACGATATGTCTACACAAAGTTTATTACCGTTTGAACCATGTTGCAGCGTAATGGTATGTGGTCAAACTGGATCAGGAAAAAGCTCTTGGGTGTTTAGATTTCTACGTCACTTGAAAGGATTATATGCAACTAATCCGCCAAAAAACGTCATGTACTGCTACGGGATGTACCAGATAGTGTATGATGAGATGGAAATGCAGTTACCAAATTTTAGTTTGCACCTCGGGTTACCTACGCCTTCTGAAATGAAAGAATTTTCGAATGGTCATCACGGTCTCATAGTCATAGATGACCTCATGGGACAAGTGTTGAATAGCAAAGCAATGGAAATGCTCTTTACTCAAGGATGTCATCATAACTCCCTTTCAGTCATTTTTATTACCCAGAATATCTACGGGCAGGGCCAGTCCGCTAGAACCATAGCTTTAAACACGTGGTATATGGGTTTGTTTAAAAACGTTAGAGGAACTTCACAAATTGCAACATTAGGGAGACAACTCTTTCCCGGAAGAACCAACAGTTTAGTAGAAGCTTACGAGGATACGACGAAGGATCCGTTTGGATATCATATAGTTGACATGTCACCCCAAGGCGAAGATACGCATATACTGAGATCTAAAGTGTTTCCAACAGAATATCCCATTATTTATCGGTCCAAAAGTTTATAAGGGCCTATGAGCGAACACACAGATAAGGAAATATAATAGAAGCATGAGCCGACTCGTACAAAAACACTGGAGTTATTTTCAGCTGTTAATGTCCACAACGTCGAAAATTCAGCGTAGACAATTATTGAATACAATCACAAACGATCAACTACGAGTATTGATAGAAATTGTGGTGACCCTTTTACAACGTGTACTGCCAGTTACGCCTTCTCATGCATCCAGATGATAGAAATTGTGGTGACCCTTTTACAACGTGTACTGCCAGTTACGCCTTCTCATGCATCCAGATTAAGGAAATATAAACATTTTTTACGAAAACTTGGGGACACTAACATCAGCTCTAGAAAGAAGAAAATATTATTGTGCAGACAAGGTCAGGCGATAACAGTGTTGTTAAAATCTTTGTAACCGACTTTAAGAACATACTTGAAATGAAGAACATTCAGAAATCGGTGCTCGTACCCTACGAAAAATACCAACACCTGGTACAAAACTATAACAAGGATATTGCGTCACATCAATCTGATTTTGTTCAAAAAACAGAAACTAGAGAAAACCAAGACCAGTCAGGCCAGGGCCTAGCGATTGAAAACATTTTGGTAGCTATACCAGCACGATATAAGGGTAAAATCGAGGCCATACTGGCTTATGTGACGAGAGATCCCGAGCATACACTGTCCTGGAACGAAAAAGGGGAATTGATTTACCGTGGAAAGACTATACAGGACTCTCACATTGTTGATTTATTGAAACACACTCAATATGAGCACAAAGGACAGTCCTTCAAAGGATCGGACGAGTTTTATGAAGGTTTGAAAAATATCAATTTTACCTACGTCATTGATCGGAAATTCGTCTAAAAGAAGAGTAGAAATAAGACCTTTGGGTGTCAGCGAAACAGTGGATTACCGTATAAAGTACAATGACTGACTGGAAAAATTACTTGTCTTCCATTTATTTTGATCCGTCTCACCCCGGTAGTTTTGCGGGTACAGACACACTTTATAAAGTCGTAAAGGCAGAGAACAAGTTTAAAATCGGAAAATACAGAATTAGAAAATGGTTACAAGATCAAGATTCGTATTCCATGACCAAAACTGCCAGAAGAAGATTTCAAAGATCCAGGGTCGTAGTAGTTGAAGGGTTAGACAGTATGTGGGACATGGATATCATGGATATGGTATCGCTAAATAATCAAAATGACAAATATAAATATGTGCTCGTGGTCATAGATATATGTTCTAGATACGCTTGGTGCCAGCCCCTTAAAAACAAATCTGGAATTGAGGTGGAGAAGGCGTTACATCACATTTTGAGCGGCAGGAGAAAATCCAAGGTTCTCAGAACAGATCAAGGGAAGGAATTTAAAATAAAGTCGTTTCCACATACCTTAAAAGTCTGGGTATACATCATTTCACCACAGAGAACACGGAAACTAAAGCGAATTACGCCGAGCGTCTAATCAAAACAATAAAGCACAAACTATTTAGATACATGTTAAAAAACAGGACTCACCATTATATGCCCGTATTAAATGACATAGTGGAATGTTACAACCACACGATTCATCACAGTTTAGGTAGAACACCGGTTTCCATCACGAAAGATACAGAGGGAGAAAGTCGTCTGGAACAGTACTTGTTGAGACAGAAAAATCGATCGAAATCTGCTTTAAAAGTCAAAAGACGATACAAATTCAAGGTCGGGCAGATAGTAAGAAATTCGCACGTACGTAGCGCTTTTGATAAAGAATATTCTCAGAAGTGGACTGGTGAATTGTATAAAATAGAAAGACGGTTCAATAGGGACAATATACCGGTGTATAGGCTGGAGGACTGGGCAGGCGAATGTGTCAATGGAACGTTCTATGAACCAGAGCTACAGGCTGTCAATGTGGACGAAAACACAGAGTATCGCATTGAAAAAGTGCTAGAGAAAAACATTAAAAATAAACATCGTGAAGTACTAGTACAATGGTTACACTGGCCAAAGAAATACGATTCGTGGATACCGGAAAGTGATGTTAACATTTATTCGTAAGGACGTTATAAGGGGGAGGGAGAGTAAGTGTGGTATTGTAAAAAAGAAAACAAAAGAGAGATATAGATATGACCAATCAAACACATACAATGTCGCATTCTGTATTGGATCAAAATGATAATTTGGACGTGACGTGCGAATCAGCAACCACGGAGTTCTTAGAAGTCGATGAAGGACTATCACTGGAAACCAGGAGCATACGATGTCATCTGAACATTATCAAATGGATTTGTGTCGTGTTAATCACATTGACATGCTCTGTACCAGTTATTATCATAGTGGGTAGTTCTGGATCAGAGGATTGCATATTACCCGTAGATTACGAAGTAGAAGTGAAACCCGAACTCAATCAAACGGCTTGCATTTTTGTGAAGCAATACTATCTACAAGAAAACGTTTACGCAACAGTGTGTAACCGAGATGGGTACGTATTTCTGGATATAAGAAGATTTATAAATGGAACAGCTACCGCCATTGGAATTCACCTTACCCTTACTCAGTGGTTAACGTTCAAGCAAAAAGCTTCACGTATTGACGCAGCCATCACCGAAGCACGAACCTATTGGAACAATTTGAAATCTTATAAGGACTCGCCACAATAGGCTTGGTTTAGTATTCTTTACGATGGAAGCGGGAGACCACTATCTGTTTTTAAGTAGCACACATTCTGATGTCGAACATCCCACCAACGACTCCACAGATTTCACCGTAGAGTTACCATGCACCTATTTATTAGACGGATATTGGGAGTGTGCATTGAAAGACATTGAAACGTTTATAGAAGAAGACATATTGCATGTGTGTCGTGTACGAATCTGTGTCAAGAATCATACGTGGAAAACACGCTGTTTCCGGTATTGAGAATTGTTGTCAATGAGAAGAAGGGACAAAACGCGATAAATACTTTGTCTATAACGACCCTTACTACGTAAAAGTCAAAAAGAATAAACGGAATAGGATCCGAGTGTTTATAAGGGGGCTGGTTTAAGGCCTATATATAAAGACGACAGTACATTGCGCTGTACGTTACATCTTCGAAAATCGAGATGGATATAGAAAAATGGAAGAAACACTACTTTAATGTCTAAAGGACATTTAACACCCACTAGCAAAGGAAAGTTTCACATTGGTAGCTGTCTTGGGACAGGAACCTAGTATCCATTTAGTAACACCGGTCGCCCAAGCAGTGGAACTGGCCAAATCTGAATTGAAAGAAGAACGTAAACAGGCCAGACAAAGCGGTGAAAACCTTATACGGGGGAATAGGACTAGAACCCTAACCAAACGTAAATCTACATCACAGAGGACTAAGCAACCCAATTTCAAAAACGTTATGACAATATAATTATTACTCGGTATAAGACTTGTTTTGAAGTAATTTGTTTCTCAAATATTATTATGCTACATATATATATAAAAAAATTGTTCAACGTATATATAGCAAATTTAAAAAATAAAATCGTGGTATAGAAAAGACTAGCGTTTTGTTTTAATACGACAAACAGACAAACTTAAAAACAATACTTGTTTCGGCTGTTTTTTTATTGTTACACTCTGATTGAACAAATACATGAGGGTTTACAATAGTTCTAGTTCAACTAATGTCGGTATACAAATGTCATTCAGTTGCGATTCACTCTTTAGTCCTGTCATCAACACAGATCCTGTATGAAAGACGGTAAAATGAACATTGTCCCTTTTAAACATAACAGCCACAAAACGTTCTGGCTCGTAAGTCCCGTGGTAGATTTTGACAATCTCTAGTAAATCCGGTCTCCCTTCTAATTTGAAACTGCCAGATATGGTAAAAATGTTGATTTTGGTCAATTTCACGTTACATCCAATGCGTTGTAATAGTCTAGCGTACCGTCTGACACGAAGTTTAGCGGCTTTCACCGAGGTGACTTTGCCATTCACCATTACTTTACCGTTTGTAAACATCATGCAGAGACCACCGATCTGTCTATGTCTCCACATTGCTGCAGGAAATCGTCTCGGCTCATAGATAATGTTGCAACACGCCATAGTCAATTGTTTTAAATCCAAATTACACTGTAAGTCCGCCTGACAAACGACGTTGGTAATCATCGTGGCATCCAACGAATCGATCTGCCGCTTCTCAGGCCTCTCTTTTTAACATATAAAGTCTCAACCAATCCGCGGCGTCGTCTAGGAGGGAAATGATCACAAAGGTCAATCCAAACATGTTCATATAGTATGTCAATAACAAACGTGGTCTGAAACGTCGTATTATTATACTTCGTATTCATTTATCCAACCAATGGGCGAACGTTCGGGACAGTCTATGGTATCCAACTGATTGGCGTGGTCAACCAATTCATGGCATTTTTGAAACTGAATCGACGTAGACAGCAAAATTCCTTTTCATTACCACTTCTGAACGTCATTTGGATTGCATTCAGCGCACATTAACGCACATAGCTGATTCGCGTGATCATCCCTTTGGTCACATGGTACAGTAGCATCTAGTTCTGGTGCAGCCTTCCCTATTTCCATGAACAACTCCTACAAACGATTATATTCGTTGGGACGAAGGCGAATACCGGGGTACAATCTCATCGACTGGTGTTGGATTTAAATACATTTTAATTAGTATCCAGTGGCTTTTTTAAAATTGCTTTCTTTTGATGAAGACTTATTATGTTAATGACTTGTCAAGTGTCATCCGATGATGATGAATGATGTCGTTCTAAAATGGCCACCGCGCATGCGCAGTCCATGACCCCAAAGAGACGCACATACTACTGATATATTTGTAATATAAATTATAATAAATATCTAGGATATTTACATCACGTTCAGTTGTTGTTTACTGGTTCACTTGGCAACACCACAGAGAACCTTCAATAAATATATGCCGGCTGGGCTACGTCGACATTTATTCCAGCGTGTTCAAAATATTTCAATAAATTCTACATTTTTTTGTCGGTGCTTGGCTCATTGTATTTCATGTTAATTTCAGCCTGTAGCAAACAGTTCAATACATTCTACACGGTTTATTCGGTGCTTGACCCATTACAAACCACGGTATGTTTATTTCAGCATGTTCCAGACAGTTCAATAAATGCTACACGATTCATTCGTGTCTGTCCACGTGGGATCGAGCGGAAGATGAATGCTGGATCAGGAGACAAAGGCTCGTATCTATCAAATCTCTGGAAGAACTCCGCACTCTTAAATATCTGCTCAGAAATTTCCGAAAGTTTGCCATCAAGTCGGATATACTTGATACAACATTTCAGCACAATCAAACCGAGTTTTACTACGCATATATTGGTTAGTACATGTATTACTACGCATATATTGGTTAGTACATGTAGTACTACGCATATATTGGTTAGTACATGTAGTACTACGCATATATTGGTTAGTACATGAATTACTATGCACATATTGGTTAGTACATGAATTACTACGCACATATTGGGTAGTACATGTATTACTACGCATATATTGGTTAGTACATGTATTACTACGCACATATTGGTTAGTACATGTATTACTACGCATATATTGGTTAGTACATGAATTACTACGCACATATTGGTTAGTACATGAATTACTACGCATATATTGGTTAGTACATGTATTACTACGCATATATTGGTTAGTACATGTATTACTACGCATATATTGGTTAGTACATGTATTACTACGCATATATTGGTTAGTACATGAATTACTACGCACATATTGGTTAGTACATGTATTACTCACATATATTGGTTAGTACATGTATTACTACGCACATATTGGTTAGTACATGTATTACTCTCATATATTGGTTAGTACATGTATTACTACGCACATATTGGTTAGTACATGTATTACTCTCATATATTGGTTAGTACATGTATTACTCTCATATATTGGTTAGTACATGTATTACTACGCACATATTGGTTAGTACATGTATTACTCTCATATATTGGTTAGTACATGGATTACTACGCACATATTGGTTAGTACATGTATTACTACGCATATATTGGTTAGTACATGTATTACTCTCATACATTGGTTAGTACATGAATTAATACGCACATATTGGTTAGTACATGTATTACTACGCATATATTGGTTAGTACATGAATTACTACGCATATATTGGTTAGTACATGTATTACTCTCATATATTGGTTAGTACATGAATTACTACGCACATATTGGTTAGTACATGTATTACTACGCACATATTGGTTAGTACATGAATTACTACGCATATATTGGTTAGTACATGTATTACTACGCACATATTGGTTAGTACATGAATTACTACGCACATATTGGTTAGTACATGAATTACTACGCATATATTGGTTAGTACATGTATTACTACGCATATATTGGTTAGTACATGTATTACTACGCATATATTGGTTAGTACATGTATTACTACGCATATATTGGTTAGTACATGAATTACTACGCACATATTGGTTAGTACATGTATTACTCTCATATATTGGTTAGTACATGTATTACTACGCACATATTGGTTAGTACATGTATTACTCTCATATATTGGTTAGTACATGTATTACTACGCACATATTGGTTAGTACATGTATTACTCTCATATATTGGTTAGTACATGTATTACTATGCACATATTGGTTAGTACATGTATTACTCTCATATATTGGTTAGTACATGAATTACTACGCACATATTGGTTAGTACATGTATTACTACGCATATATTGGTTAGTACATGTATTACTCTCATATATTGGTTAGTACATGAATTACTACGCACATATTGGTTAGTACATGTATTACTACGCATATATTGGTTAGTACATGTATTACTATGCATATATTGGTTAGTACATGTATTACTACGCATATATTGGTTAGTACATGAATTACTACGCACATATTGGTTAGTACATGTATTACTCTCATATATTGGTTAGTACATGTATTACTACGCACATATTGGTTAGTACATGTATTACTCTCATATATTGGTTAGTACATGTATTACTACGCACATATTGGTTAGTACATGTATTACTCTCATATATTGGTTAGTACATGTATTACTATGCACATATTGGTTAGTACATGTATTACTCTCATATATTGGTTAGTACATGAATTACTACGCACATATTGGTTAGTACATGTATTACTACGCATATATTGGTTAGTACATGTATTACTCTCATATATTGGTTAGTACATGAATTACTACGCACATATTGGTTAGTACATGTATTACTACGCACATATTGGTTAGTACATGAATTACTACGCATATATTGGTTAGTACATGTATTACTCTCATATATTGGTTAGTACATGAATTACTACGCACATATTGGTTAGTACATGTATTACTACGCACATATTGGTTAGTACATGCATTACTACGCATATATTGGTTAGTACATGTATTACTCTCATATATCGGTTAGTACATGTATTACTACGCATATATTGGTTAGTACATGTATCATTACGCATATATTGGTTAGTACATGTATTATTACGCATATATTGGTTAGTACATGTATTACTACGCACATATTGTTTAGTACTATCATACTAAATTGTGAGTGTGATTAAATTGTAATTTAATATGTTGTTACTGACCATTAAACTGTATTTATTTTACAATGATTGCGAAGCAAGTTTTAACAACTTATATTAATCACTCTCGTTGGCGCGGATGAAAGCGTATATGTGGGTCATTCGTGTGGGAGGAAACCGGAGTACCCGGAAAAAACCCACCTGTCCGATATGGCAACCATCGTACCATCTCACATACTTCCCGGTCCGAGGATCAAACCCGGGTTGCATTGGTGAGAAACGAGCGCGCTAACCACTGCGCTAATCTGTCAGCCTTTCGAATGTTACAGACCAAAGGGCAATATGTACAGCTAGACCATAATCATATTTAATTGAAGTGTGTTTCATCTCTTGTATGTCCTTAAAATACCAATTATAATTTGGCCGTTCTGTCGTGTCTCGACAAAGCAGATATCAGCCACAATGCGTGGTGCATATAATAATTGGCGGCAAAGTTGACAGTGCAAAAATACGATCTTACAACAACTCAACACAATTTAGATTCCAACCCAACATTTTCTTACAAGCCAGATTGACAGCAATACAAACTAATTTGTTGTTCTGGTATCTAATATATACCGATCGCAGGTTCGAACCCCCGTCTGACCCTAATAAAACTAACAGTCTTCCAGATGGGACTTTAAACCGAGGTCTAGTGTCCATGCTGTACACCGTGCACGTAAAAGAACGGGAGGAGACTCTGGAATGGGTCTCTGTCTATATCATTGCACTATCCTCCAAAATGACTACATGTAATCTCTTCAAGAAGCTTCGCTCATATGGACAACCGGTAGCGACGATAAATAAACGTAAAACTCCAGATATTGCATTAATGCATGTTTGTATTATTTACAGGTTTACGTCGAAACCAAGATGCTTCCGGAAAGTATTTTGATAGCTGGGAAGATAAATCACCAGTTCTATTTTCAGCATGGTAGCGATATATTCTTTTAATATGGATATCTTAAGACGTTGTGTATGTATGTATGTATGTATATAATGTCAAACCCCTTGCGGGGACCTAGACATGTGTTCCTGGGCAGGCTTAGCCGATCTAAGTGGTTAACCAGTATTAAGAAATGTGTATGAGGTGCCTTGCTTAATGACACTACATACGTGGCCTGGCCGAGTATCGAACCCGGGACCGCTCGATTCCAAATCCGACGCTCTACCACTGGACAAGGCACGCCACGTATAACAACATAACATTGATTTTACGGGTTTGACCGAAACCGATTCAACATTAGCTGGGTTCATGTATATGACCTCTCATGATAAACACCTTTTTCCCTCGCATGCCGACACGTGGCTTGTGTCATGGCGTTTAGACCAAAGCCGATGATAACACTTATCAATACGATATTGGAACATGGAACGTATGTCCATAACAATGGGATGCAGTTTGTTCATATTGCATGCTGGTCCCAACCGATCGGACCCTCGAATTGATTATTGAGCATGATCGATCCGGTTTCCGACGTTTAACTGCATAGGTCACATATGGTGCTATTAAAGCGACATACGGATCTGTTGGCCAGTGGTAACATGCTGGACTGGTTCGATCCCCCGTCTCACCATAATAAAATTAAGAGTCTTTCTGCTGAGACTTTAAACCGAGGTCTTGTGTCCGTCCTGTACACCGTACACGTAAAAGAACCAGTGTAGACTCTGGAATGGGTCACTTTCTGTATCATTGCACTATCCTTCAAAAATCTAAAATGACTAATCTCTTCAGGAGGCTTCGCTAATATGGGCAACCGGTAGCGACGATAAATAAACATACTACACACAAGCGACACCCATTGTGGACACATTCTCAACTCTTGGATTTTTAAGAGGGATGTCTGTCTGTCTGTCTGTCTGTCCGAAAAACGTCCGCCCGCCCGCCTGCCTGACTTCCTGCATGTCTGCATGCCGGCCTCTTACTTTAAAATAGTAAATATGGCAGGACTTCACATATAATCACCATGTTTACACATTGTTCGTGCACAATAGTGTTCAATCTACATGTGTATGTGCATCTCAATACAACTTTCTGAATACATTATATATAACGTTAGTTGATGCACCCCTGACAACACTGAACATGCTTTCTAAAACTGTATCAATGATTGGCGGGAGTGTCCTAAGTATATGTTAAAAACTGTATCAAGGATTGGCGGGAGTGTCCTCAGTATATGTTAAAAACTGTATCAAGGATTGGCGGGAGTGTCCTCAGTATATGTTAAAAACTGTATCAAGGATTGGCGGGAGTGTCCTCAGTATATGTTAAAACCTGTATCAAGGATTGGCGGGAGTGTCCTCAGTATATGTTAAAACCTGTATCAAGGATTGGCGGGAGTGTCCTCAGTATATGCTAAAACCTGTATCAAGGATTGGCGGGAGTGTCCTCAGTATATGTTAAAAACTGTATCAAGGATTGGCGGGAGTGTCCTCAGTATATGTTAAAAACTGTATCAAGGATTGGCGGGAGTTTCTTAAGTGTATGTTAAAGATGATCACCAGGCCTGTCTTAGTCACAATTGGATACCTATGGAAGAATCTATGTACTCACAACAAATCGGTTACAAGACGGTGGACACTGTAATAATTACACCATACAATACATGCTTCCCAATGAATCCTTAATGTGTCTGTCATTTCAGGAAACACGGAGAACCATCCAACGGCTACTGTACACGGATGGGCTTCCACCTAGCAAATGAAGATAACTCGTGGGAAACAACTTCATGTTCTCAATTAAGAACGGCGTTCTATTACGTATGTGAATCTATCATTGGAAATCGTCCAATAGGTAAACGGAATCAGACATCTTCATAGGTCTAGCTATCACAATGCACTGTCTATTCAAAGACGTTTATTTCTTAAGTACATATCGTGCTAGTCGTATATGGCCAACACATTACGTATTTAGAGATGCCTGTTCCTGATCTACAATATGTCGTTTTGTTGATTCATGCGTACAACTCACACAACATTCTCTAATTTCTGACACCAGATCAGTGAAATGAATGTTAGTTTGGCCCAGTATCTCAAGCTTTGAGTCCAACTTCGTGCAGCAAACGTTCACTATTCTCGGTTGCACATCTTCCTAGTGTTACCGACATTGGGTGGACACAAGACGGTGGATTGTTCCCGATCTTGATTACTATTGATACTCTTCCAGAGGCGTGCATTGAACTTGTGGTGTGCTCGTGTACGATAAGGTGTCAGACCAGTCGCTGCAACTGTCGCGGTGCAAATATCCCATGCACACCTGCCTGTGGATGTAAACATTCCAATGATTACACTGCTAGCAATGCCGTGTGTTTCACTGACAATTAAATGGATCGGTTGATTTAGACATATTTATTATCTATCATGTACATGGTTAATTACAACAATTGAAATAAGGAATTGGACAGAAAGCTATACAGCTTATGGTTGTCCTCTTCTTGCATCTGTTGACTTTTCTTTCGTAGATTTGTATATTTGTGATATTCTGTTATAGTTTTAGTATTTAAGAAATAATAAGTATCAACTGTGGTATATGGAACATGGACACCTATTAACACATGGCGTGTTCAAATCTTACATTCATATTAAGTTATCTTATATTCTAACACGACCCAGCTAATAACATACATACTTCCAGAGTAAAATCTACCTCGGGTTATTCTGCGATATACCTACCTTGGACTATGCTGCGTGCGCACCGTGTTTTGGCTATTCCATTTATATAATGCGTGTAAAGTTTTATGAATGAAAGTCACGTTTTTAAATATTACCGCGGGAATTCGCGGAAGTGAGCTATTTTTAGAATCAGATAATCTCTTGTCCGTTTTGTTTTTCTGTTAAGTAATGTTTCAGTTACTATTCTGTACAGTTTTATTTGACAAAATAAATAAAATTATTGATCAGTTACAACTTTTGTTCATTTATGCACTAGATTGATACGTTTCCATGTTCAGTTATATTGGAAAGCCATATAAATTGACAACCGTATATGATGGTGGAGAGATAATTGTTGTATGAGTATGACTTGTATAAGATTTTTAGAGTTAATAATTGTGCTGACACGTATGTTACAGGAAGTCAGTATAAGTATTTCCCCCTTTGATTTTGACACCATTTATGTTCGATTTAGGTATAAAAACTCACAATTCAGTTTGGTATCCATTAATTTTCATAATCAGAACAAAAACGTAATTCCAAAAGCTCTGTGTACCAACTTCTTCTGAACAAAAGTCTCCTATATCGCTCAATTCAGCAATTTTGAAAAACATGACCTAGTCTATTTGCAAATGTGACACATACATCGGTGTTACCTTGTTCGTATGACTACAGGTGACACATACATCGGTGTTACCTTGTTCGTATGACTACAGGTGACACATACATCGGTGTTACCTTGTTCGTATGACTACAGGTGACACATACATCGGTGTTACCTTGTTCGTATGACTACATGTGACACATACATCGGTGTTACCTTGTTCGTATGACTACAGGTGACACATACATCAGTGTTACCTTGTTCGTATGACTACAGGTGACACATACATCGGTGTTACCTTGTTCGTATGACTACATGTGACACATACATCGGTGTTACCTTGTTCGTATGACTACAGGTGACACATACATCGGTGTTACCTTGTTCGTATGACTACAGGTGACACATACATCAGTGTTACCTTGTTCGTATGACTACAGGTGACACATACATCGGTGTTACCTTGTTCGTATGACTACATGTGACACATACATCGGTGTTACCTTGTTCGTATGACTACAGGTGACATCGTATGACTACAGGTGACTGATTGCGATGTTTTCTTTTTGTGGCATTGGTCTGAATAGTGTCTATATTATTTCATACAAATTTATTTTAGCTCGATTGTGAAACAAGTTCTTTCAACTTATATTAATCACTCTCGAGACCTCATTCCTGATGGAATCCATCGCCATGAAGGAGAGAGAAGAGGCAATATGGAATTTAAATGCCTTGCGTAATGGCACACCCATAACGGCTCGAACTCCGGGCCTTTCGCATCTGAAGCGAACACCCTACCTCTGCGCCATCACGACTTCCACTGTTGCAGGTCTATATTGACAACATATGTAGCAAAGTATTGGTAGTGCTTGCAGAGATGGTACGTTGTGGATTGATTCAATCCATTAAAAAGTATCGCTAACGGTAACGTTGTGATAAACACGCTGGACTGGTAATCCAGGGATCGCAAATTCGATCCCCCGTCTGACCCTAATAAAATTAACAGTTTTTCAGATGGGACGTTAATCCGAGGTCTCGTATCGGTGCTTTACACCATGCACGTAAAAGAACCAAAGGAGACTCTGGAATGGGTCTCTCTCTGTATCATTGCACTACCCTCCAAAAATCTAAAATGACTAATCTCTTCAGGAGGTGTCGCTCATAAGGGCAACCGGTAGCGACGATAAATAAACGTAAAACACAACGTTGTGATACTTGTCATTTCCTTAGTATACAAGTTAGTATGACATGTGCGATATCTATTGTGACTATAATATATTGTATGTTGTGATTATTAATTCTGTTCTACAGATATTGAAGATCGAGTATTTCCTTATGACTACAAAGGCAAACATAACGTTACTGTTAAAGGAGTGCCTTGTCAGCGTTGGGACGAGCAGCCACATGATTATATCAAGAGCTTTGAATTTCCTGACAGCTCCGTGTCCGAGGCTGCCAACTATTGCCGATATAGACGTGGTCAGCATCCGGTCATGTGCTACCCTACAGACAGAGATGGAGAACTGGATTATTGTTATCCGAATGGTGAGCAATACCTTCACTAGCACAATCTTAAGCATTAGATAATATATATAAATATATACTTACATTACCCCACATCGTGCAGGTATACTGGTTTGGTGTGGATCGTCCCTCCGTTCGGAATTGTGGTTTGAAAATGGATATATGGAATTTAGTTATATATACCAATATATATCTCCAAACTGGCTTGCATCACAATAAGTATTGATCCAACTCCCAGTATGACCCAGGTTATTGCCCTTGATTTACTGACAATATTGGTCCAGACTAACATCATGCAAATGAATGGATGTAAATGAATTATAGTTGGAACATGAAATGTATTCTAATCACTCTAAGTTATTACAAATATGCACCACTCTGCCGACATGCATCTAATATTGTATATATTGCCCACTAATTATTATGCACTATATGCCCTGTCCAATATCGTGAACATCATTTGATGGAATTTAATCATATTTGGTATAAACAACTACAGTCTACAACCGTTTTGTCAAAATCGGTTATGTCGAAGCATCCGGTTATCTCGAAGTCGGATCAAAATCCCATTTCAAACACTATACTTTTACATATAACTGGATATATTTATATCGAATTTCGCTAAGTCAAACTTCGGTTATGTCGAAGTAGTTTGTTCGGTCCGACGGAATTCGACATAACGGATGTAGACTGTATCTATGTTATGTCCAACCAATACTCTCTAAATCATTTTGTCAAGACGCAAACAAGTTTAGTTTTGCTCAATTGTGAAACAATACATTAATCGCCCTCATTCATGGTGAATCCATCGCTATTCTGGAGAGAGAATAGGTAATAATGAAATTAAAGCACAATCGTAACGATTACAGCTGAGTGCAAAACTCCCGCATATATATATATTCAATTCATTGTACACAACGAATAATGGATATACGTTTAAAGAAATAATAGGAAAATGAACGACAAAATAGTTTTAATATTCGTCCTCCCATTTATTATTGGCTATTAATATATTCTGCAGAGTTACTGGAAGACATTTCGCATGTAACATATGCCGGTCATTTGGATAACATATTTGGAGTGAAGTGTTTAAATTGGGATAGCAAATACAGTTTCCTCAACAACAGTCGTGAAGAGGCTGCCAACTATTGCCGCATTCCGTACTCAGATTTCCAAAATCCTTTCTATATCATAGTCTGCCCTATTCGTACGAATGGTGAACCACGCCTGACAATATGTGACTATAAAGGTATATATTTACGTACTGTGTTGTATACTGTAAATCACTATCTATTAACATTTTTATTTTCGAGAATATTTCGCAAAGGAATGCAATGACAGACATTAGTCAGTTACTGCCCCTGAATACTCATGAAAGTAGATTGGTCCTCTTAATTGGCTTCCTCTGTTTTTATCGTTGTTTTCTTTGCACCAGATGATATCTGTTTTCATTAGTTTTCTTATCTTATGCTTATTAAATTACTAAATCTCGACAGATATCCTACAGCATATCCAATGGATACTTTACTGTACAAATTGATTATAAATTAATTAACATGTTTTTGATAAAATCACATGTATCATACCGCAACATATTGTTAGGGAACACCAATAAAAACAAAGGCTTTCAACTAAAAGGACAAATATACATTTCGGGATAAATCGGACTTTATCTGTAAAGGGAGGTAATCGTAAACCCAATAATGTGTCTCATTCTGTCTTTCCAGAATTTCGTTAAAATATAACTATCCACACAAATGTTTGCGAAAACAATTGAAAACTGAACATACTCGAAATTATGCGTATGCGAATATTATTTACAGTAAGCATAACGTATGCTCATTGTTTACTGTGGTCATTTCCTGTCCATTGCTATATGTAAATATGTCATGTCATGGAATTAATTTACATGTACGTAGGCTTGAATAACATATCGAAATACACCCGAGCAACAGTCGGTATCTATGAAGAATGTGAAATATAATAGTACAATACAACCGAGCAACAGTCGGTATCTATGAAGAATGTGAAATATAATAGTACAATACAACCGAGCAACAGTCGGTATCTATGAAGAATGTGAAATATAATAGTAACAATACAATCGAGCAACAGTCGGTATCAATGACGAATGTGAAATATAATAGTAACAATACAACCGATCAACAGTCGGTATCTATGAAGAATGTGAAATATAATAGTAACAATACAACCGAGCAACAGTCGGTATCTATGAAGAATGTGAAATATAATAGTAACAATACAACCGAGCAACAGTCGGTATCTATGAAGAATGTGAAATATAATAGTAACAATACAACCGAGCAACAGTCGGTATCTATGAGGAATGTGAAATATAATAGTAACAATACAACCGAGCAACAGTCGGTATCTATGAAGAATGTGAAATATAATAGTACAATATAACCGAGCAACAGTCGGTATCTATGAAGAATGTGAAATATAATAGTAACAATACAACCGAGCAACAGTCGGTATCTATGAAGAATGTGAAATATAATAGTACAATACAACCGAGCAACAGTCGGTATCTATGAAGAATGTGAAATATAATAGTACAATGCAACCGAGCAACAGTCGGTATCTATGAAGAATGTGAAATATAATAGTACAATACAACCGAGCAACAGTCGGTATCTATGAAGAATGTGAAATATAATAGTAACAATACAACCGAGCAACAGTCGGTATCTATGAAGAATGTGAAATATAATAGTACAATACAACCGAGCAACAGTCGGTATCTATGAAGAATGTGAAATATAATAGTACAATACAACCGAGCAACAGTCGGTATCTATGAAGAATGTGAAATATAATAGTAACAATACAACCGAGCAACAGTCGGTATCTATGAAGAATGTGAAATATAATAGTACAATACAACCGATCAACAGTCGGTATCTATGAAGAATGTGAAATATAATAGTAACAATACAACCGAGCAACAGTCGGTATCTATGAAGAATGTGAAATATAATAGTACAATACAACCGAGCAACAGTCGGTATCTATGAAGAATGTGAAATATAATAGTACAATGCAACCGAGCAACAGTCGGTATCTATGAAGAATGTGAAATATAATAGTAACAATACAACCGAGCAACAGTCGGTATCTATGAAGAATGTGAAATATAATAGTAACAATACAACCGAGCAACAGTCGGTATCTATGAAGAATGTGAAATATGATAGTACAATGCAACCGAGCAACAGTCGGTATCTATGAGGAATGTGAAATATAATAGTAACAATACAACCGAGCAACAGTCGGTATCTATGAAGAATGTGAAATATAATAGTACAATATAACCGAGCAACAGTCGGTATCTATGAAGAATGTGAAATATAATAGTAACAATACAACCGAGCAACAGTCGGTATCTATGAAGAATGTGAAATATAATAGTACAATACAACCGAGCAACAGTCGGTATCTATGAAGAATGTGAAATATAATAGTACAATGCAACCGAGCAACAGTCGGTATCTATGAAGAATGTGAAATATAATAGTACAATACAACCGAGCAACAGTCGGTATCTATGAAGAATGTGAAATATAATAGTAACAATACAACCGAGCAACAGTCGGTATCTATGAAGAATGTGAAATATAATAGTACAATACAACCGAGCAACAGTCGGTATCTATGAAGAATGTGAAATATAATAGTACAATACAACCGAGCAACAGTCGGTATCTATGAAGAATGTGAAATATAATAGTAACAATACAACCGAGCAACAGTCGGTATCTATGAAGAATGTGAAATATAATAGTACAATACAACCGATCAACAGTCGGTATCTATGAAGAATGTGAAATATAATAGTAACAATACAACCGAGCAACAGTCGGTATCTATGAAGAATGTGAAATATAATAGTACAATACAACCGAGCAACAGTCGGTATCTATGAAGAATGTGAAATATAATAGTAACAATACAACCGAGCAACAGTCGGTATCTATGAAGAATGTGAAATATAATAGTAACAATACAACCGAGCAACAGTCGGTATCTATGAAGAATGTGAAATATGATAGTACAATGCAACCGAGCAACAGTCGGTATCTATGAGGAATGTGAAATATAATAGTACAATGCAACCGAGCAACAGTCGGTATCTATGAAGAATGTGAAATATAATAGTACAATACAACCGAGCAACAGTCGATATCTATGAAGAATGTGAAATATAATAGTAACAATACAACCGAGCAACAGTCGGTATCTTTGAAGAATGTGAAATATAATAGTACAATACAACCGAGCAACAGTCGGTATCTATGAAGAATGTGAAATATAATAGTACAATACAACCGAGCAACAGTCGGTATCTATGAAGAATGTGAAATATAATAGTAACAATACAACCGAGCAACAGTCGGTATCTTTGAAGAATGTGAAATATAATAGTACAATACAACCGAGCAACAGTCGGTATCTATGAAGAATGTGAAATATAATAGTACAATACAACCGAGCAACAGTCGGTATCTATGAAGAATGTGAAATATAATAGTACAATACAACCGAGCAATAACCATAATATATAAAGACTGTATCAACGAAGAAGATTTAATAGAATACAATTCAAATGAACATGTTCAGACTGTGTCTACGAAGACATTTTAATAGAATAGCATTCAAAAGAATAGCAGACTGAGTATACTATGAACGCCTTTGCCAATTTAAGAATTAACATTAAGCGTGAACTTAGTGGTCAGTTCTGTCACAGAATATATATAACATACTGAAACATGTATACAGGAATGGATATCAAGACAAAACAAAATTAAATCCAATATCATCCACGTTTACTATGTCGTATAGTGTATTAATATAGCTTAGACTGGTTTCCATGACCGAGAGTTAGACTGGTCTCCGTGACCAAGAGTTCACGGAGAAGTTCACGGAGAGTGTACGGAGAGTACACAGAGAAGTTCACGGAGAGTACACAGAGAAGTTCACGGAGAGTTCACCAATAGTTCACGGAGAAGTTCACCGAGAGTTCATTGAGTGTTCACGGAGAAGTTCACGAAGAGTTCACCGAGAGTTCACGGAGAAGTTCAAGGAGAGTTCACAGAGAAGTTCAAGGAGAGTTCACGGAGAGTTCACGGAAGAATCATATAATAAGGAAGGATGAGTTCACCAAAGTTTTTATCATAAATTTATCATCAACTTTAAGGATAAATTTTAAAAAAATCACTTTAAACTCTTCACAATCTGAAAACAATTCTTAATACCGTTCTTCTATTGATTAATATATTGCAAACGAAAATATGACAAATTGCTGATCATGGAAGCGACTTGAATGTATAGTCGTTTCTAAACATACCGCTGGTCATAACATACCGAGACATCCACAATTCGTCAGAATGAGGTCAAATAACGCAACCTATCATTATTTCCATTGGATCAGTGTTGACCCAGAAAGGTAAACATGTGTTGACAAACAGGAAATCATAATATGTCAACGTATGTGGTGAGTAAACTACTGATGAAAGATGATTACCTGAATATCAAGATCTACTATGTAAAATTACCCCACCCCTTTATCTGAAAAAAATGCTCCAAATTGCCATAATATATATTTATGTTCATTCCAACTTTGTAAAATGGCGGTCTGCTATCTGGTATTTATGAATGAAACTGCTTGATCACGTGTTTAGGTTACTACGTACTTTCCGTATTACCAAATATGGGCATAATAGTAAGGTCCGTGACCTGCTTTTTCTACTGAATGATTATTTTCATACGAATAAGAATTCTGTATAACTATTCTTTTGTATAATTGGAATCGGGAAAAAATGGATTTACCCAGCAATTAGGGATGTAATAAAGTATAACAAGGTTGTATATATGTCCAACATGTTATATTTATGTCATTTCTTGTCATATTATTAACTTAGAAAGTCTTTCCTCTAGTATTAATATGTTATTAAAGTGATATAACTTTATTTATGTATAATATCAGTGTATGTAAGTGCAGATAAAAACCCATCTCCCTCATCTGTGTAATAGAGTCGACTGACCTCACAAATGAAATCACTAAAATCAAATAGTTCCATATACTTTTGTTCTATTTGTTTATTTATAATAGTCCGTTAAGTTTAGGAACATCAATACATAAGGTGAAATGTTAGTGAGTTGTTATTGGGAAAATATGTTTGGTGTTGAGCGTTGTTGGCAAAACAAATCACTACACAGTAATTGCATACATGTACAATTAAAAAATAGCACCATTTTTCGGCGAACAGAATAGATCAGACCGGGACGTGATGTTTTGCAGCCTGTGATATAATGTTAGCAACGGTATATGTCTAATAATAACAAGTAAGTAATATCGTTTTGAATTAGGAAATATTTCTTTATGGTACTGGTAGATGTAGTCTATTTGGCATACTTATTAGAACCTGTTTTTCAGTGTTGACCTACTTTCCATAAATCTTAGCATTCAGTTTCATTGAACTGTTTTGTACGTAAAATCTTTGTCTCGACCAGTCATTCAGGTCCCGATATATATTTGTCATTCATCAGAGATAAACCCATTTATCTTGATATATATAAATATTGCAACAAGTGCGACTATATTAGTTTCCACCATGTACGAAATATTGTCCTGTTACATAACGGCATTAATCAAAGAATTGAACATCTCTGTAAGTCTGTTAAAGCCTGTGGTGGGTGGGGTATTTTGTTAAAACATATTTGTTTCCGTCATACATCATTATATTCCGGTATCAGTATGTTAATATAATATTATTATGTTGCATGCTGTGTTTTTGCATTGATTGATGCAGTTAATGAGTTTGGGTATGTTGGGATCTATTAAAAACTTTACAATTACACCTGGATTTCCCATTGAATTGTTGAAGAAAAATGGATGGCGTCCTTGTAGTCCACATATTTAGACTTGAAAAATGTGATCTTTTAGTTTTACCCTCCAGGCATTTTTCAAAATCTATGACAGTTACTATAGGATAAGAGACTTACCAATCTTGTACCCTACGGCAGCTTCTATTACTTGTGATAAGTACGTCTTTACAGGCGTATCATCAGAGCGTGTATGGCGTGCTTGCTTTGTCCATCCCCGGATCTAGAATGCCCCACTTCCGGTCCAGACGGTGTCCATCTTCCGCATCAGACGGTGTCTCTGTAGGAACCATATTGCCATTCACTACACTCCTCCCCACTTTATCTGGAAGGACTTCCTCCACATCCTTCTGGCAATGGGTACGTCCTTCAGGCACAATCAGTCTGACCGGCTTGTGACATCTCTCGACGGAAATGACATTCTCTAGCCCTACTTGGTGTCTGACCCCCAAGTAGGTATCCTTCAAGTTCTCTACTTTTCCTGGGCAGGTTTACCAGCGGTTAACCAGTACTAAGTCCATTCCTGAACACCTCTATGGCTTAGTGTCTTACCCCTAAGCTTACCCCTACCTTTCCTGGGCAAGCCTACATATGCGGTTAACCAGTACTACGTCCATTGATGACATCTTCACGGGCTTGGTGTCATACACCTAAGCTTACTCCTACCTTTCCTGGGCAAGTCTGCATAAACAGGTAACCAGTACTACGCCCCTCAATGAACCCCCCTCTGGTTTAGTGCATTACCTCTAAGCCATACTTCCAAAGAGATGCTCCAAGCATTTCTACGGTTCCTGGGCAAGCGTTAGCCGACTTAAGCGGATCACCAGTACTAAGTCCCTCCCCGGACCCGAATCCAGATCTGGCTTAGTGTCTTACCCCTAAGCCATAATTACATGCAATCCGGTCCATTCGGTCGGCTTACTTGGGAGGTTGACGATGCAAGTAAAGACGACGTGTGTTCTCCACTGCCGTCTTCATCACATCATCCCATTTGCCTCCCCTGATCCTGGCCACTTCTTCCGCAACCATGCCAATTAGGACTGGCGTGGTCCGTTTGTGTCCAAAGAAGTGGAAATATGGAGCATCTGTCTCCAACAACAACCGGGACCCCTCCATCTCCTTTACCATACGGATGTGGTCATTGTCTTGCTCCCTAACGAACTGATGTACCAACTTGGTAAACCCAAAGTAGGTGTTTGGGAAGCTCTCCAGCCATTGTCTGACAATGCTGGAATCCCCACTGAAGCAATGCAGGTGTATAAGCTGCTCCCGCTTAACACTGGTCAGTAGAACGAATCGCAGGCTAGAGTAGGCCTCACCATTGTCTACTCCATTCATCCCTCTTCAATGGAGGACAAGCATATGTCTCGCCTGGAGAAACCGCAGGGTTCACTCCAGTGTCTGCATCTGTCCTGGCCACTTCTCAACTGGTTCGGTGTGATCTAACCCCACCTCACCAAGTCCGGATACATCCGGGTTCTCTAGGAGCAGTTGCAGCCGCTCGAGGTCGGGTCCTGTAGCCTTCTTTTTGGGGTGTAATCCCACACAGATTACCACCCCCTGTTCCTTCCAGGTATCTATTTCCTCGGGAGTTGGGTATGTTTCGGGGTCACAGAAATTTGCGACTACCCCGACCAATCTCACCGCATGGTCTTTGTCCGGTGTTGACGAGTCACAGATTGTTGCCAAACTAGAATCCCAAGGAAGCCTATATTCTGTATGGGTTCTATGTAGGTGGCAGTGACTGTCAAAGGCTTCCGGGATCCTTTCCACCTGAGCCAGTTCGTCCTTCGTTAGGGAGAACGTCTCCATCAAGGACTGTCGTTGTTGGGGTTTCAACACTGAGAGTAGGTCCAGCAAAATACTCCAGTTCACCAGGAGAGCCGGCGAGTTACCGGATGGTTTAACCATCCAGCCCGTTGGAGTGAGCTCCCCTAGGGCCACACACATGTTCTCCATGGCTTTCCTTGATAACGGACCTAGGACCACGCTCAGAGCAGGCAGATTAATCATTAGCTCCACGTATCGCATCAGGCCATGTAGAGTGGCGCGATGACCGAGCATCCATCTTGTGACTAGCCTCAGCGCCGTCACCCTGCGATCTGTAATGTCGTCGGACATTACCTCCAGCTGAAAGATACCTGGAAGATGGCAGCTGAACGCATGCACCTGCTGCCGTTTCCCAGGGCACTCTGGTACTGGGCACCGACGAACCAGCATACTCTCCTCCGGCCCACATTCTCTGGAGCTACCAGGTGAGGTCACTGTGGCGGCACCAACCGTAGCTTGGTGGTAATCTACAGTCATACCACGACCCACAGATAACATCACCTGGTCTACCCGGCTTCGCTTATTTGGGTATGATTGGGAGGTGTTATGTTCGGTGACTGAGAGGTCTCTTCCACTCCTCTCCGAAACCGATTCCTCCCTGTAGGGCATCCTACTAGGGCCAGGTCCATAATGACCCTGACCTCTACCCACAGCGGCTTTGCCGGATAGCCTTTCCTTCGGGTAATGGCGAGAACGATGACTTGCACCTCTATGACTAGGCTACCCGCATTCAAGCATCACTCGTCCTTCCTGCCATGGCCGTCCACCTCTACTCGGCCGTCCCCGACCTCCAGAAGGCCGATTGTCACCACCCCTCCTATACTCCCCCATAGGAGAGTGATGGCCTCGTCCAGGCTGTCCCTGCTTGGGTCTGGCACCTCCATACCCCTGAGAGACCGAGCTGCGGGCCTGACCCTCGCACTCAGCCGTCTTGGGTTCATTCCGAACCCGGACTGGTGATCTGCACTCCACCTCCAGACAGATCTCGCTGTCTGATGCCAACAGCCTGGCTTCCTCTGCGGAATCCAATTCCATGGATTCAAGATTTTCCCCGCTACGCTCGATACTGGGGTCCTCCTTTATCCTCACATCCCTCCGACAACTAGGTCCGGAATCCTTGGGAGTGACCGGTTTTTTAACCCCAATATCCTGGATATTTTCCCGTATCCACGTGCGGGAATGGAACTGCAGAGTCTCTGCAGTTCGCGCCGCTAATCGGCGCCACTTGGCATTGTTCCTCGCCTTCGACAATGCTACCTGACCCAACAGAGCCTGATCACGCTGTTCGGTCGTGGACCTGAAGCAACGGTTCAGCCCATCTACCACCGACTGGGGAGGCAACAAATCCCCACGTCGGGTACTACTAATTACCTCCTCCAAGTAGGGGTCGGTCAACTTCGTCATTTGTCCAGCCATTATTCCTGAAATATAATAACCTCCTTGATCAGTACCTCTTACAGCGGTATTTCTCTATATCCAGAGCCTCTGTTGCGGTGATATCAACACATGACCCGTGATACCACTCCTCGCAATAATCGCACTGGATCATGAAACGACCCTGCCATGGCTTCCGACATACACAGTATAATTCTCCATTATCACTGGTGTCGACATCCCTGCCTGGATGTGCTTTCCACTGCATGATCCATGCAGGTGG
The DNA here is from genome assembly GCA_014843695.1 of Archivesica marissinica. Taxonomy (NCBI): domain Eukaryota; kingdom Metazoa; phylum Mollusca; class Bivalvia; order Venerida; family Vesicomyidae; genus Archivesica; species Archivesica marissinica. The sequence goes on along the minus strand of CM026394.1, from coordinate 56,886,705 downwards.
AGTACGGTCCTTACATGGCTTTAGTCGGTCATGATTCACTACAACTACTACGTTCTTCAGCTTAATTCTGAAAATGAATGCAGAGAGTTTTGTAACTATGACACCTGGACCCTTCCAAGGTGGACATAGTTTTCTGCATTTCCCCTTCAGAACAGCCGTGTCTAACAGGTATACAACGTCACCGACCTCGTAATTTCTTTCCAAGATATGGAGGTCATAATTTTTCTTCATTCGTTTAGAAGAAGTCCTCAGGGTAGATCTGGCAGTGGTATGAGCTTCCTGCAGCTTCGCAGTCAGCTTTGCCACATACCCCTCCTCCGTCTCATGTTTCTCAATCACTTGTGGAAACATCACAGTGGCTGGTATGTTGACCTCTTTCCCGAGCATCAGCATATTGGCCGTGA
>CM026394.1:56863059-56885301 GCA_014843695.1 Archivesica marissinica | reverse complement strand
ATTACGGTTCACTGCTGATCTGAGAGCTCCAGCAATCTGTGGGAGTTCTAAATCCCATTGATTTTGATGCTTACCTATAAAGCATCGCACAGCCTCCATGAGGGTGCGGTTGTACCGTTCCACTTGACCATTCGCCGATGGCCTATACGGAGTCGTTCTAGCCTTATGAATGTGAAGTGTCTTGCACAATTCACTAAAAAGCCTAGACTCGAAGTTCCGACCCTGATCTGAATGAATCTGGAACGGTACACCAAACCTGGAAAAGACACAATCTACTAGTGCTTTTGCAGTAACTTCCGCAGTCTGGGAGGGATAGGGGTATACACTCGACCCACTTACTAAACTGATCTACTACCATCAAAATGTGTGCATTTCCGCGGGGTGTCTTTGGAAGTGGACCCAGGAAATCTATATGTATTCGTTCCATCGGATCCCCTGCCTGGTATTCTGTCATAGGACATCGCCCACGGCGGTGTGACTTTTTATTGCGATTACATGTTTCGCAACCAGTTACATAATTAGCCACATCTCGACTTATTCTATACCAGGCAAACTTTTCCTTAACACGTTCAGTTGTCCGTGCCACCCCCTGATGTCCTGCAGACGGAAGAGCATGGTTGCTATGTATAGCCTCCTCTCGCATACTGCGAGGAACCATTAACTTCTTCTCCCCAGAAGCTGCATCATCCTGATACAACACATCATCAATCAACAGGATCTGTTCCTTGTTTAACCAATAAGACTTGGTTGCCGGGCTAGACAAGAACAACTCAGATTCACTTGGCTTGACTGACGTTTTCAACCAAGTCCTGATGAGAAATAGATCCTCATCTTTCTCTTGGGCTTCACTAAGATCCAACAAGGTGAAGCCCCATGCCGATGGCTGAATATCAGTAGTATGTACAGTGGTGCTCAATATGGAGCCACTAATTCCCTGCCCTACTTGATTATGGTCAGCATTAGACATACCCTTCACCGGGGTCATTTTGCAAGTCTGTGTCTCATCCTGGTTCGAACTTACACCTGCACAGTTCAGCCTTTTAGCTTGAACTGGCTTGCCACTGTCGTATAACTGATTTTCTGCAGTTCCCTTCGAATCCTTGTAGACCGACCAGTACCCTATACGGCTACCCTTAGTACTGATCCCGTCGCCGACCTGCGCAGTATCGACCGTGGATCCCTGTACTCTCTGCGGAGCCTCCGGGTCTGCAATGTCTACGGTGTCCATGGACGATTCTAAATCCCCGTAGACCGCCCAGTACCCTCCTCGCCTACCCTTAGTACTGATCCCATCGCCGACCTGGGCACTGTCGACCGTGGATCCCTGTACTCTTTGCGAGACCAAAGGGTCTGCAATGTCTACGCTATCCATGGACGATCGCTTATCTCTATAGACCGACCAGTTCCCTCCTCGGTTGCCCTTAGTACTGATCCCGACGCCAACACGGGCAATGTTGACCGCGGATCCCTGTACTCTTTGCGAGGCCAACGGGACTGCAATGTCTACGATCTCGATAAATGATCCCTACTTTTCTTCTGCCTTTAAGCAGTCATCACACCCGCCACAAGGCAGATCCTCAGGCAGCCTCTGAGCACACGCTGCCTCTCTAGGTATTCTAGACAAGGCATCTGCGTTTCCATGGTTAATGCCTGGCCGGTGCCGTAGCACCATATTATATTGAGATAGCTCCTCGAGCCATCTCGCCAACTGCCATTGTGGTTCCCTGAACCGCATCAACCAGGTTAGACTCGAGTGGTCCGTCCTAACCGTAAAGGGTCTCCCTAACAGATAGTGTCGATATTGGCGTGTGAACCGCACGACCGCTAAAAGTTCTTTTCTAGTAACACAGTACTTGCGCTGCTCGCGAGTTAACGCGTAGCTCCCATAAGCTATCACTTGTTCGTCTCCATCTTGGATCTGGATAAGCTCGGCTCCGATTGCAACATCGGATGCATCCGTATCCAAGATGAACTCGTCGTTATGATTTGGAAGACCTAATACAGGTGGTTCCGTGAGAGCTTTCTTCAAAGCGTCAAATGCTGTCTGCTGGTCAGTTTCCCACCGAAACTTCTGTTTACCCACGACGCTGTACAATGGTTCCGCCAACCGAGCGAAGTCCTTGACAAACACTCGGTGGTAGTTAACCAACCCCATAAACCGTTCAACATCCTTTGAACAGGTTGGTAACGGCCATTCCCGTACCACTACAACGTCTGCCCCTGACATGGCTAGGCTATTGCTGCTTACTCTCCTGCCCAGGAACTCTACCTCTCTTTGGAAGAGTATACATTTCTTTGGCTTTAACTTCAAGCCATTGGCTCTAAATCTTTCCAGGGCCCCCTTAAATTGACTAGGTGGTCCTGAAAACACTTCCCCAGAACAAATACATCATCCAAGAAGGCCAATACGGTCTTCCAGTTTAGTCCTCTTAGGACCAGGTTCATCACTCGTGCATAGGTGGCCGGTGCATTACATAATCCGAAACCCATCTTTACATGTTCGAATAGACCATATTTGGTAATAAAGGCGGTCTTCTTTCGATCTTCCTTCTCTATCATTATCAAAAAAGGATAAATTACTGTGTAGAATAGTAATAATTATATCTACATTTAACTCTGCATGCTGGCTAAAGTAAAGACTACATGTATAAGTAGCTCAATCATTTTAGCAGTCAACAATTTATTAATGTGTTTTTCTTATTTGTACTTTTAGGGGGGTATTCAGGAAATAGTCATGTGATTTTCATTAGTATTGTGTCATTATTAATCTACACTACTGAAGCACCTCGTCGAAAATTATATTTTTTGAGTGAAATCTGGCAGGATGCGGCAAACGTTTTGTGAAATTATTATATAAATTACATGTATACATGCATGTTTTTTTAAATTGTGTTTTATTTGAAGAACACTTATTATATATATAAAGACTGCTGTGGATAGGCGCTATAATTGGAACAGATGTGTTTACAATTGTTGCATATAGGGCCACTTTGTTGATTAGTGCGAAATATGAATATAATCCCTGTACTACCATTTATATACTAGTACCTCCAAACACTTCATATCCCAGTGTTACTATCGCTGAATACTCCCAAAAAGTATAAATATCTTAAGTTGTTTCCTCTGTTTTATCTGTGATGTCTTTGCTCAACATGCTATCAGTTTCCAAATGGAACATTCAATTTCTCAGCAAGACAAACTAATATTAATTTGTTTTTCAATGAGTAAATATTAAAAAATGGTGACAGCACTTTCAACTGGGCGTGGTTTTCGTCGACATATGTATTACCCTGCTCCTGTTAAAACAACTCACTGGTGTACCCGTACATGTTTTATTATTTTTAGGACATTCCAACCTAGGATGTTAAGTTACAGATTCAAGCTCATTGACATTCCTTGGATTTCATCATGGTGTAAGTATTTGCCAAACACAATCCACTTTTAGTTTATACAAATTTACTTTATCTTGATAGCGAAACAAGTTCCTACAACTTATATTAACCCTTTCCCTCATAGAAGCACATCTTGACGCCATTACCAATACGACATACATTGACATTGTAGTAGCCAAACCAATGTTCATAATAAAGGCCAGAATCTCATGTAGTCCCAGTAATATCTATGGAGTTGGGATAGATATGGTAACTACTTATCCACTGCACTATAACCAAATGGCTGTTGTTTGTATGGAGATATAATAGTATATTAACCTAAATATCTATGAAGGAAAGGGTTCATCCATCGCCATAAGGCAGATAAGACAATAATTATGTAAAATTTAAGTGCCTTGCCTAATGGCACAATTGTAACTGCGAATTCCACTTCTACATTCTCTGTAATTTTATTTTCATTATTTAATAGCCTGTGTTAGTGGCATCTCTGTATATTTAACACGCATAGCGGAATGGTCTCCGTGTGCCCGTCACACATTTGTGTCCTATCAAATCTCTTGAACCCCTGGAGGAATCCTATAATCACTTGACACGTATGTTGCTCGAGATGGTGTGCAGAGCGTATGTTTCAGGCATGTCGGATAATGTTGATACATGTATGTGTGAGAAATAGGGCTGCCACCTGTACAGATTGTTGTAAACGTGTACACGATCCTTAGTACACGACATGACGTCGTTTACATTTTGTTTATTCTCCATGATTATTTACATGTACTAGGTCTCACAATATTCAGTGAAAAGGTCGATGCTATGATTTTATTACGTCACTAAGCTTCATTATACGACGTCATCTATTAAGATAGTGTACACGGTTACTCAATTAGTACACTTGTATTGCCATTACACGACACGGCTCCGTTTACACGTGTAACCGTTGAAACCCTAGTGAGAAATACTTCTCATGTCAGACACATCAGATTTTGTATGCATTTTAATCATTTTTCTGACCAGTGTCAAACTATTAATATCACAATATCATGGCCTGTAATCGGTGCCTATGGTTTCTAGGGTGCCAAAACAGTTTGTAGTGAAACTCAGATTACATATGTTGTTGATAATATGAAGAAATTGTCATTAATATGCAACGGATCGACATAACATTTAGTTTCAGTCCTTGTATATACAAGCCTGCCATAATCGAATTGTGCCAATGTCTGTGAGATTTTTGAAATCACAAAAGTTAGTATGCGGCGAAGACAATTCAAATTGACAAATTGCGCGACAAACAATAAACCTGAAGTTCCTGCCGTTGTCACCACTTTCGAATAAGCACTGCTGCATAAAATAAAATTATGTAGATTCAAACATAAAAATAGTACGTCCAGGATTATAAAACTATTTTCAAATAGGTTGATACCCAGAATCAGCCAATAAAAACTCCTTGATATTCATCTTGAGAGTTGAGAATGTTTTATCATTTTGGAACATGTCGTAGCATTTACAATTATATATGATGGGGAGGAGAGTTGGGGGATTACAATTGACTGATCAGTGATGTGGTAAGGTTCGCAAGGTAATGATCATCCTGATGATCACTCGGCCATGATGTGGGATAGGTCATGTTGTCTGTAGCAATTACGAAATGGTCGTCTCCATGTTTGGCTGAAGTTTATCACAACTTTGTGATTTGTTGACAACTTGTTCTCACAATTGATACCATGCTCTTTGCCTGTCTTGTCTGTCGTTTTTCTTAAACGCTTCTCAAAACTTACACTTGATTCCACGAAACTGTCAATTGCCATTCAATATGTCTACCATTTTAAATTCATTTACGATTTCTATTATAATTCCCATAATTTTTGATGATTTAAAGATTTCCAATATGGTGGATTATTTTTGCAAGTACCAGGAACATGTAGATAGGATCCTGGAAATACACATGAAGTCTAGCATTCGACAAACTCGGAGATTGGTCCACATCTTTGTCTGATCAGATCATGTTTCCAAGAACCCACGTTATTGTAGTGCACACATGTACTCGCAGTAAAGCCACTAAACATTATAATACCAAAACATATATTTTTCGTTCCTGCATTTATTTTTGAATTCCAGTGATTTTGACACTGATGCCAGCAAGCCAATGTCAATTACAGCAATCTACAGCTGTTGAGCCTGTATATAAAATACCAGGAATTTATATATTGTGTTTTACAGGAATACATATTTGCTGCAGATGGTCACAGATGTTCGGTTGTACTGTATCGTTCCGTATGTGAACAGTCAAATGTGTCATAGTGGTTGTCTGTGATGAGACATAGCAAAATAATAAGATGATCATTGTACCATTTATTATGATTTATGGAAAACACGCAATACATTGTATTGAATGTGTTGGAATATTAGTGAAATACATGTCATGATAGAGGGCAATAACATTTGTATTTACTGTAGGCTATGCAGGTCAATTTGGTTTAACATTTAAACATACATTCTTGAACACAGTAGTTAAAGTTATACTTCTCCGTAAATTTTCGAATTTCTGACTGTATGAATAGTGAGAAGAAGTTAGGAATAAGTGACTTCTTCACACGATTTCAGCCAAGCTTATTCACCTACTGTCTGACCCAAACAACCATCCATTAATTACATATTTAAATTAATATGGAGAAATATTTCCCAACCACTTGACCTGCTTACTCCTACATATTGGCGGTAGTTTCTATGGAAAACAAGTTCATAGTTGTTGCATGACACCCTTGTGTGAACAATGGAGTCATGTGAGCGATACAGTGCCATTGTGGTCCTCTATGGTAAATAAACTAAAACATCATAAATATTTGCTCAAGTTGTTAGAGAAATGTATAATTTCTTATGCAATTGCATGTCTATATGTATTTAGACTATATAAATTATGTTCATCAATGTTTTATGATTTGCATCTTTTTGAATATCTGTGTAGAAACATTGCTGTCATGTACTATGATGATATTTGCAGTATTGTACTTGCATTAAACATGTTTATTTCTTAATCTTGTTATTATTAAGTGATTCCCCGACGCAAATCCCCAACCCAGGTCACAGATGATAACACAACTGTTGACTATAGAAATTCCTTAAACAAGGACAAAATGACTTGGTAACAACACTTTGTCAATATATATATATGTTATGTCTTAATGTATTTTACCTAACCACTGCTTCCCAATTTTTAATTTCCATTAACTGCTACTTTCTTGTCTAACCTTTTCACCCCTATTTACAGGTTGAATATACAAATGTAGGATTCCCCTACCACTCTTCACCACTTATGCAAGTGACCTAGCATATTGAATATACATTAAGATTTAAAGGCATTCTTTAGCTAAATTGGTTTATATGCATGTAGTCAGTGCAACAACCCTTTCCTAAAACACTGTCGACATGTTTGCTATATTGTCGTTTCTCGTGCTTAACAGTAAACCATGCATAGTTATTCTTAGTATAAATAGTGTGTGTGTTACGCTTATTTATCGTCGCTACCGATTGCCCATAATTATGAGCAACGCCTCCTGAAGAGATTAGTCATTTTAGATTTTGGAGAATAGTGCATGATACATACAAGAGACCCATTCCAGAGTCTCCTCTGGTTCTTTTACGTGCACGGTGTACAGCACCCACACGAGACCTCGGTTTAACGTCTCATCTGAAAGACTGTTAATTTGATTAGGGTCAGACGGGGATCGAACCTGCGATCCCTGGATTATCAGTCCAGCGTGTTACCACTGGACTACCTAAATAGTGTCCGCACGTTGGTTGTTTTATATGCCTGTTGTATAGCAACGAGGCGAGTCTCTCGTTTATATTCCCATCTGAAAGATTTGATATTGAGAGGGTCAGGCTCATCACTTTTAGATGATGTTTATTTTAAACGTTTTAGAAAACTTAGTCACCCAAATGCATTTATTCGATGGCGACTTTTAAATATGGGGGGTTGAGATGTCTTGCTAATATATACCTCCATTCTGTAACCCCTACCTCGTTATTTATAGCAGATGAGTATTGCTATGGCAACAATTGTTGTCATAGCTTTTCTTGTTCAAAAGAGTTTTCCCCCAAAATTTAATTGTTTTTTAAGCAAGTTGATGTTCATATCTCTGGAACTTTCTCCCGTGATGTACATCTATTGACATGTGGTGATATAGCCAGATTCCCGCATGTTATTATTCATAAAATGTATCGTGGGCCTAAAGCTATTTGTTGCGGGAAATTAAAAATATATTCATGTTTTATGTTAAAATGATAAATTTACTGCTAGACTTACATATTATACAGATTAAGGTCTATATCAAATACTCACATAATTGTATTATGACTACCTTTGTATAAACACCCAAATCAGTACCTCGGCCATTTGCCGCGGTATTCCCGGAACTACCGACTACGTAAGTGCTGACACGATGGCGGCAAAAGCATGATAAACATAAGTGACTCCCAATAGTATTATTCTTTGTGTATTTGTAATGTTGAAGTGGAGAACTCATAGGATGATGCAAACTGAGTTTTATATTCAGGTACATAATAGTATATCTGTATTTTGGTTTTTAATAGCTAGTACCGCGATATACCCATAATGCATCCTACGTGATAAACGTAACGTCATTTACGCACTTTATTTTATTAATTTATGAAATTATGTTAATTGCAATTGAAACAGGCCATGTCCTTGTATCAGGGATAATATTATGTGTGTGTGTGTGTGTGTGTGTGTGTGTGTGTGTGTGTGTGTGTGTGTGTGTGTGTGTGTGTGTGTGTGTGTGTGTGTGTGTGTGTGTGTGTGTGTGTGTGTGTGTGTGTGTGTGTGTGTGTGTGTGTGTGTGTGTGTGTGTGTGTGTGTGTGTGTGTGTGTGTGTGTGTGTGTGTGTGTGTGTGTGTGTGTGTGTGTGTGTGTGTGTGTGTGTGTGTGTGTGTGTGTGTGTGTGTGTGTGTGTGTGTGTGTGTGTGTGTGTGTGTGTGTGTGTGTGTGTGTGTGTGTGTGTGTGTGTGTGTGTGTGTGTGTGTGTGTGTGTGTGTGTGTGTGTGTGTGTGTGTGTGTGTGTGTGTGTGTGTGTGTGTGTGTGTGTGTGTGTGTGTGTGTGTGTGTGTGTGTGTGTGTGTGTGTGTGTGTGTGTGTGTGTGTGTGTGTGTGTGTGTGTGTGTGTGTGTGTGTGTGTGTGTGTGTGTGTGTGTGTGTGTGTGTGTGTGTGTGTGTGTGTGTGTGTGTGTGTGTGTGTGTGTGTGTGTGTGTGTGTGTGTGTGTGTGTGTGTGTGTGTGTGTGTGTGTGTGTGTGTGTGTGTGTGTGTGTGTGTGTGTGTGTGTGTGTGTGTGTGTGTGTGTGTGTGTGTGTGTGTGTGTGTGTGTGTGTGTGTGTGTGTGTGTGTGTGTGTGTGTGTGTGTGTGTGTGTGTGTGTGTGTGTGTGTGTGTGTGTGTGTGTGTGTGTGTGTGTGTGTGTGTGTGTGTGTGTGTGTGTGTGTGTGTGTGTGTGTGTGTGTGTGTGTGTGTGTGTGTGTGTGTGTGTGTGTGTGTGTGTGTGTGTGTGTGTGTGTGTGTGTGTGTGTGTGTGTGTGTGTGTGTGTGTGTGTGTGTGTGTGTGTGTGTGTGTGTGTGTGTGTGTGTGTGTGTGTGTGTGTGTGTGTGTGTGTGTGTGTGTGTGTGTGTGTGTGTGTGTGTGTGTGTGTGTGTGTGTGTGTGTGTGTGTGTGTGTGTGTGTGTGTGTGTGTGTGTGTGTGTGTGTGTGTGTGTGTGTGTGTGTGTGTGGTGTGTGTGTGTGTGTGTGTGTGTGTGTGTGTGTGTGTGTGTGTGTGTGTGTGTGTGTGTGTGTGTGTGTCCACTTTTCTCAATTTATAGAATGATGTATGTTAGTGTTATTATAACCGCCATGTTATTTGATTTATGGCGATGAACATGTTATATGTTTATGCCAAATAAAATATATTGAATTGAATTGAAATTGGTGTAACATAATAGCCAATAGTTTAACCGAATCATTCAATTACAAAAATGTTTGTAGTGTATTGTTTCGTACGGGGAGGGCTGTAAATAATGTTGTTATAACTTGTAGCCCAACCCATTTGCTTTTTTGTCCCCTTGACAAAACAAATGTATCGTATACTGCAATCATATAATTACATATTAATCTCTGATTTGTTCTTAGTATTGTATGTATATATGTAATGTATTGTATGAAAATAAATGCAATAAAATATTATTAACATTGTTTCGTAGAAGTGGCTTTCCATTTAGCAACACATAGGTATTAGTGAAGTCTCTAGTGGCTGTTTCAATCATTGTTACGAGTAACTCAACGGACATATTGTTGAATTTCCGTGGAGCTAGTAGTTCCTTGTGATATTCTGCCTCCATGGTATCCTGACTTCATGTCGATGGTAGAGAGATACCTCACCTCTATGTGTTGCTCTAACTTCATGTCGATGGTAGAGAGATACCTCACATATATGTGTTGCTCTGACTTCATGTCGATGGTAGAGAGATACCTCACCTCTATGTGTTGCTCTGACTTCATGTCGATGGTAGAGAGATACCTCGCCTCTATGTGTTGCTCTGACTTCATGTCGATGGTAGAGAGATACCTCACCTCTATGTGTTGCTCTGACTTCATGTCGGTGGTAGAGAGATACCTCGCCTCTATGTGTTGCTCTGACTTCATGTCGATGATAGAGAGATACCTCACCTATATGTGTTGCTCTAACTGTATATTCTTCTAAAGATTACTAGGGCGGACTATGATGACTTGGATAATCTAATTAATTAAATTTTATTTATTTTACAACGATTACAGAGCAAGTTTTAACAACTTATATTAATCACTCACGTTGGCTCGGATGAAAGCGTAAATGTGGTCATTCGTGTGGGAGGAAACCGGAGTATCCGGCGAAAAACCTGGCGACCACCACCGTACCATCTCACATACTTCCCGGTCCGAGGATCGATCCCAGGTTGCATTGGTGAGAAGCGAGCGCGCTAACCACGGCGCTAATCTGACAGCCTAATAGATAGTCTAATTATAACTCACTCCATGTTTGGTGGAACTATTTTATGTTTGTTTCAGCTGTATGTTTCAGCTGTATGCACACACACATGCAGCACTGTTTTCAATATCACATATTCATTGTGTATATTTTTCGGAACATATCATTGAAGGTCCTCATTCCGTGACTGTCCTAATTCCAGTGCTATTTGTTTAAATCTCGTATCGCGCGATATTTCATACACGCGCTCCAGTGTAAATATTTACTAAAGCTGTAGCTATCTGCCAAAAGTGAAACAAGAGTAAAATGAGACAAAATCAGGTAAACATTTGTTGAAACAGGTCACGCATATAAAATAATACCTTTTCTACTATTAGCAAATAAACGTTCATTTAAATACCCTTTTTTGGCCCCAAAAACATTGTTCAGAAATGTTACCATCCGTCTGCTCTGAAACCAAGCCTGGAGGTTATAACACTTTTTTGATCTCAGCTCGACTCAAAACTTCAGTTTTGATTGGAGTTTTGAGACAGAATCGTAGGTTATAAAACTTTTTAATCATGCTCAACTGAGTTAAACTCTTTCGCATGGAGGCTGAACATGCCATAACCGGAAGCGTCACGCATCGTCTGCGCGCACAATCAGTAGAATGGCGACATCGGTAAACAATTGTTCTCAAATCGGCAACCGTAACGCACAGGTGGTCGGAAGCGGAAGAGTTAACTTTAATCGATTTAATTATTCCCGAAGAGGAGTTGTTGTTTGGAGCTCTGAAAGGACCCTCCAAACATAAATCTAGCAGGCTTTCATTGACAGATCTAATTCGGAAGTGGACTTTTTCTATAAGGCCAAGCCTAATTTATTTTTTTGTTTTCAGTCCTATCCCTTATAAACAGTTTTAGTTTGTTTTAGGCTAATCCTAGGCAGATGAGGAGAAAGAACAGACACTAATGAGATTTCCAAGTATTTCCAAGTCTAATATTTGCAAAGTGGGGATGGTGTAACAGAGTTAATAGGGGGCATACTCTGTAACCACTTGGTGCATTTGACATATTGCACCACAGTCAGGGTACTTAGAAGAGGAGACACATGCATGTGTCCTTGTTGTGACACTAGAGAGGAGTAGAATGAAACAGTTACATAAAACAACAGTTAATAATTTAGTGTTTTAACAGTTATTAGTGTTAACAAAGTTAAAAATAGATTTTGGAATTATATCTTATATTTGAACTGTTTGGAAAAACACCACACTATTAAATAAGAGTGCCTAATTCACTGTTACCCAAGAGTTACCAGAATTGGGTCACATGTAAAATTACGGACAAATTTACAGTAGTTCAGAACAAATCGTGATTACTCTTTGGAAACACATGCATTTATGTTGAAATTTGATGCAAAATGTTGGAAAAGGATTTGTTGACTAAGATATGTATAAGTCTTTGTATATTTTACAAACTATTATATTATAATCGTAATGATTGTTTCGTATACTACCGGAATGAGGACCCTCGAGGCTACATACTAAAGTTTGATTCTTTATACAGTTTGGAAATATCACTGTTTACATTCAGTAGTTGGTACACCAGCGTCAAATTAAATATTATAATTCAACCCCACATTTGATTCATTCAAACGTAGTACAATCCATTATTAAATAGCTTATACATACTGGATAAAATCCATTGATTAAACAGTACTAGAATATCAATGTGCGTATGTGTATCTTCCAATCAGTTCATGCTTTACATCGTGCTAGTACGAGAACCAGATGCGCCTATGGAATTGTGTCTCTTTCTAAATTACTGTACTATCCTATGATACTATACTCACTGCCAAAATACACCATTGAGCAATAATATCACAATATGTCTTAACATGTGGCTGATGCATAAACATTTACTGCTAACATTAATGTACTACTACACTGTGTTCAGTTTCCTATCATATTATATAATACCCATGGTTAAATCATAATATGGTGGCCACGTGAAACATATTCTTACTGTAGAAGCACGGGTAATAAACATTACTGTAGAAGCACGGGTAATAAACATTACTGTTGTTGCTGTTGTTTAGTATAACATTACTATTACATAATTATATTTTATTACATAAAGTTATACATTATTATTATTACAAATATATTATTATTACATAATTATATATTATTACATAAAGTTATACATTATTATTATTATTACATAATTATATATTATTACATAAAGTTATACATTATTATTATTACATAAAAGTTTATATTATTATTATTATATAATTATATATTATTACATAAAAGTATATATTATTATTATTACATAGTTATATATTATTACATAAAGTTATACATTATTATTACATATATATTATGCATCCAACTGTTATTTAAACAGCTACAGCTTCCGATAGGTGTGCAGTCACTCATTATACATACGATGGCGAACACAATTCCACCGTATCGGGCGATAGTTGCACACACTGGGACTTGCATATCCTGCACACACAGTTTGACGACTACCAGTTTCCGGACAAATATTTGGATGAAGCTGCAAATAACTGTCGTGATCCGACTTTATCTGGGTTTCCGTGGTGCTACACGGGGTATCCTGGGAAAGGATGGGAAGCTTGTATGGTTAACTGTAAGTCTATCAGATTCAGCCGACCATTCCACGTGAGTTTAGATATTGGTGATGTGTTTATATCAAGCGGCCCATTCCATGTGATATTAGATATTGGTGATGTGTTTGTATCAAGCCGACCATTCCACGTGATATTAGATATTGGTGATGTGTTTATATCAAGCAGACCATTCCACGTGATATTAGATATTGGTGATGTGTTTATATCAAGCAGACCATTCCACGTGATATTAGATATTGGTGATGTGTTTATATCAAGTTGTCCATTCCACGTGGGTTTAGATATTGGTGATGTGTTTATATCAAGTTGTCCATTCCACGTGAGTATAGATATTGGTGATGTGTTTATATCAAGCGGACCATTCCACGTGATATTAGATATTGTTGATGTGTTTATATCAAGCCGACCATTACACACGCGTTTAGATATTGGTGATGTGTTTATATCATGCGGAGCATACCACCACATTAGTTTAGATATTGGTGATGTTTTTATATCAAGCGGACCATTCCACGTGAGATTAGATATTGGTGATGTGTTTATATGAAGCGGACCATTCCACGTGAGTTTAGATATTGGTGATGTGTTTATATCAAGCGGCCCATTCCACGTGAGTTTAGATATTGGTGATGTGTTTATATCAAGCGGACCATTCCACGTGAGTTTAGATATTGGTGATGTGTTTATATCAACTTGTCAATTCCACGTGAGTTTAGATAATGGTGATGTGTTTATATCAAGCGGCCCATTCCACGTGATATTAGATATTGGTGATGTGTTTATATCAAGCCGACCATTCCACGTTAGTTTAGATATTGGTGATGTGTTTATATCAAGCGGCCCATTCCACGTGATATTAGATATTGGTGATGTGTTTATTTCAAGTTGTCCATTCCACGTGAGTATAGATATTGGTGATGTGTTTATATCAAGCAGACCACTCCACGTGATATTAGATATTGGTGATGTGTTTATATCAAGCGGACCATTCCACGTGATATTAGATATTGGTGATGTGTTTATATCAAGTGGACCATTCCACGTGATATTAGATATTGGTGATGTGTTTATATCAAGCGGAGCATACCACCACGTTAGTTTAGATATTGGTGATGTTTTTATATCAAGCGGACCATTCCACGTGAGTTTAGATATTGGTGGTGTGTTTATATCAAGCGGACCATTCCACTAGAGCTTAGATATTGGTGATATGTTTATATCAAGTTGTCCATTCCACGTGAGTTTAGATATTGGTGATGTGTTTATATCAAGCGGACCATTCCACGTGAGTTTAGATATTGGTGATGTGTTTATATCAAGCAGATCATTCCACGTGAGTTTAGATATTGGTGATGTGTTTATATCAAGCGGACCATTCCACGTGAGTTTAGATATTGGTGATGTGTTTATATGAAGCGGACCATTCCACGTGAGTTTAGATATTGGTGATGTGTTTATATCAAGCGGCCCATTCCACATGAGTTTAGATATTGGTCATGTGTTTATATCAAGCGGACCATTCCACGTGAGTTTAGATATTGGTGATGTGTTTATATCAAGCGGACCATTCCACGTGAGTTTGGATATTGGTGATGTGTTTATATCAAGCGGACCATTCCACGTGCTATTAGATATTGGTGATGTGTTTATATCAAGCAGACCATTCCACGTGATATTAGATATTGGTGATGTGTTTATATCAAGCAGACCATTCCACGTGATATTAGATATTGGTGATGTGTTTATATCAAGCGGACCATTCCACGTGATATTAGATATTGGTGATGTGTTTATATCAAGCGGACCATTCCACGTTGGTTTAGATATTGGTGATGTGTTTATATCAAGCGGCCCATTCCACGTGAGTTTAGATATTGGTGATGTGTTTATATCAAGCGGACCATTCCACGTGAGTTTAGATATTGGTGGTGTGTTTATATTAAGCGGACCATTCCACTAGAGCTTAGATATTGGTGATGTGTTTATATCAAGTTGTCCATTCCACATGAGTTTAGATATTGGTGATGTGTTTATATCAAGCAGACCATTCCACGTGAGTTTAGATATTGGTGATGTGTTTATATCAAGCGGACCATTCCACGTGATATTAGATATTGGTGATGTGTTTATATCAAGCGGACCATTACACATGAGTTTAGATATTGGTGATGTGTTAATATCAAGCGGACCATTCCACATGAGTTTAAATATTGGTGATGTGTTTATATCAAGCGGACCATTCCACGTGATATTAGATATTGGTGATGTGTTTATATCAAACCGACCATTACACACGCGTTTAGATATTGGTGATGTGTTTATATCAAGCGGAGCATACCACTACATTAGTTTAGATATTGGTGATGTTTTTATATCAAGCGGACCATTCCACGTGAGTTTAGATATTGGTGATGTGTTTAAATGAAGCGGACCATTCCACGTGAGTTTAGATATTGGTGATGTGTTTATATCAAGCGGACCATTCCACATGAGTTTAGATATTGGTGATGTGTTTATATCAAGCGGACCATTCCACATGAGTTTAGATATTGGTGATGTGTTTATATCAAGCGGACCATTCCACGTGATATTAGATATTGGTGATGTGTTTATATCAAGCCGACCATTACACACGAGTTTGGATATTGGCGATGTGTTTATATCAAGCAGACCATTCCACGTGAGTTTAGATATTGGTGATGTGTTTATATCAAGCGGCCCATTCCACGTGATATTAGATATTGGTGATGTGTTTATATCAAGTTGTCCATTCCACGTGAGTATAGATATTGGTGATGTGTTTATATCAAGCAGATCATTCCACGTGGTATTAGATATTGGTGATGTGGTTATATCAAGCGGACCATTCCACGTGAGTTTAGATATTGGTGATGTGTTTATATCAAGCGGCCCATTCCACATGAGTTTAGATATTGGTCATGTGTTTATATCAAGCGGACCATTCCACGTGATATTAGATATTGGTGATGTGTTTATATCAAGCCGACCATTACACACGAGTTTGGATATTGGCGATGTGTTTATATCAAGCAGACCATTCCACGTGAGTTTAGATATTGGTGATGTGTTTATATCAAGCGGCCCATTCCACGTGATATTAGATATTGGTGATGTGTTTATATCAAGTTGTCCATTCCACGTGAGTATAGATATTGGTGATGTGTTTATATCAAGCAGATCATTCCACGTGGTATTAGATATTGGTGATGTGTTTATATCAAGCGGACCATTCCACGTGAGTTTAGATATTGGTGATGTGTTTATATCAAGCGGCCCATTCCACATGAGTTTAGATATTGGTCATGTGTTTATATCAAGCGGACCATTCCACGTGAGTTTAGATATTGGTGATGTGTTTATATCAAGTTGTCCATTCCACGTGAGTTTAGATATTGTTGATGTGTTTATATCAAGCGGCCCATTATGCGTGATATTAGATATTGGTGATGTGTTTATATCAAGCCGACCATTACACACGAGTTTGGATATTGGCGATGTGTTTATATCAAGCGGACCATTCCACGTGAGTTTAGATATTGGTGATGTGTTTATATCAAGCGGAGCATACCATGTTAGTTTAGATATTGGTGATGTTTTTATATCAAGCGGACCATTCCACGTGAGTTTAGATATTGATGATGTGTTTATATGAAGCGGACCATTCCACGTGAGTTTAGATATTGGTGATGTGTTTATATCAAGCGGACCATTCCACGTGATATTAGATATTGGTGATGTGTTTATATCAAGTGGACCATTCCACGTGATATTAGATATTGGTGATGTGTTTATATCAAGCGGAGCATACCACCACGTTAGTTTAGATATTGGTGATGTTTTTATATCAAGCGGACCATTCCACGTGAGTTTAGATATTGGTGGTGTGTTTATATCAAGCGGACCATTCCACTAGAGCTTAGATATTGGTGATATGTTTATATCAAGTTGTCCATTCCACGTGAGTTTAGATATTGGTGATGTGTTTATATCAAGCGGACCATTCCACGTGAGTTTAGATATTGGTGATGTGTTTATATCAAGCAGATCATTCCACGTGAGTTTAGATATTGGTGATGTGTTTATATCAAGCGGACCATTCCACGTGAGTTTAGATATTGGTGATGTGTTTATATGAAGCGGACCATTCCACGTGAGTTTAGATATTGGTGATGTGTTTATATCAAGCGGCCCATTCCACATGAGTTTAGATATTGGTCATGTGTTTATATCAAGCGGACCATTCCACGTGAGTTTAGATATTGGTGATGTGTTTATATCAAGCGGACCATTCCACGTGAGTTTAGATATTGGTGATGTGTTTATATCAAGCGGACCATTCCACGTGATATTAGATATTGGTGATGTGTTTATATCAAGCAGACCATTCCACGTGATATTAGATATTGGTGATGTGTTTATATCAAGCAGACCATTCCACGTGATATTAGATATTGGTGATGTGTTTATATCAAGCGGACCATTCCACGTGATATTAGATATTGGTGATGTGTTTATATCAAGCGGACCATTCCACGTGGGTTTAGATATTGGTGATGTGTTTATATCAAGCGGCCCATTCCACGTGAGTTTAGATATTGGTGATGTGTTTATATCAAGCGGACCATTCCACGTGAGTTTAGATATTGGTGTGTGTTTATATAAGCGGCCATTACGTGATATTAGATATTGGTGATGTGTTTATATCAAGCGGACCATTCCACATGAGTTTAGATATTGGTGATGTGTTTATATCAAGCGGACCATTCCACATGAGTTTAAATATTGGTGATGTGTTTATATCAAGCGGACCATTCCACGTGATATTAGATATTGGTGATGTGTTTATATCAAGCCGACCATTACACACGAGTTTAGATATTGGTGATGTGTTTATATCAAGCGGACCATTCCACGTGAGTTTAGATATTGGTGATGTGTTTATATCAAGCGGACCATTCCACGTGAGTTTAGATATTGGTGATGTGTTTATATCAAGCGGACCATTCCACGTGAGTTTAGATATTGGTGATGTGTTATATCAAGCGGCATTCCACTGATTTAGATATTGGTATGTGTTTATATCAAGCAGACCATTCCACGTGAGTTTAGATATTGGTGATGTGTTTATATCAAGCGGACCATTCCACGTGATATTAGATATTGGTGATGTGTTTATATCAAGCGGACCATTACACATGAGTTTAGATACTGGTGATGTGTTAATATCAAGCGGAGCATACCACACATTAGTTTAGATATTGGTGATGTGTTTATATCAAGCGGACCATTCCACGTGATATTAGATATTGGTGATGTGTTTATATCAAGCCGACCATTACACACGAGTTTGGATATTGGCGATGTGTTTATATCAAGCAGACCATTCCACGTGAGTTTAGATATTGGTGATGTGTTTATATCAAGCGGCCCATTCCACGTGATATTAGATATTGGTGATGTGTTTATATCAAGTTGTCCATTCCACGTGAGTATAGATATTGGTGATGTGTTTATATCAAGCAGATCATTCCACGTGGTATTAGATATTGGTGATGTGTTTATATCAAGCGGACCATTCCACGTGAGTTTAGATATTGGTGATGTGTTTATATCAAGCGGCCCATTCCACATGAGTTTAGATATTGGTCATGTGTTTATATCAAGCGGACCATTCCACGTGAGTTTAGATATTGGTGATGTGTTTATATCAAGTTGTCCATTCCACGTGAGTTTAGATATTGTTGATGTGTTTATATCAAGCGGCCCATTATGCGTGATATTAGATATTGGTGATGTGTTTATATCAAGCCGACCATTACACACGAGTTTGGATATTGGCGAAAAAGGACCATTCCACGTGAGTTTAGATATTGGTGATGTGTTTATATCAAGCGGACCATTCCACGTGAGTTTAGATATTGGTGATGTGTTTATATCAAGCGGACCATACCACGTTAGTTTAGATATTGGTGATGTTTTTATATCAAGCGGACCATTCCACGTGAGTTTAGATATTGATGATGTGTTTATATGAAGCGGACCATTCCACGTGAGTTTAGATATTGGTGATGTGTTTATATCAAGCGGACCATTCCACGTGATATTAGATATTGGTGATGTGTTTATATCAAGTGGACCATTCCACGTGATATTAGATATTGGTGATGTGTTTATATCAAGCGGAGCATACCACCACGTTAGTTTAGATATTGGTGATGTTTTTATATCAAGCGGACCATTCCACGTGAGTTTAGATATTGGTGGTGTGTTTATATCAAGCGGACCATTCCACTAGAGCTTAGATATTGGTGATATGTTTATATCAAGTTGTCCATTCCACGTGAGTTTAGATATTGGTGATGTGTTTATATCAAGCGGACCATTCCACGTGAGTTTAGATATTGGTGATGTGTTTATATCAAGCAGATCATTCCACGTGAGTTTAGATATTGGTGATGTGTTTATATCAAGCGGACCATTCCACGTGAGTTTAGATATTGGTGATGTGTTTATATGAAGCGGACCATTCCACGTGAGTTTAGATATTGGTGATGTGTTTATATCAAGCGGCCCATTCCACATGAGTTTAGATATTGGTGATGTGTTATATCAAGCGGACCATTCCACGTGAGTTTAGATATTGGTGATGTGTTTATATCAAGCGGACCATTCCACGTGAGTTTAGATATTGGTGATGTGTTTATATCAAGCTGACCATTCCACGTGAGTTTAGATATTGGTGATGTGTTTATATCAAGCAGACCATTCCACGTGATATTAGATATTGGTGATGTGTTTATATCAAGCGACCATTCCACGTGATATTAGATATTGGTGATGTGTTTATATCAAGCGGACCATTCCACGTGATATTAGATATTGGTGATGTGTTTATATCAAGCGGACCATTCCACGTTGGTTTAGATATTGGTGATGTGTTTATATCAAGCGGACCATTCCACGTGAGTTTAGATATTGGTGATGTGTTTATATCAAGCGGACCATTCCACGTGAGTTAAAAAAACACACCACAATTAGATATTGGTGATGTGTTTATATCAAGTTGTCCATTCCACATGAGTTTAGATATTGGTGATGTGTTTATATCAAGCAGACCATTCCACGTGATATTAGATATTGGTGATGTGTTTATATCAAGCGGACCATTCCACGTGATATTAGATATTGGTGATGTGTTTATATCAAGCGGACCATTCCACATGAGTTTAGATATTGGTGATGTGTTTATATCAAGCGGACCATTCCACATGAGTTTAAATATTGGTGATGTGTTTATATCAAGCGGACCATTCCACGTGATATTAGATATTGGTGATGTGTTTATATCAAGCCGACCATTACACACGTGTTTAGATATTGGTGATGTGTTTATATCAAGCGGAGCATACCACCAGTTAGTTTAGATATTGGTGATGTTTTATATCAAGCGGACCATTCCACTGAGTTAGATATTGGTGATGTGTTTATATCAAGCGACATTCCACATGAGTTTAGATATTGGTGATGTGTTTATATCAAGCGGACCATTCCACGTGAGTTTAGATATTGGTGATGTGTTTATATCAAGCGGACCATTCCACGTGAGTTTAGATATTGGTGATGTGTTTATATCAAGCAGACCATTCCACATGAGTTTAGATATTGGTGATGTGTTTATATCAAGCGGACCATTCCACGTGATATTAGATATTGGTGATGTGTTTATATCAAGCGGACCATTCCACGTGATATTAGATATTGGTGATGTGTTTATATCAAGCGGACCATTCCACGTGAGTTTAGATATTGGTGATGTGTTTATATCAAGCGGACCATTCCACATGATTAAATATTGGTGATGTGTTTATATCAAGCGACATTCCACGTGATATTATATATTGGTGATGTGTTTATATCAAGCCGACCATTACACACGTGTTTAGATATTGGTGATGTGTTAATATCAAGCGAACCATTCCACGAGTTTAGATATTGGTGATGTGTTTATATCAAGCCGACCATTCCACATGAGTTTAGATATTGGTGATGTGTTTATATCAAGCGGACCATTCCACGTGAGTTTAGATATTGGTGATGTGTTTATATCAAGCGGACCATTCCACGTGAGTTTAGATATTGGTGATGTGTTTATATCAAGCGGACCATTCCACGTGAGTTTAGATATTGGTGATGTGTTTATATCAAGCGGACCATTCCACGTGAGTTTAGATATTGGTGATGTGTTTATATCAAGCGGACCATTCCACATGAGTTAGATATTGGTGATGTGTTTATATCAAGCGACATTCCACTGGTTTAGATATTGGTGATGTGTTTATATCAAGCGGACCATTCCACGTGAGTTTAGATATTGGTGATGTGTTTATATCAAGCGGACCATTCCACGTGATATTAGATATTGGTTATGTGTTTATATCAAGCGGACCATTCCACGTGGGTTTAGATATTGGTGATGTGTTTATATCAAGTGGACCGTTCCATGTGAGTTTAGATATTGGTGATGTGTTTATATCAAGCGGACCATTCCACGTGAGTTTAGATATTGGTGATGTGTTTATATCAAGCAGACCATTCCACGTGAGTTTAGATATTGGTGATGTGTTTATATCAAGCGTACCATTCCACGTGAGTTTAGATATTGGTGATGTGTTTATATCAAGCGGAGCATACCATGTTAGTTTAGATATTGGTGATGTTTTTATATCAAGCGGACCATTCCACGTGAGTTTAGATATTGATGATGTGTTTATATGAAGCGGACCATTCCACGTGAGTTTAGATATTGGTGGTGTGTTTATATCAAGCGGACCATTCCACGAGAGCTTAGATATTGGTGATGTGTTTATATCAAGTTGTCCATTCCACGTGAGTTTAGATATTGTTGATGTTTTTATATCAAGCGGACCATTCCACGTGAGTTTAGATATTGGTGATGTGTTTATATCAAGCGGACCGTTCCACGTGAGTTTAGATATTGGTGATGTGTTTATATCAAGCGGACCATTCCACGTGAGTTTAGATATTGGTGATGTGCTTATATCAAGCGGACCATTCCACATGAGTTTAGATATTGGTGATGTGTTTATATCAAGCAGACCATTCCACGTGAGTTTAGATATTGGTGATGTGTTTATATCAAGCGGACCATTCCACGTGATATTAGAT
>CM026394.1:56812385-56862059 GCA_014843695.1 Archivesica marissinica | reverse complement strand
TGAGTTTAGATATTGGTCATGTGTTTATATCAAGCGGCCCATTCCACGTGAGTTTAGATATTGGTGATGTGTTTATATCAAGTTGTCCATTCCACGTGAGTTTAGATATTGGTGATGTGTTTATATCAAGCGGCCCATTAGACGTGATATTAGATATTGGTGATGTGTTTATATCAAGCCGACCATTACACACGAGTTTGGATATTGGCGATGTGTTTATATCAAGCAGACCATTCCACGTGAGTTTAGATATTGGTGATGTGTTTATATCAAGCGGCCCATTCCACGTGATATTAGATATTGGTGATGTGTTTATATCAAGTTGTCCATTCCACGTGAGTATAGATATTGGTGATGTGTTTATATCAAGCAGATCATTCCACGTGGTATTAGATATTGGTGATGTGTTTATATCAAGCGGACCATTCCACGTGATATTAGATATTGGTGATGTGTTTATATCAAGTGGACCATTCCACATGTGTTTAGATATTGGTGATGTGTTTATATCAAGCGGACCATTCCACATGAGTTTACATATTGGTGATGTGTTTATATCAAGAGGACCATTCCACGTGATATTAGATATTGGTGATGTGTTTATATCAAGCCGACCATTACACACGTGTTTAGATTTTGGTGATGTGTTTATATCAAGCGGAGCATACCACCACGTTAGTTTAGATATTGGTGATGTTTTTATATCAAGCGGACCATTCCACGTGAGTTTAGATATTGGTGATGTGTTTATATCAAGCGGACCATTCCACGTGAGTTTAGATATTGGTGATGTGTTTATATCAAGCAGATCATTCCACGTGAGTTTAGATATTGGTGATGTGTTTATATCAAGCGGACCATTCCACGTGAGTTTAGATATTGGTGATGTGTTTATATCAAGCAGACCATTCCACGTGATTTTAGATATTGGTGATGTGTTTATATCAAGCGGACCATTCCACGTGATTTTAGATATTGGTGATGTGTTTATATCAAGCGGACCATTCCACGTGAGTTTAGATATTGGTGATGTGTTTATATCAAGCGGACCATTCCACGTGATTTAGATATTGGTGATGTTTATATCAAGCGGACCATTCCACGTGAGTTTAGATATTGGTGATGTGTTTATATCAAGCGGACCATTCCACGTGATTTAGATATTGGTGATGTGTTTATATCAAGCGGACCATTCCACGTGATTTAGATATTGGTGATGTGTTTATATCAAGTGGACCATTCCACGTGAGTTTAGATATTGGTGATGTGTTTATATCAAGCGGACCATTCCACGTGAGTTTAGATATTGGTGATGTGTTTATATCAAGCGGACCATTCCACGTGAGTTAGATATTGGTGATGTGTTTATATCAAGCGGTCCATTCCACGTGAGTTTAGATATTGGTGATGTGTTTATATCAAGCGGATCATTCCACGTGGTTTAGATATTGGTGATGTGTTTATATCAAGCGGACCATTCCACGTGAGTTTAGATATTGGTGATGTGTTTATATCAAGCGGACCATTCCACGTGATTTAGATATTGGTGATGTGTTTATATCAAGCGGATCATTCCACGTGAGTTTAGATATTGGTGATGTGTTTATATCAAGCGGACCATTCCACGTGAGTTTAGATATTGGTGATGTGTTTATATCAAGCGGACCATTCCACGTGATATTAGATATTGGTGATGTGTTTATATCAAGCAGACCATTCCACGTGATATTAGATATTGCTGATGTGTTTATATTAAGCAGATTATTCCACGTGAGTTTAGATATTGGTGATGTGTTTATATCAAGCGGACGATTCCACGTGATATTAGATATTGGTGATGTGTTTATATCAAGCGGACCATTCCACGTGATATTAGATATTGGTGATGTGTTTATATCAAGCGGACCATTCCACATGAGTTTAGATATTGGTGATGTGTTTATATCAAGCGGACCATTCCACATGAGTTTAGATATTGGTGATGTGTTTATATCAAGCGATCATTCCACGTGAGTTTAGATATTGGTGATGTGTTTATATCAAGCGGACCATTCCACGTGATATTAGATATTGGTGATGTGTTTATATGAAGCGGACCATTCCACGTGATATTAGATATTGGTGATGTGTTTATATTAAGCAGACCATTCCACGTGAGTTTAGATATTGGTGATGTGTTTATATCAAGCGGACCATTCCACGTGATATTAGATATTGGTGATGTGTTTATATCAAGCGGACCATTCCACGTGATATTAGATATTGGTGATGTGTTTATATCAAGCGGACCATTCCACGTGAGTTTAGATATTGGTGATGTGTTTATATCAAGCGGACCATTCCACGTGAGTTTAGATATTGGTGATGTGTTTATATCAAGCGGACCATTCCACGTGAGTTTAGATATTGGTGATGTGTTTATATCAAGCAGACCATTCCACGTGAGTTTAGATATTGGTGATGTGTTTATATCAAGCGGACCATTCCACGTGAGTTTAGATATTGGTGATGTGTTTATATCAAGCGGACCATTCCACGTGATTTAGATATTGGTGATGTGTTTATATCAAGCGGACCATTCCACGTGAGTTTAGATATTGGTGATGTGTTTATATCAAGCGGACCATTCCACGTGAGTTTAGATATTGGTGATGTGTTTATATCAAGCGGACCATTCCACGTGATTAGATATTGGTGATGTTTTATATCAAGCGGACCATTCCACGAGTTTAGATATTGGTGATGTGTTTATATCAAGCGGACCATTCCACGTGAGTTTAGATATTGGTGATGTGTTTATATCAAGCGGACCATTCCACGTGAGTTTAGATATTGGTGATGTGTTTATATCAAGCGGACCGTTCCACGTGAGTTTAGATATTGGTGATGTGTTTATATCAAGCGGACCATTCCACGTGAGTTTAGATATTGGTGATGTGCTTATATCAAGCGGACCATTCCACATGAGTTTAGATATTGGTGATGTGTTTATATCAAGCAGACCATTCCACGTGAGTTTAGATATTGGTGATGTGTTTATATCAAGCGGACCATTCCACGTGATATTAGATATTGGTGATGTGTTTATATCAAGCGGACCATTACACATGAGTTTAGATATTGGTGATGTGTTAATATCAAGCGGACCATTCCACATGAGTTTAAATATTGGTGATGTGTTTATATCAAGCGGACCATTCCACGTGATATTAGATATTGGTGATGTGTTTATATCAAACCGACCATTACACACGCGTTTAGATATTGGTGATGTGTTTATATCAAGCGGAGCATACCACTACATTAGTTTAGATATTGGTGATGTTTTTATATCAAGCGGACCATTCCACGTGAGTTTAGATATTGGTGATGTGTTTAAATGAAGCGGACCATTCCACGTGAGTTTAGATATTGGTGATGTGTTTATATCAAGCGGACCATTCCACATGAGTTTAGATATTGGTGATGTGTTTATATCAAGCGGACCATTCCACATGAGTTTAGATATTGGTGATGTGTTTATATCAAGCGGACCATTCCACGTGATATTAGATATTGGTGATGTGTTTATATCAAGCCGACCATTACACACGAGTTTGGATATTGGCGATGTGTTTATATCAAGCAGACCATTCCACGTGAGTTTAGATATTGGTGATGTGTTTATATCAAGCGGCCCATTCCACGTGATATTAGATATTGGTGATGTGTTTATATCAAGTTGTCCATTCCACGTGAGTATAGATATTGGTGATGTGTTTATATCAAGCGGACCATTCCACGTGATATTAGATATTGGTGATGTGTTTATATCAAGCGGACCATTCCACATGAGTTTAGATATTGGTGATGTGTTTATATCAAGCGGACCATTCCACATGAGTTTACATATTGGTGATGTGTTTATATCAAGAGGACCATTCCACGTGATATTAGATATTGGTGATGTGTTTATATCAAGCCGACCATTACACACGTGTTTAGATTTTGGTGATGTGTTTATATCAAGCGGAGCATACCACCACGTTAGTTTAGATATTGGTGATGTTTTTATATCAAGCGGACCATTCCACGTGAGTTTAGATATTGGTGATGTGTTTATATCAAGCGGACCATTCCACGTGAGTTTAGATATTGGTGATGTGTTTATATCAAGCAGATCATTCCACGTGAGTTTAGATATTGGTGATGTGTTTATATCAAGCGTACCATTCCACGTGAGTTTAGATATTGGTGATGTGATTATATCTAGCAGACCATTCCACGTGATATTAGATATTGGTGATGTGTTTATATCAAGCAGACCATTCCACGTGATATTAGATATTGGTGATGTGTTTATATCAAGCGGCCCATTCCACGTGATATTAGATATTGGTGATGTGTTTATATCAAGCGGACCATTCCACGTGATATTAGATATTGGTGATGTGTTTATATCAAGCAGACCATTCCACGTGATATTAGATATTGGTGATGTGTTTATATCAAGCGGACCATTCCACGTGATATTAGATATTGGTGATGTGTTTATATCAAGCGGACCATTCCACGTGGGTTTAGATATTGGTGATGTGTTTATATCAAGTGGACCATTCCACGTGAGTTTAGATATTGGTGATGTGTTTATATCAAGCGGACCATTCCACGTGAGTTTAGATATTGGTGATGTGTTTATATCAAGCGGATCATTCCACGTGAGTTTAGATATTGGTGATGTGTTTATATCAAGCGTCCATTCCACGTGAGTTTAGATATTGGTGATGTGTTTATATCAAGCGGAGCATTCCAGTAGTTTAGATATTGGTGATGTTTTATATCAAGCGGACCATTCCACGTGAGTTTAGATATTGGTGATGTGTTTATATCAAGCGGACCATTCCACGTGAGTTTAGATATTGGTGATGTGTTTATATCAAGCGGACCATTCCACGTGAGTTTAGATATTGGTGATGTGTTTATATCAAGCGGACCATTCCACGTGAGTTTAGATATTGGTGATGTGTTTATATCAAGCAGATCATTCCACGTGAGTTTAGATATTGGTGATGTGTTTATATCAAGCGGACCATTCCACGTGAGTTTAGATATTGGTGATGTGTTTATATCAAGCGGACCATTCCACGTGAGTTTAGATATTGGTGATGTGTTTATATCAAGCGGCCATTCCACGTGAGTTTAGATATTGGTATGTGTTTATATCAAGCGGACCATTCCACGTGAGTTTAGATATTGGTGATGTGTTTATATCAAGCGGACCATTCCACGTGATATTAGATATTGGTGATGTGTTTATATCAAGCGGACCATTCCACGTGATATTAGATATTGGTGATGTGTTTATATCAAGCAGACCATTCCACGTGATATTAGATATTGGTGATGTGTTTATATCAAGCAGACCATTCCACGTGATATTAGATATTGGTGATGTGTTTATATCAAGCGGACCATTCCACGTGATATTAGATATTGGTGATGTGTTTATATCAAGCGGACCATTCCACGTGGGTTTAGATATTGGTGATGTGTTTATATCAAGTGGACCGTTCCACGTGAGTTTAGATATTGGTGATGTGTTTATATGAAGCGGACCATTCCACGTGAGTTTAGATATTGGTGGTGTGTTTATATCAAGCGGACCATTCCACTAGAGCTTAGATATTGGTGATGTGTTTATATCAAGTTGTCCATTCCACGCGAGTTTAGATATTGGTGATGTGTTTATATTAAGCAGATCATTCCACGTGAGTTTAGATATTGGTGATGTGTTTATATTAAGCAGATCATTCCACGTGAGTTTAGATATTGGTGATGTGTTTATATCAAGCAGACCATTCCACGTGATATTAGATATTGGTGATGTGTTTATATCAAGCGGCCCATTCCACGTGAGTTTAGATATTGGTCATGTGTTTATATCAAGCGGCCCATTCCACGTGAGTTTAGATATTGGTGATGTGTTTATATCAAGTTGTCCATTCCACGTGAGTTTAGATATTGGTGATGTGTTTATATCAAGCGGCCCATTAGACGTGATATTAGATATTGGTGATGTGTTTATATCAAGCGGACCATTACACATGAGTTTAGATATTGGTGATGTGTTTATATCAAGCGGACCATTCCACATGAGTTTAAATATTGGTGATGTGTTTATATCAAACGGACCATTCCACGTGATATTAGATATTGGTGATGTGTTTATATCAAACCGACCATTACACACGCGTTTAGATATTGGTGATGTGTTTATATCAAGCGGACCATTCCACGTGAGTTTAGATATTGGTGATGTGTTTATATGAAGCGGACCATTCCACGTGAGTTTAGATATTGGTGATGTGTTTATATCAAGCGGCCCATTCCACGTGAGTTTAGATATTGGTGATGTGTTAAATATCAAGCGGCTCATTCCACGTGAATTTAGATATTGGTCATGTGTTTATATCAAGCGGACCATTCCACGTGAGTTTAGATATTGGTGATGTGTTTATATCAAGTTGTCCATTCCACGTGAGTTTAGATATTGTTGATGTGTTTATATCAAGCGGCCCATTATGCGTGATATTAGATATTGGTGATGTGTTTATATCAAGCCGACCATTACACACGAGTTTGGATATTGGCGATGTGTTTATATCAAGCAGACCATTCCACGTGAGTTTAGATATTGGTGATGTGTTTATATCAAGCGGAGCATACCACGTTAGTTTAGATATTGGTGATGTTTCTATATCAAGCGGACCATTCCACGTGAGTTTAGATATTGATGATGTGTTTATATGAAGCGGACCATTCCACGTGAGTTTAGATATTGGTGGTGTGTTTATATCAAGCGGACCATTCCACGTGAGTTTAGATATTGGTGATGTGTTTATATCAAGCGGACCATTCCATGTGATATTAGATATTGGTGATGTGTTTGTATCAAGCCGACCATTCCACGTGATATTAGATATTAGTGATGTGTTTATATCAAGCAGACCATTCCACGTGATATTAGATATTGGTGATGTGTTTATATCAAGCGGACCATTCCACGTGATATTAGATATTGGTGATGTGTTTATATCAAGCGGACCATTCCACGTGATATTAGATATTGGTGATGTGTTTATATCAAGCGGACCATTCCACGTGAGTTTAGATATTGGTGATGTGTTTATATCAAGTGGACCGTTCCACGTGAGTTTAGATATTGGTGATGTGTTTATATCAAGCGGACCATTCCACGTGAGTTTAGATATTGGTGATGTGTTTATATCAAGCAGATCATTCCACGTGAGTTTAGATATTGGTGATGTGTTTATATCAAGCGTACCATTCCACGTGAGTTTAGATATTGGTGATGTGTTTATATCAAGCGGAGCATACCATGTTAGTTTAGATATTGGTGATGTTTTTATATCAAGCGGACCATTCCACGTGAGTTTAGATATTGATGATGTGTTTATATGAAGCGGACCATTCCACGTGAGTTTAGATATTGGTGGTGTGTTTATATCAAGCGGACCATTCCACGAGAGCTTAGATATTGGTGATGTGTTTATATCAAGTTGTCCATTCCACGTGAGTTTAGATATTGTTGATGTGTTTATATCAAGCGGACCATTCCACGTGAGTTTAGATATTGGTGATGTGTTTATATCAAGCGGACCGTTCCACGTGAGTTTAGATATTGGTGATGTGTTTATATCAAGCGGACCATTCCACGTGAGTTTAGATATTGGTGATGTGCTTATATCAAGCGGACCATTCCACATGAGTTTAGATATTGGTGATGTGTTTATATCAAGCAGACCATTCCACGTGAGTTTAGATATTGGTGATGTGTTTATATCAAGCGGACCATTCCACGTGATATTAGATATTGGTGATGTGTTTATATCAAGCGGACCATTACACATGAGTTTAGATATTGGTGATGTGTTAATATCAAGCGGACCATTCCACATGAGTTTAAATATTGGTGATGTTTATATCAAGCGGACCATTCCACGTGATTTAGATATTGGTGATGTGTTTATATCAAGCGACCATTACACATGAGTTTAGATATTGGTGATGTGTTTATATCAAGCGGACCATTCCACGTGAGTTTAGATATTGGTGATGTTTTATATCAAGCGGACCATTCCACGTGAGTTTAGATATTGGTGATGTGTTTATATCAAGCGGACCATTCCACGTGAGTTTAGATATTGGTGATGTGTTTATATCAAGCGGACCATTCCACGTGAGTTTAGA
Source organism: Archivesica marissinica (assembly GCA_014843695.1). Lineage (NCBI taxonomy): Eukaryota > Metazoa > Mollusca > Bivalvia > Venerida > Vesicomyidae > Archivesica > Archivesica marissinica. Next base: position 56,853,809 of record CM026394.1, on the reverse strand, counting down.
TATTGGTGATGTGTTTATATCAAGCGGACCATTCCACGTGATATTAGATATTGGTGATGTGTTTATATCAAGCCGACCATTCCACGTGAGTTAGATATTGGTGATGTGTTTATATCAAGCGGACCATTCCACGTGAGTTTAGATATTGGTGATGTGTTTATATCAAGCGGACCATTCCACGTGATATTAGATATTGGTGATGTGTTTATATCAAGTTGTCCATTCCACGTGAGTTTAGATATTGGTGATGTGTTTATATCAAGCGGACCATTCCACGTGATATTAGATATTGGTGATGTGTTTATATCAAGCGGACCATTCCACATGAGTTAGATATTGGTGATGTGTTTATATCAAGCGGACCATTCCACGTGAGTTTAGATATTGGTGATGTGTTTATATCAAGCGGACCATTCCACGTGTTTAGATATTGGTGATGTGTTTATATCAAGCGGACCATTCCACGTGTTTAGATATTGGTGATGTGTTTATATCAAGCGGACCATTCCACGTGAGTTTAGATATTGGTGATGTGTTTATATCAAGCGGACCATTCCACGTGAGTTTAGATATTGGTGATGTGTTTATATCAAGCGGACCATTCCACGTGAGTTTAGATATTGGTGATGTGTTTATATCAAGCGGACCATTCCACGTGAGTTTAGATATTGGTGATGTGTTTATATCAAGCGGACCATTCCACGTGAGTTTAGATATTGGTGATGTGTTTATATCAAGCGGACCATTCCACGTGATATTAGATATTGGTGATGTGTTTATATCAAGCGGACCATTCCACGTGATATTAGATATTGGTGATGTGTTTATATCAAGCAGACCATTCCACGTGATATTAGATATTGGTGATGTGTTTATATCAAGCGGACCATTCCACGTGATATTAGATATTGGTGATGTGTTTATATCAAGCGGACCATTCCACGTGGGTTTAGATATTGGTGATGTGTTTATATCAAGCGGACCATTCCACGTGAGTTTAGATATTGGTGATGTGTTTATATGAAGCGGACCATTCCACGTGAGTTTAGATATTGGTGGTGTGTTTATATCAAGCGGACCATTCCACAGAGTTAGATATTGGTGATGTGTTTATATCAAGTTGTCCATTCCACGCGAGTTTAGATATTGGTGATGTGTTTATATTAAGCAGATCATTCCACGTGAGTTTAGATATTGGTGATGTGTTTATATTAAGCAGATCATTCCACGTGAGTTTAGATATTGGTGATGTGTTTATATCAAGCAGACCATTCCACGTGATATTAGATATTGGTGATGTGTTTATATCAAGCGGACCATTCCACGTGAGTTTAGATATTGGTGATGTGTTTATATCAAGCGGCCCATTCCACGTGAGTTTAGATATTGGTGATGTGTTTATATCAAGTTGTCCATTCCACGTGAGTTTAGATATTGGTGATGTTTTATATCAAGCGGCCATTTTGTTTGGTGTGTGTTTTTGGTTTGTTTAGATATTGGTGATGTGTTTATATCAAGCGGACCATTCCACGTGAGTTTAGATATTGGTGATGTGTTTATATCAAGCGGACCATTCCACGTGATATTAGATATTGGTGATGTGTTTATATCAAGCGGCCCATTCCACGTGAGTTTAGATATTGGTCATGTGTTTATATCAAGCGGCCCATTCCACGTGAGTTTAGATATTGGTGATGTGTTTATATCAAGGCCATTCACGTGATTAGATATTGGTGATGTTTTATATCAAGCGGCCCATTCCACGTGATATTTGATATTGGTGATGTGTTTATATCAAGCAGACCATTCCACGTGATATTAGATATTGGTGATGTGTTTATATCAAGCAGACCATTCCACGTGATATTAGATATTGGTGATGTGTTTATATCAAGCGGACCATTCCACGTGATATTAGATATTGGTTATGTGTTTATATCAAGCGGACCATTCCACGTGGGTTTAGATATTGGTGATGTGTTTATATCAAGTGGACCGTTCCACGTGAGTTTAGATATTGGTGATGTGTTTATATGAAGCGGACCATTCCACGTGAGTTTAGATATTGGTGGTGTGTTTATATCAAGCGGACCATTCCACTAGAGCTTAGATATTGGTGATGTGTTTATATCAAGTTGTCCATTCCACGCGAGTTTAGATATTGGTGATGTGTTTATATTAAGCAGATCATTCCACGTGAGTTTAGATATTGGTGATGTGTTTATATTAAGCAGATCATTCCACGTGAGTTTAGATATTGGTGATGTGTTTATATCAAGCAGACCATTCCACGTGATATTAGATATTGGTGATGTGTTTATATCAAGCGGCCCATTCCACGTGAGTTTAGATATTGGTCATGTGTTTATATCAAGCGGCCCATTCCACGTGAGTTTAGATATTGGTGATGTGTTTATATCAAGTTGTCCATTCCACGTGAGTTTAGATATTGGTGATGTGTTTATATCAAGCGGCCCATTAGACGTGATATTAGATATTGGTGATGTGTTTATATCAAGCGGACCATTACACATGAGTTTAGATATTGGTGATGTGTTTATATCAAGCGGACCATTCCACATGAGTTTAAATATTGGTGATGTGTTTATATCAAACGGACCATTCCACGTGATATTAGATATTGGTGATGTGTTTATATCAAACCGACCATTACACACGCGTTTAGATATTGGTGATGTGTTTATATCAAGCGGACCATTCCACGTGAGTTTAGATATTGGTGATGTGTTTATATGAAGCGGACCATTCCACGTGAGTTTAGATATTGGTGATGTGTTTATATCAAGCGGCCCATTCCACGTGAGTTTAGATATTGGTGATGTGTTAAATATCAAGCGGCTCATTCCACGTGAATTTAGATATTGGTCATGTGTTTATATCAAGCGGACCATTCCACGTGAGTTTAGATATTGGTGATGTGTTTATATCAAGTTGTCCATTCCACGTGAGTTTAGATATTGTTGATGTGTTTATATCAAGCGGCCCATTATGCGTGATATTAGATATTGGTGATGTGTTTATATCAAGCCGACCATTACACACGAGTTTGGATATTGGCGATGTGTTTATATCAAGCAGACCATTCCACGTGAGTTTAGATATTGGTGATGTGTTTATATCAAGCGGAGCATACCACGTTAGTTTAGATATTGGTGATGTTTCTATATCAAGCGGACCATTCCACGTGAGTTTAGATATTGATGATGTGTTTATATGAAGCGGACCATTCCACGTGAGTTTAGATATTGGTGGTGTGTTTATATCAAGCGGACCATTCCACGTGAGTTTAGATATTGGTGATGTGTTTATATCAAGCGGACCATTCCATGTGATATTAGATATTGGTGATGTGTTTGTATCAAGCCGACCATTCCACGTGATATTAGATATTAGTGATGTGTTTATATCAAGCAGACCATTACACGTGATATTAGATATTGGTGATGTGCTTATATCAAGCGGCCCATTCCACGTGATATTAGATATTGGTGATGTGTTTATATCAAGCGGCCCATTCCACGTGATATTAGATATTGGTGATGTGTTTATATCAAGTTGTCCATTCCACGTGAGTATAGATATTGGTGATGTGTTTATATCAAGCGGACCATTCCACGTGATATTAGATATTGGTGATGTGTTTATATCAAGCAGACCATTCCACGTGATATTAGATATTGGTGATGTGTTTATATCAAGCAGACCATTCCACGTGATATTAGATATTGGTGATGTGTTTATATCAAGCGGACCATTCCACGTGATATTAGATATTGGTGATGTGTTTATATCAAGCAGACCATTCCACGTGATATTAGATATTGGTGATGTGTTTATATCAAGCGGACCATTCCACGTGATATTAGATATTGGTGATGTGTTTATATCAAGCGGACCATTCCACGTGGGTTTAGATATTGGTGATGTGTTTATATCAAGCGGACCGTTCCACGTGAGTTTAGATATTGGTGATGTGTTTATATGAAGCGGACCATTCCACGTGAGTTTAGATATTGGTGGTGTGTTTATATCAAGCGGACCATTCCACGTGAGTTTAGATATTGGTGATGTGTTTATATTAAGCAGATCATTCCACGTGAGTTTAGATATTGGTGATGTGTTTATATCAAGCAGACCATTCCACGTGATATTAGATATTGGTGATGTGTTTATATCAATCGGCCCATTCCCCGTGAGTTTAGATATTGGTCATGTGTTTATATCAAGCGGACCATTCCACGTGATATTAGATATTGGTGATGTGTTTATATCAAGCGGACCATTCCACGTGATATTAGATATTGGTGATGTGTTTATATCAAGCGGACCATTCCACGTGGGTTTAGATATTGGTGATGTGTTTATATCAAGCGGACCGTTCCACGTGAGTTTAGATATTGGTGATGTGTTTATATGAAGCGGACCATTCCACGTGAGTTTAGATATTGGTGGTGTGTTTATATCAAGCGGACCATTCCACTAGAGCTTAGATATTGGTGATGTGTTTATATCAAGTTGTCCATTCCACGCGAGTTTAGATATTGGTGATGTGTTTATATTAAGCAGATTATTCCACGTGAGTTTAGATATTGGTGATGTGTTTATATCAAGCAGATCATTCCACGTGAGTTTAGATAATGTTGATGTGTTTATATCAAGCAGACCATTCCACGTGATATTAGATATTGGTGATGTGTTTATATCAAGCGGCCCATTCCACATGAGTTTAGATATTGGTCATGTGTTTATATCAAGCGGACCATTCCACGTGAGTTTAGATATTGGTGATGTGTTTATATCAAGTTGTCCATTCCACGTGAGTTTAGATATTGGTGATGTGTTTATATCAAGCGGCCCATTAGACGTGATATTAGATATTGGTGATGTGTTTATATCAAGCGGACCATTACACATGAGTTTAGATATTGGTGATGTGTTTATATCAAGCGGACCATTCCACATGAGTTTAAATATTGGTGATGTGTTTATATCAAGCGGACCATTCCACGTGATATTAGATATTGGTGATGTGTTTATATCAAGTGGACCATTCCACGTGAGTTTAGATATTGGTGATGTGTTTATATGAAGCGGACCATTCCACGTGAGTTTAGATATTGGTGATGTGTTTATATCAAGCGGCCCATTCCACGTGAGTTTAGATATTGGTGATGTGTTAAATATCAAGCGGCCCATTCCACGTGAATTTAGATATTGGTCATGTGTTTATATCAAGTTGTCCATTCCACGTGAGTTTAGATATTGTTGATGTGTTTATATCAAGCGGCCCATTACACACGAGTTTGGATATTGGCGATGTGTTTATATCAAGCAGACCATTCCACGTGAGTTTAGATATTGGTGATGTGTTTATATCAAACGGAGCATACCACGTTAGTTTAGATATTGGTGATGTTTTTATATCAAGCGGACCATTCCACATGAGTTTACATATTGGTGATGTGTTTATATCAAGCGGACCATTCCACGTGATATTAGATATTGGTGATGTGTTTATATCAAGCCGACCATTACACACGTGTTTAGATATTGGTGATGTTTTTATATCAAGCGGACCATTCCACGTGAGTTTAGATATTGGTGATGTGTTTAAATGAAGCGGACCATTCCACGTGAATTTAGATATTGGTGATGTGTTTATATCAAGCGGACCATTCCACATGAGTTTAGATATTGGTGATGTGTTTATATCAAGCGGACCATTCCACATGAGTTTAGATATTGGTGATGTGTTTATATCAAGCGGACCATTCCACGTGATATTAGATATTGGTGATGTGTTTATATCAAGCCGACCATTACACACGTGTTTAGATATTGGTGATGTGTTTATATCAAGCGGAGCATACCACCACGTTAGTTTAGATATTGGTGATGTTTTTATATCAAGCGGACCATTCCACGTGAGTTTAGATATTGGTGGTGTGTTTATATCAAGCGGACCATTCCACTAGAGCTTAGATATTGGTGATATGTTTATATCAAGTTGTCCATTCCACGTGAGTTTAGATATTGGTGATGTGTTTATATCAAGCGGACCATTCCACGTGATATTAGATATTGGTGATGTGTTTATATCAAGCGGACCATTCCACATGAGTTTAGATATTGGTGATGTGTTTATATCAAGCGGACCATTCCACATGAGTTTAGATATTGGTGATGTGTTTATATCAAGCAGATCATTCCACGTGAGTTTAGATATTGGTGATGTGTTTATATCAAGCGGACCATTCCACGTGATATTAGATATTGGTGATGTGTTTATATGAAGCAGACCATTCCACGTGATATTAGATATTGGTGATGTGTGTATATTAAGCAGATTATTCCACGTGAGTTTAGATATTGGTGATGTGTTTATATCAAGCGGACGATTCCACGTGATATTAGATATTGGTGATGTGTTTATATCAAGCGGACCATTCCACGTGATATTAGATATTGGTGATGTGTTTATATCAAGCGGACCATTCCACATGAGTTTAGATATTGGTGATGTGTTTATATCAAGCGGACCATTCCACATGAGTTTAAATATTGGTTGATGTGTTTATATCAAGCGGACCATTCCACGTGATATTATATATTGGTGATGTGTTTATATCAAGCCGACCATTACACACGTGTTTAGATATTGGTGATGTGTTTATATCAAGCGGAGCATACCACCATGTTAGTTTAGATATTGGTGATGTGTTTATATGAAGCAGACCATTCCACGTGAGATTAGATATTTGGTGGTGTGTTTATATCAAGCGGGGCATACCACATGAGTTTAGATATTGGTGATGTGTTTATATCAAGCGGACCATTCCACGTGAGTTTAGATATTGGTGATGTGTTTATATCAAGCGGACCATTCCACGTGAGTTTAGATATTGGTGATGTGTTTATATCAAGCAGACCATTCCACATGAGTTTAGATATTGGTGATGTGTTTATATCAAGCGGACGATTCCACGTGATATTAGATATTGGTGATGTGTTTATATCAAGCGGACCATTCCACGTGATATTAGATATTGGTGATGTGTTTATATCAAGCGGACCATTCCACATGAGTTTTGATATTGGTGATGTGTTTATATCAAGCGGACCATTCCACATGAGTTTAGATATTGGTGATGTGTTTATATCAAGCGGACCATTCCACATGAGTTTAGATATTGGTGATGTGTTTATATCAAGCGGACCATTCCACATGAGTTTAGATATTGGTGATGTGTTTATATCAAGCGGACCATTCCACGTGATATTAGATATTGGTGATGTGTTTATATCAAGCCGACCATTACACACGTGTTTAGATATTGGTGATGTGTTTATATCAAGCGGAGCATACAACCACGTTAGTTTAGATATTGGTGATGTTTTTATATCAAGCGGACCATTCCACGTGAGTTTAGATATTGGTGGTGTGTTTATATCAAGCGGACCATTCCACTAGAGCTTAGATATTGGTGATATGTTTATATCAAGTTGTCCATTCCACGTGAGTTTAGATATTGGTGATGTGTTTATATGAAGCGGACCATTCCACGTGATATTAGATATTGGTGATGTGTTTATATCAAGCGGACCATTCCACATGAGTTTAGATATTGGTGATGTGTTTATATCAAGCGGACCATTCCACATGAGTTTAGATATTGGTGATGTGTTTATATCAAGCAGATCATTCCACGTGAGTTTATATATTGGTGATGTGTTTATATCAAGCGGACCATTCCACGTGAGTTTAGATATTGGTGATGTGTTTATATCAAGCGGACCATTCCACATGAGTTTAGATATTGGTGATGTGTTTATATCAAGCGGACCATTCCACATGAGTTTAGATATTGGTGATGTGTTTATATCAAGCAGATCATTCCACGTGAGTTTATATATTGGTGATGTGTTTATATCAAGCGGACCATTCCACGTGAGTTTAGATATTGGTGATGTGTTTATATCAAGCGGACCATTCCACGTGATATTAGATATTGGTGATGTGTTTATATGAAGCAGACCATTCCACGTGATATTAGATATTGCTGATGTGTTTATATTAAGCAGATTATTCCACGTGAGTTTAGATATTGGTGATGTGTTTATATCAAGCGGACGATTCCACGTGATATTAGATATTGGTGATGTGTTTATATCAAGCGGACCATTCCACGTGATATTAGATATTGGTGATGTGTTTATATCAAGCGGACCATTCCACATGAGTTTAGATATTGGTGATGTGTTTATATCAAGCGGACCATTCCACATGAGTTTAAATATTGGTTGATGTGTTTATATCAAGCGGACCATTCCACGTGATATTATATATTGGTGATGTGTTTATATCAAGCCGACCATTACACACGTGTTTAGATATTGGTGATGTGTTTATATCAAGCGGAGCATACCACCACGTTAGTTTAGATATTGATGATGTGTTTATATGAAGCAGACCATTCCACGTGAGTTTAGATATTTGGTGGTGTGTTTATATCAAGCGGGGCATACCACATGAGTTTAGATATTGGTGATGTGTTTATATCAAGCGGACCATTCCACGTGAGTTTAGATATTGGTGATGTGTTTATATCAAGCGGACCATTCCACGTGAGTTTAGATATTGGTGATGTGTTTATATCAAGCAGACCATTCCACATGAGTTTAGATATTGGTGATGTGTTTATATCAAGCGGACGATTCCACGTGATATTAGATATTGGTGATGTGTTTATATCAAGCGGACCATTCCACGTGATATTAGATATTGGTGATGTGTTTATATCAAGCGGACCATTCCACATGAGTTTAGATATTGGTGATGTGTTTATATCAAGCGGACCATTCCACATGAGTTTAAATATTGGTGATGTGTTTATATCAAGCGGATCATTCCACGTGATATTATATATTGGTGATGTGTTTATATCAAGCCGACCATTACACACGTGTTTAGATATTGGTGATGTGTTAATATCAAGCGAACCATTCCACGTGAGTTTAGATATTGGTGATGTGTTTATATCAAGCCGACCATTCCACATGAGTTTAGATATTGGTGATGTGTTTATATCAAGCGGACCATTCCACGTGAGTTTAGATATTGGTGATGTGTTTATATCAAGCGGACCATTCCACGTGAGTTTAGATATTGGTGATGTGTTTATATCAAGCAGACCATTCCACGTGAGTTTAGATATTGGTGATGTGTTTATATCAAGCGGACCATTCCACGTGAGTTTAGATATTGGTGATGTGTTTATATCAAGCGGACCATTCCACATGAGTGTGTATATATATAGTCGGTATAACACGGGCATACTCATAAGGAAATAGTCGACACGTGAATGAATCCCCAACCTTGTTGGACTGTTTCGACCATTCATATGCAATATATTGAAAAACTTGTATAGCACTCCCCTTCATGTTTCGACGGTGGCGATGGTAAATAAGCACCAGCATCATCTGTATGCCTTGGAACAGTCCAGTAAATAAGCACCGTCATCATATGCATGCTTTGGAACAGTCCAGTTAGGGTGACACCTATGTATGACATGTACACTAGTCAATATTCCAGTGTACAAGTATTTAATGTATCACAACATTTGTAAGTGAATGATGAACAATGGTAAATGAAGCTAGAGAACACTATATTTATATAACCATATTCATGAAATAAACATAGTAATCAAAGGTTGATGTCAATGTTGAAAGCAATGTTTTAGGATAATATCGAGGGCATCTTTAGAATTCAGCTTTTCTCTGATTTAATGGCGACATTATGTGACGTATTATAATATGTTGTCCAGTGGTAACACGCTGGACTGATAATCCAGGGATCGCAGGTTCGATCCCCCGTCTGACTGACCCTAATAAAATTAACAGTCTATGGATTGGACTTTAAACCGAGGTCTCGTGTCGGTGCTGTACACCGTGCACATAAACGAACCAGAGGAATCTCTGGAATGGGTCACCGCCTGTACGATTGCACTATCCTCCAAAATTCTAAAATGACTAATCTCTTCAGGATGCGTCGTTCATATGGGAAACCGGTAACGACGATAAATACACGTAAAGCACACACTAGATATTGACCCAAAACAAAATCATTTATTTATTATGGTACATATGTCAGACGTTTATACCATTTTAAAATAGTTATGAAATGACTTTATCACGCATTTTAAAACTCAAATATCTGTTTCAATAGATCGTGTTTCAAAGGTTGACATGGTTTATGAGAGAACAGTCGGGTGTATCTGTTTCAATAGTTCGTGTTTCTATGGTTCGCATGGTTTATGAGAGAACAGTCGGGTGTATCTGTTTCAATATATCGTGTTTCTAGGGTTCGCATGGTTTATGAGAGAACAGTCGGGTGTATCTGTTTCAATAGATCGTGTTTCTACGCTTCACATGGTTTATGAGAGAACAGTCGTGTGTATCTGTTTCAATAGATCGTGTTTCTAGGGTTCACATGGTTTATGAGAGACCAGTCGGGTGTATCTGTTTCAATATATCTTATTTCTACGGATCACATGGTTTATGAGAGAACAGTCGGGTGTATCTGTTTCAATAGATCGTGTTTCTATGGTTCGCATGGTTTATGAGAGAACAGTCGGGTGTATCTGTTTCAATAGATCGTGTTTCTACGGTTCACATGGTTTATGAGAGATCAGTCGGGTGTATCTGTTTCAATAGATCGTGTTTCTAGGGTTCGCGTGGTTTATGAGAGAACAGTCGGGTGTATCTGTTTCAATAGATCGTGTTTCTAAGGTTCACATGGTTTATGAGAGAACAGTCGGGTGTAACTGTTTCAATAGATCGTGTTTCTAGGGTTCACATGGTTTATGAGAGAACAGTCGGGTGTATCTGTTTCAATATATCTTATTTCTACGGATCACATGGTTTATGAGAGAACAGTCGGGTGTATCTGTTTCAATAGATCGTGTTTCTAAGGTGCACATGGTTTATGAGAGAACAGTCGTGTGTATCTGTTTCAATAGATCGTGTTTCTATGGTTCGCGTGGTTTATGAGAGAACAGTCGGATGTGTCTGTTTCAATAGATCGTGTTTCTACGGTTCACATGGTTTATTAGAGAACAGTCGTGTGTATCTGTTTCATTAGATCGTGTTTCTAAGGTTGACATGGTTTATGAGAGAACAGTCGGGTTTATCTGTTTCAATAGATCGTGTTTCTAGGGTTCGCATGGTTTATGAGAGAACAGTCGGGTGTATCTGTTTCAATAGATCGTGTTTCTAGGGTTCGCATGGTTTATGAGAGAACAGTCTGGTGTATCTGTTTCAATATATCGTTTTTCTACGGTTCACATGGTTTATGAGAGAACAGTCGGGTGTATCTGTTTCAATAGATCGTGTTCTAGGGTTCACATGGTTTAGGAGAGAACAGGCGGGTGTATCTGTTTCAATAGATCGTGTTTCTAGGGTTCGCATGGTTTATGAGAGAACAGTCTGGTGTATCTGTTTCAATAGATCGTGTTTCTACGGTTCACATGGTTTATGAGAGAACAGTCGGGTGTATCTGTTATAATAGATCGTGTTCTAGGGTTCACATGATTTAGGAGAGAACAGTCGGGTGTATCTGTTTCAATAGATCGTGTTTCTAATGTCCACATGGTTTATGAGAGAACAGTCGGGTGTATCTGTTTCAATAGATCGTGTTTCTAGGGTTCACATGGTTTATGAGAGAACAGTCTGGTGTATCTGTTTCAATAGATCGTGTTTCTAGGGTTCACATGGTTTAGGAGAGAACAGTCGGGTGTATCTGTTTCAATAGATCTTGTTTCTAATGTCCACATGGGTTATGAGAGAACAATCGGGTGTATCTGTTTCAATATATCTTATTTCTACGGATCACATGGTTTATGAGAGAACAGTCGGGTGTATCTGTTTCAATAGATCGTGTTTCTATGGTTCGCATGGTTTATGAGAGAACAGTCGGGTGTATCTGTTTCAATAGATCGTGTTTCTACGGTTCACATGGTTTATGAGAGATCAGTCGGGTGTATCTGTTTCAATAGATCGTGTTTCTAGGGTTCGCGTGGTTTATGAGAGAACAGTCGGGTGTATCTGTTTCAATAGATCGTGTTTCTAAGGTTCACATGGTTTATGAGAGAACAGTCGGGTGTAACTGTTTCAATAGATCGTGTTTCTAGGGTTCACATGGTTTATGAGAGAACAGTCGGGTGTATCTGTTTCAATATATCTTATTTCTACGGATCACATGGTTTATGAGAGAACAGTCGGGTGTATCTGTTTCAATAGATCGTGTTTCTAAGGTGCACATGGTTTATGAGAGAACAGTCGTGTGTATCTGTTTCAATAGATCGTGTTTCTATGGTTCGCGTGGTTTATGAGAGAACAGTCGGATGTGTCTGTTTCAATAGATCGTGTTTCTACGGTTCACATGGTTTATTAGAGAACAGTCGTGTGTATCTGTTTCATTAGATCGTGTTTCTAAGGTTGACATGGTTTATGAGAGAACAGTCGGGTTTATCTGTTTCAATAGATCGTGTTTCTAGGGTTCGCATGGTTTATGAGAGAACAGTCGGGTGTATCTGTTTCAATAGATCGTGTTTCTAGGGTTCGCATGGTTTATGAGAGAACAGTCTGGTGTATCTGTTTCAATATATCGTTTTTCTACGGTTCACATGGTTTATGAGAGAACAGTCGGGTGTATCTGTTTCAATAGATCGTGTTCTAGGGTTCACATGGTTTAGGAGAGAACAGGCGGGTGTATCTGTTTCAATAGATCGTGTTTCTAGGGTTCGCATGGTTTATGAGAGAACAGTCTGGTGTATCTGTTTCAATAGATCGTGTTTCTACGGTTCACATGGTTTATGAGAGAACAGTCGGGTGTATCTGTTATAATAGATCGTGTTCTAGGGTTCACATGATTTAGGAGAGAACAGTCGGGTGTATCTGTTTCAATAGATCGTGTTTCTAATGTCCACATGGTTTAGGAGAGAACAGTCGGGTGTATCTGTTTCAATAGATCATGTTTCTAGGGTTCACATGGTTTATGAGAGAACAGTCTGGTGTATCTGTTTCAATAGATCGTGTTTCTACGCTTCACATGGTTTATGAGAGAACAGTCGGGTGTATCTGTTTCAATAGATCGTGTTTCTATGGTTCGCATGGTTTATGAGAGATCAGTCGAGTGTATCTGTTTCAATAGATCGTGTTTCTAGGGTTCGCGTGGTTTATGAGAGAACAGTCAAGTGTATCTGGTTCAATAGATCGTGTTTCTAGGGTTCGCATGGTTTATGAGAGAACAGTCGGGTGTTTCTGTTTCAATATATCGTGTTTCTAGGGTTCGCATGGTTTATGAGAGAACAGTCGTGTTTATCTGTTTCAATAGATCGTGTTTGTATGATTCACATGGTTTATGAGAGAACAGTCGGGTGTATCTGTTTCAATAGATCTTATTTCTACGGATCACATGGTTTATGAGAGAACAGTCGGGTGTATCTGTTTCAATAGGTCGTGTTTCTACGGTTCACATGGGTTATGTGAGAACAATCGGGTGTATCTGTTTCAATAGATCGTGTTTCTATGGTTCACATGGTTTATGAGAGAACAGTCGGGTGTATCTGTTTCAATAGATCGTGTTTCTAGGGTTCACATGGTTTATGAGAGAAGAGTCGGGTGTATCTGTTTCAATAGATCTTGTTTCTAATGTCCACATGGGTTATGAGAGAACAATCGGGTGTATCTGTTTCAATAGATCGTGTTTCTAGGGTTCACATGGTTTATGAGAGAACAGTCTGGTGTATCTGTTTCAATATATCGTGTTTCTACGGTTCACATGGTTTATGAGAGATCAGTCGGGTGTATCTGTTTCAATAGATCGTGCCTCTAGGGTTCGCATGGTTTATGAGAGAACAGTCGGGTGTATCTGTTTCATTAGATCGTGTTTCTAAGGTTGACATGGTTTATGAGAGATCAGTCGGGTGTATCTGTTTCAATAGATCGCGCCTCTAGGGTTCGCGTGGTTTATGAGAGAACAGTCGTGTGTATCTGTTTCAATAGATCGTGTTTCTAGGGTTCATATGGTTTATGAGAGAACAGTCGGGTGTATCTGTTTCAATAGATCGTGTTTCTACGGATCACATGGTTTATGAGAGAACAGTCGGGTGTATCTGTTTCAATAGATCGTGTTTCTACGGTTCACATGGTTTATGAGAGAACAGTCGGGTGTATCTGTTTCAATAGATCGTGTTTCTATGGTTCGCATGGTTTATGAGAGAACAGTCGGATGTATCTGTTTCAATAGATCGTGTTTCTACGGTTCACATGGTTTATGAGAGAACAGTCGGGTGTATCTGTTTCAATAGATCGTGTTTCTAGGGTTTGCCTGGTTTATGAGAGAACAATCGGGTGTATCTGTTTCAATAGATCGTGTTTCTAAGGTTCACATGGGTTTATGAGAGAACAGTCGGGTGTATCTGTTCAATAGATCTTATTTCTACGGATCACATGGTTTATGAGAGAACAGTCGGGTGTATCTGTTTCAATAGATCGTGTTTCTACGGTTCACATGGTTTATGAGAGAACAGTCGGGTGTATCGGTTTCAATATATCGTGTTTCTACGGTTCACATGGTTTATGAGAGATCAGTCGGGTGTATCTGTTTCAATAGATCGTGCTTCTAGGGTTCGCGTGGTTTATGAGAGAACAGTCGGGTGTATCTGTTTCAATAGATCGTGTTTCTAAGGTTCACATGGTTTATGAGAGAACAGTCGGGTGTATCTGTTTCAATAGATCGTGTTTCTAAGGTGCACATGGTTTATGAGAGAACAGTCGGGTGTATCTGTTTCAATAGATCGTGTTTCTACGGTTCACATGGTTTATGAGAGAACAGTCGGGTGTATCTGTTTCAATAGATCGTGTTTCTAAGGTTCACATGGTTTATGAGAGAACAGTCGGGTGTATCTGTTTCAATAGATCGTGTTTCTAGGGTTCACATGGTTTATGAGAGAACAGTCGGGTGTATCTGTTTCAATAGATCGTGTTTCTATGGTTCGCATGGTTTATGAGAGAACAGTCGGGTGTATCTGTTTCAATAGATCGTGTTTCTAGGGTTCGCATGGTTTATGAGAGAACAGTCGGGTGTATCTGTTTCAATAGATCGTGTTTCTAGGGTTCACATGGTTTATGAGAGAACAGTCGGTTGTATCTGTTTCAATAGATCGTGTTTCTACGGTTCACATGGTTTATGAGAGAACAGTCGGGTGTATCTGTTTCAATAGATCGTGTTTCTAAGGTGCACATGGTTTATGAGAGAACAGTCGGGTGTATCTGTTTCAATAGATCGTGTTTCTATGGTTCGCATGGTTTATGAGAGAACAGTCGGATGTATCTGTTTCAATAGATCGTGTTTCTACGGTTCACATGGTTTATGAGAGAACAGTCGTGTGTATCTGTTTCATTAGATCGTGTTTCTAAGGTTCACATGGTTTATGAGAGAACAGTCGGGTGTATCTGTTTCAATAGATCGTGTTTCTAGGGTTCGCATGGTTTATGAGAGAACAGTCGGGTGTATCTGTTTCAATAGATCGTGTTTCTAGGGTTCGCATGGTTTATGAGAGAACAGTCTGGTGTATCTGTTTCAATAGATCGTGTTTCTAGGGTTCGCATGGTTTATGAGAGAACAGTCGGGTGTATCTGTTTCATTAGATCGTGTTTCTAAGGTTCACATGGTTTATGAGAGAACAGTCGGGTGTATCTGTTTCAATAGATCGTGTTTCTAAGGTGCACATGGTTTATGAGAGAACAGTCGGGTGTATCTGTTTCAATAGATCGTGTTTCTACGGTTCACATGGTTTATGAGAGAACAGTCGGGTGTATCTGTTTCAATAGATCGTGTTTCTAAGGTTCACATGGTTTATGAGAGAACAGTCGGGTGTATCTGTTTCAATAGATCGTGTTTCTAGGGTTCACATGGTTTATGAGAGAACAGTCGGGTGTATCTGTTTCAATAGATCGTGTTTCTATGGTTCGCATGGTTTATGAGAGAACAGTCGGGTGTATCTGTTTCAATAGATCGTGTTTCTAGGGTTCGCATGGTTTATGAGAGAACAGTCGGGTGTATCTGTTTCAATAGATCGTGTTTCTAGGGTTCGCATGGTTTATGAGAGAACAGTCGGGTGTATCTGTTTCAATAGATCGTGTTTCTACGGTTCACATGGTTTATGAGAGAACAGTCGGGTGTATCTGTTTCAATAGATCGTGTTTCTAAGGTGCACATGGTTTATGAGAGAACAGTCGTGTGTATCTGTTTCAATAGATCGTGTTTCTATGGTTCGCGTGGTTTATGAGAGAACAGTCGGATGTATCTGTTTCAATAGATCGTGTTTCTACGGTTCACATGGTTTATTAGAGAACAGTCGTGTGTATCTGTTTCATTAGATCGTGTTTCTAAGGTTGACATGGTTTATGAGAGAACAGTCGGGTTTATCTGTTTCAATAGATCGTGTTTCTAGGGTTCGCATGGTTTATGAGAGAACAGTCGGGTGTATCTGTTTCAATAGATCGTGTTTCTAGGGTTCGCATGGTTTATGAGAGAACAGTCTGGTGTATCTGTTTCAATAGATCGTGCCTCTAGGATTCGCATGCTTTATGAGAGAACAGTCGGGTGTATCTGTTTCATTAGATCGTGTTTCTAAGGTTGACATGGTTTATGAGAGATCAGTCGGGTGTATCTGTTTCAATAGATCGTGCCTCTAGGGTTCGCGTAGTTTATGAGAGAACAGTCGTGTGTATCTGTTTCAATAGATCGTGTTTCTAGGGTTCATATGGTTTATGAGAGAACAGTCGGGTGTATCTGTTTCAATAGATCGTGTTTCTACGGATCACATGGTTTATGAGAGAACAGTCGGGTATATCTGTTTCAATAGATCGTGTTTCTACGGTTCACATTGTTTATGAGAGAACAGTCGGGTGTATCTGTTTCAATAGATCGTGTTTCTATGGTTCGCATGGTTTATGAGAGAACAGTCGGATGTATCTGTTTCAATAGATCGTGTTTCTAAGGTTCACATGGTTTATGAGAGAACAGTCGGGTGTATCTGTTCAATAGATCTTATTTCTACGGATCACATGGTTTATGAGAGAACAGTCGGGTGTACCTGTTTCAATAGATCGTGTTTCTACGGTTCACATGGTTTATGAGAGAACAGTCGGGTGTATCTGTTTCAATATATCGTGTTTCTACGGTTCACATGGTTTATGAGAGATCAGTCGGGTGTATCTGTTTCAATAGATCGTGGTTCTAGGGTTCGCGTGGTTTATGAGAGAACAGCCGGGTGTATCTGTTTCAATAGATCGTGTTTCTACGGTTCACATGGTTTATGAGATAACAGTCGGGTGTATCTGTTTCAATAGATCGTGTTTCTAGGGTTCACATGGTTTATGAGAGAACAGTCGGGTGTATCTGTTTCAATAGATCGTGTTTCTAAGGTTCACATGGTTTATGAGAGAACAGTCGGGTGTATCTGTTTCAATAGATCGTGTTTCTAATGTCCACATGGTTTATGAGAGAACAGTCGGGTGTATCTGTTTCAATAGATCGTGTTTCTAGGGTTCACATGGTTTATGAGAGAACAGTCGGATGTATCTGTTTCAATAGATCGTGTTTCTAAGGTGCACATGGTTTATGAGAGAACAGTCGGGTGTATCTGTTTCAATAGATCGTGTTTCTAGGGTTCACATGGTTTATGAGAGAACAGTCGGGTGTATCTGTTTCAATAGATCGTGTTTCTAGTTCTGGTTTATGAGAGAACAGTGGGTGTATCTGTTTCAATAGATCGTGTTTCTAGGGTTCACATGGTTTATGAGAGAACAGTCGGGTGTATCTGTTTCAATAGATCGTGTTTCTAGGGTTCGCATGGTTTATGAGAGAACAGTCGGGTGTATCTGTTTCAATAGATCGTGTTTCTAGGGTTCACATGGTTTATGAGAGAACAGTCGGGTGTATCTGTTTCAATAGATCGTGTTTCTAAGGTTCACATGGTTTATGAGAGAACAGTCGGGTGTATCTGTTTCAATAGATCGTGTTTCTACGGTTCACATGGTTTATGAGAGAACAGTCGGGTGTATCTGTTTCAATAGATCGTGTTTCTAGGGTTCACATGGTTTATGAGAGAACAGTCGGGTGTATCTGTTTCAATAGATCGTGTTTCTAGGGTTCACATGGTTTATGAGAGAACAGTCGGGTGTATCTGTTTCAATAGATCGTGTTTCTAAGGTTCACATGGTTTATGAGAGAACAGTCGGGTGTATCTGTTTCAATAGATCGTGTTTCTAAGGTTCACATGGTTTATGAGAGAACAGTCGGGTGTATCTGTTTCAATAGATCGTGTTTCTAGGGTTCACATGGTTTATGAGAGAACAGTCGGGTGTATCTGTTTCAATAGATCGTGTTTCTAAGGTGCACATGGTTTATGAGAGAACAGTCGGGTGTATCTGTTTCAATAGATCGTGTTTCTAGGGTTCGCATGGTTTATGAGAGAACAGTCTGGTGTATCTGTTTCAATAGATCGTGTTTCTATGGTTCACATGGTTTATGAGAGAACAGTCGGGTGTATCTGTTTCAATAGATCGTGTTTCTACGGTTCACATGGTTTATGAGAGAACAGTCGGGTGTATCTGTTTCAATAGATCGTGTTTCTAAGGTTCACATGGTTTATGAGAGAACAGTCGGGTGTATCTGTTTCAATAGATCGTGTTTCTACGGTTCACATGGTTTATGAGAGAACAGTCGGGTGTATCTGTTTCAATAGATCGTGTTTCTAGGGTTCGCATGGTTTATGAGAGAACAGTCGGGTGTATCTGTTTCAATAGATCGTGTTTCTACGGTTCACATGGTTTATGAGAGAACAGTCGGGTGTATCTGTTTCAATAGATCGTGTTTCTAGGGTTCACATGGTTTATGAGAGAACAGTCGGGTGTATCTGTTTCAATAGATCGTGTTTCTAGGGTTCACATGGTTTATGAGAGAACAGTCGGGTGTATCTGTTTCAATAGATCGTGTTTCTAATGTCCACATGGTTTATGAGAGAACAGTCGGGTGTATCTGTTTCAATAGATCGTGTTTCTAATGTCCACATGGTTTATGAGAGAACAGTCGGGTGTATCTGTTTCAATAGATCGTGTTTCTAGGGTTCACATGGTTTATGAGAGAACAGTCGGGTGTATCTGTTTCAATAGATCGTGTTTCTAGGGTTCACATGGTTTATGAGAGAACAGTCGGGTGTATCTGTTTCAATAGATCGTGTTTCTAAGGTTCACATGGTTTATGAGAGAACAGTCGGGTGTATCTGTTTCAATAGATCGTGTTTCTAGGGTTCACATGGTTTATGAGAGAACAGTCGGGTGTATCTGTTTCAATAGATCGTGTTTCTAGGGTTCACATGGTTTATGAGAGAACAGTCGGGTGTATCTGTTTCAATAGATCGTGTTTCTAGGGTTCACATGGTTTATGAGAGAACAGTCGGGTGTATCTGTTTCAATAGATCGTGTTTCTAGGGTTCACATGGTTTATGAGAGAACAGTCGGGTGTATCTGTTTCAATAGATCGTGTTTCTATGGTTCACATGGTTTATGAGAGAACAGTCGGGTGTATCTGTTTCAATAGATCGTGTTTCTAAGGTTCACATGGTTTATGAGAGAACAGTCGGGTGTATCTGTTTCAATAGATCGTGTTTCTACGGTTCACATGGTTTATGAGAGAACAGTCGGGTGTATCTGTTTCAATAGATCGTGTTTCTAGGGTTCACATGGTTTATGAGAGAACAGTCGGGTGTATCTGTTTCAATAGATCGTGTTTCTAGGGTTCACATGGTTTATGAGAGAACAGTCGGGTGTATCTGTTTCAATAGGTCGTGTTTCTATGGTTCACATGGTTTATGGGAGAACAGTCGAGTGTATCTTGTTATTTCCAAATGTTTGATCGCGTTTGCTGATAGTAAAACTTCTGAAGATCCGCAACACCGGTCAATTTAATGTTATAATAACCAAGTCTATTAACTGTCTTTAGTCACATAGCCTCTAAGATTGTATTCTGCTATTTAAGTATAAGCATGGAACCAAGTCATTTTAATAGTAAATTGGCTGTATTGTTGTTCTTCAGATGGAAACCATCTTCATGGACTTGTCAGTAACAGCATGGTGGCAACTGAAGATTATGTTGTATGTAGCAATGGGAAGCACATACCACACTATGCTCAATGTAATGGTATAGTTGACTGTGATGACGCATCTGACGAGACCCATTGTCAAAGCAAAGGTGAGAGTAATGAATTAAGAACCACCGCCTCTTTCTCAATCATATATCATATATATATATAATCAGATATACGGCAGATTTCAAATCCTCACGATACCTGGCAATTATAAATATGCATGCTCTTACAATTGCGCCATCGACATAACACTAAACAGATTTGTCAAAATATTACTGATACAATGATGTTCAATACTCACACACCGATGAAAGGTTTGGTCTGATAACTCTAACAAGGGCAGAGTGTGCATTGCCTTCACTGTGTGCACATAGAGCTGTGATGAAATTATATACTAGGTATTCGAACCCACGCCACTACATAGTGCTCGCCGTTCTATGACTCGTTCCAGATTGTTAGTTTAAACTGTATGTATTCAATTATAAATTTTATAAATAAGTATATATAATAATAAGTATGTTATGATATACATAATGTAATTATTGGATTAAACAGTTTTAACAACAATGAAACAATACGCGCCATATGATGCAATAATTAGCGCCATATGATGCAATAATTAGTTAGCATATATAACAAGTATGTAATTATCTGTAAGACATAGGAGAGATAGTAATGGATACAAATGAAAAGAAAAGCGTTGGAAAATATATACATTACAACGGAGTCAATATATACTGCTAGCTAAATCAAACATATATACATTACAACGGAGTCAATATATATTGCTAGCTAAATCAAACATATATACATTACAACGGAGTCAATATATACTGCTAGCTAAATCAAAAATATATACATTACAACGGAGTCAATATATACTGCTAGCTAAATCAAACATATATTCATTACAATGGAGTCAATATATACTGCTAGCTACATCACACATATATACATTACAATGGAGTCAATATATACTGCTAGCTACATCAAACATATATACATTACAACGGAGTCAATATATACTGCTAGCTACATCACACATATATACATTACAATGGAGTCAATATATACTGCTAGCTACATCACACATATATACATTACAATGGAGTCAATATATACTGCTAGCTAAATCAAACATATATACATTACAACGGAGTCAATATATATTGCTAGCTACACCAAACATATATACATTACAACGGAGTCAATATATACTGATAGCTAAATCAAACATATATACATTACAACAGAGTCAATATATATTGCTAGCTACACCAAACATATATACATTACAACGGAGTCAATATATACTGCTAGCTACACAAAACATATATACATTACAATGGAGTCAATATATACTGCTAGCTACACCAAACATATATACATTACAACGGAGTCAATATATATTGCTAGCTACACCAAACATATATACATTACAACGGAGTCAATATATACTGCTAGCTACATCAAACATATATACATTAAAACGGAGTCAATATATACTGCTAGCTACATCACACATATATACATTACAATGGAGTCAATATATACTGCTAGCTAAATCAAACATATATACATTACAACGGAGTCAATATATATTGCTAGCTACACCAAACATATATACATTACAACGGAGTCAATATATACTGATAGTTAAATCAAACATATATACATTACAACGGAGTCAATATATATTGCTAGCTACACCAAACATATATACATTACAACGGAGTCAATATATACTGCTAGCTACATAAAACATATATACATTACAATGGAGTCAATATATACTGCTAGCTACACCAAACATATATACATTACAACTGAGTCAATATATATTGCTAGCTACACCAAACATATATACATTACAACGGAGTCAATATATACTGCTAGCTACACCAAACATATATACATTACAATGGAGTCAATATATACTTCTAGCTACTTCAAACATATATACATTACAATGGAGTCAATATATACTGCTAGCTACTTCAAACATATATACATTACAATGGAGTCAATATATACTTCTAGCTACTTCAAACATATATACATTACAATGGAGTCAATATATACTTCTAGCTACATCAAATATATACATTACAACGGAGTCAATATATACTGCTAGCTAAATCACAAATATATACATTACAATGGAGTCAATATATACTGCTAGCTACATCAAATATATATATTACAACGGAGTCAATATATACTGCTAGCTAAATCACAAATATATACATTACAATGGAGTCAATATATACTGCTAGCTACATCAAAAATATATACATTACAATGGATTCAATATATACTGCTAGCTAAATCAAATATATACATTACAACGGAGTCAATATATACTGCTAGCTACATCAAACATATACATTACAACGGAGTCAATATATGCTGCTAGCTAAATCACAAATATATACATTACAGTGGAGTCAATATATACTGCTAGCTACACCAAACATATATACATTACAATGGAGTCAATATATACTGCTAGCTAACTCACAAATATATACATTACAATGGAGTCAATATATACTGCTAGCTACTTCAAACATATATACATTACAATGGAGTCAATATATACTGCTAGCTACTTCAAACATATATACATTACAATGGAGTCAATATATACTGCTAGCTACATCAAACATATATACATTACAATGGAGTCAATATATACTGCTAGCTAAATCACAAATATATACATTATAATGGAGTCAATATATACTGCTAGCTACATCACAAATATATACATTATAATGGAGTCAATATATACTGCTAGCTACTTCAAACATATATACATTATAATGGAGTTAATATATACTGCTAGCTACTTCAAACATATATACATTACAATGGAGTCAATATATACTGCTAGCTACATCAAAAATATATACATTACAATGGAGTCAATATACACTGCTAGCTAAATCACAAATATATACATTATAATGGAGTCAATATATACTGCTGGCTTCATCAAAAATATATACATTACAATGGAGTCAATATATACTTCTAGCTAAATCACAAATATATACATTATAATGGAGTCAATATATACTGCTAGCTACATCAACAATATATACATTACAATGGAGTCAATATATACTGCTAGCTACATCAAACATATATACATTACAATGGAGTCAATATATACTGCTAGCTAAATCACAAATATATACATTATAATGGAGTCAATATATACTGCTAGCTACATCACAAATATATACATTATAATGGAGTCAATATATACTGCTAGCTACTTCAAACATATATACATTATAATGGAGTTAATATATACTGCTAGCTACTTCAAACATATATACATTACAATGGAGTCAATATATACTGCTAGCTACATCAAAAATATATACATTATAATGGAGTCAATATATACTGCTGGCTTCATCAAAAATATATACATTACAATGGAGTCAATATATACTTCTAGCTAAATCACAAATATATACATTATAATGGAGTCAATATATACTGCTAGCTACATCAACAATATATACATTACAATGGAGTCAATATATACTGCTAGCTAAATTACAAATATATACATTACAATGGAGTCAATATATGCTGCTAGCTAAATCACAAATATATACATTACAATGGAGTCAATATATACTGCTAGCTTCATCAAAAATATATACATTACAGTGGAGTCAATATATACTGCTAGCTAAATTACAAATATATACATTACAATGTAGTCAATGTATACTGCTAGCTACTTCAAACATATATACATTACAATGGAGTCAATATATACTGCTAGCTACATCAAACATATATACATTACAATGGAGTCAATATATACTGCTAGCTACTTCAAAAATATATACATTACAACAGAGTCAATATATACTGCTAGCTAAATCACAAATATATACATTACAACGGAGTCAATATATACTGCTAGCTACTTCAAACATATATACATTATAATGGAGTTAATATATACTGCTAGCTACTTCAAACATATATACATTACAATGGAGTCAATATATACTGCTAGCTACATCAAAAATATATACATTACAATGGAGTCAATATACACTGCTAGCTAAATCACAAATATATACATTATAATGGAGTCAATATATACTGCTGGCTTCATCAAAAATATATACATTACAATGGAGTCAATATATACTTCTAGCTAAATCACAAATATATACATTATAATGGAGTCAATATATACTGCTAGCTACATCAACAATATATACATTACAATGGAGTCAATATATACTGCTAGCTAAATTACAAATATATACATTACAATGGAGTCAATATATGCTGCTAGCTAAATCACAAATATATACATTACAATGGAGTCAATATATACTGCTAGCTTCATCAAAAATATATACATTACAGTGGAGTCAATATATACTGCTAGCTAAATTACAAATATATACATTACAATGTAGTCAATGTATACTGCTAGCTACTTCAAACATATATACATTACAATGGAGTCAATATATACTGCTAGCTACATCAAACATATATACATTACAATGGAGTCAATATATACTGCTAGCTACTTCAAACATATATACATTACAATGGAGTCAATATATACTGCTAGCTACATCAAACATATATACATTACAATGGAGTCAATATATACTGCTAGCTACATCAAACATATATACATTACAACGGAGTCAATATATACTGCTAGCTACATCAAACATATATACATTACAATGGAGTCAATATATACTGCTAGCTACATCAAACATATATACATTACAACGGAGTCAATATATACTGCTAGCTAAATCACAAATATATACATTACAACGGAGTCAATATATACTGCTAGCTACATCAAACATATATACATTACAATGGAGTCAATATATACTGCTAGCTACTTCAAAATATATACATTACAACAGAGTCAATATATACTGCTAGCTAAATCACAAATATATACATTACAACGGAGTCAATATATACTGCTAGCTACATCAAACATATATACATTACAATGGAGTCAATATATACTGCTAGCTACATCAAACATATATACATTACAATGGAGTCAATATATACTGCTAGCTACATCAAACATATATACATTACAATGGAGTCAATATATACTGCTAGCTACATCAAAAATATACATTACAATGGAGTCAATATATACTGCTAGCTACATCAAATATATACATTACTACGGAGTCAATATATACTGCTAGCTAAATCACAAATATATACATTACAATGGAGTCAATATATGCTGCTAGCTACATCAAATATATACATTACAATGTAGTCAATAGATACTGCTAGCTAAATCACAAATATATACATTACAACGGAGTCAATATATGCTGCTAGCTACATCAAATATATACATTACAATGGAGTCAATATATACTGCTAGCTACATCAAATATATACATTACAACGGAGTCAATATATACTGCTAGCTACATCAAACATATACATTACAACGGAGTCAATATATGCTGCTAGCTAAATCACAAATATATACATTACAGTGGAGTCAATATATACTGCTAGCTACACCAAACATATATACATTACAATGGAGTCAATATATACTGCTAGCTAACTCACAAATATATACATTACAATGGAGTCAATATATACTGCTAGCTACTTCAAACATATATACATTACAATGGAGTCAATATATACTGCTAGCTACTTCAAACATATATACATTACAATGGAGTCAATATATACTGCTAGCTACATCAAACATATATACATTACAATGGAGTCAATATATACTGCTAGCTAAATCACAAATATATACATTATAATGGAGTCAATATATACTGCTAGCTACATCACAAATATATACATTATAATGGAGTCAATATATACTGCTAGCTACTTCAAACATATATACATTATAATGGAGTTAATATATACTGCTAGCTACTTCAAACATATATACATTACAATGGAGTCAATATATACTGCTAGCTACATCAAAAATATATACATTACAATGGAGTCAATATACACTGCTAGCTAAATCACAAATATATACATTATAATGGAGTCAATATATACTGCTGGCTTCATCAAAAATATATACATTACAATGGAGTCAATATATACTTCTAGCTAAATCACAAATATATATATTATAATGGAGTCAATATATACTGCTAGCTACATCAACAATATATACATTACAATGGAGTCAATATATACTGCTAGCTAAATTACAAATATATACATTACAATGGAGTCAATATCTGCTGCTAGCTAAATCACAAATATATACATTACAATGGAGTCAATATATACTGCTAGCTTCATCAAAAATATATACATTACAGTGGAGTCAATATATACTGCTAGCTAAATTACAAATATATACATTACAATGTAGTCAATGTATACTGCTAGCTACTTCAAACATATATACATTACAATGGAGTCAATATATACTGCTAGCTACATCAAACATATATACATTACAATGGAGTCAATATATACTGCTAGCTACTTCAAACATATATACATTACAATGGAGTCAATATATACTGCTAGCTACATCAAACATAAATACATTACAATGGAGTCAATATATACTGCTAGCTACATCAAACATATATACATTACAACGGAGTCAATATATACTGCTAGCTACATCAAACATATATACATTACAATGTAGTCAATATATACTGCTAGCTACATCAAACATATATACATTACAACGGAGTCAATATATACTGCTAGCTAAATCACAAATATATACATTACAACGGAGTCAATATATACTGCTAGCTACATCAAACATATATACATTACAATGGAGTCAATATATACTGCTAGCTACTTCAAAAATATATACATTACAACAGAGTCAATATATACTGCTAGCTAAATCACAAATATATACATTACAACGGAGTCAATATATACTGCTAGCTACATCAAACATATATACATTACAATGGAGTCAATATATACTGCTAGCTACATCAAACATATATACATTACAATGGAGTCAATATATACTGCTAGCTACATCAAACATATATACATTACAATGGAATCAATATGTACTGCTAGCTAAATCACAAATATATACATTACAATGGAGTCAATATATACTGCTAGCTACATCAAAAATATACATTACAATGGAGTCAATATATACTGCTAGCTACATCAAATATATACATTACTACGGAGTCAATATATACTGCTAGCTAAATCACAAATATATACATTACAATGGAGTCAATATATGCTGCTAGCTACATCAAATATATACATTACAATGGAGTCAATATATACTGCTAGCTAAATCACAAATATATACATTACAACGGAGTCAATATATGCTGCTAGCTACATCAAATATATACATTACAATGGAGTCCATATATACTGCTAGCTACATCAAAAATATATACATTAGAATGGAGTCAATATATACTGCTAGCTAAATCACAAATATATACATTACAATGGAGTCAATATATACTGCTAGCTACATCAAAAATATATACATTATAATGGAGTCAATATATACTGCTAGCTACTTCAAACATATATACATTACAATGGAGTCAATATATACTGCTAGCTACTTCAAACATATATACATTACAATGGAGTCAATATATACTTCTAGCTACTTCAAAAATATATACATTACAATGGAGTCAATATATACTTCTAGCTACTTCAAAAATATATACATTACAATGGAGTCAATATATACTGCTAGCTACATCAAACATATACATTACTATGTAGTCAATATATACTGCTAGCTACTTCAAACATATATACATTACAACGGAGTCAATATATACTGCTAGCTACATCAAAAATATATACATTACAATGGAGTCAATATATACTGCTAGCTACACCAAAAATATATACATTACAATGGAGTCAATATATACTGCTAGCTAAATCAGAAATATATACATTACAATGGAGTCAATATATACTGCTAGCTACATCAAGCATATATACATTACAATGGAGTCAATATATACGGCTAGCTAAATCACAAATATATACATTACAATGGAGTCAATATATACTGCTAGCTACATCAAACATATACATTACTATGTAGTCAATATATACTGCTAGCTACTTCAAACATATATACATTACAACGGAGTCAATATATACTGCTAGCTACATCAAAAATATATACATTACAATGGAGTCAATATATACTGCTAGCTACACCAAAAATATATACATTACAATGGAGTCAATATATACTGCTAGCTAAATCAGAAATATATACATTACAATGGAGTCAATATATACTGCTAGCTACATCAAGCATATATACATTACAATGGAGTCAATATATACGTCTAGCTAAATCACAAATATATACATTACAATGGAGTCAATATATACTGCTAGCTACATCAAACATATATACATTACAATGGAGTCAATATATACGGCTAGCTAAATCACAAATATATACATTACAATGGAGTCAATATATACTGCTAGCTACATCAAACATATATACATTACAATGGAGTCAATATATACGGCTAGCTAAATCACAAATATATACATTACAATGGAGTCAATATATACTGCTAGCTACATCAAACATATATACATTACAATGGAGTCAATATATACGGCTAGCTAAATCACAAATATATACATTACAATGGAGTCAATATATACTGCTAGCTACATCAAACATATATACATTACAATGGAGTCAATATATACGGCTAGCTAAATCACAAATATATACATTACAATGGAGTCAATATATACTGCTAGCTACATCAAAAACGTGAGTTTAGATATTGTTGATGTGTTTATATCAAGCGGCCCATTCCACGTGAGTTTAGATATTGGTGATGTGTTTATATCAAGCGGCCCATTCCACGTGAGTTTAGATATTGTTGATGTGTTTATATCAAGCGGCCCATTCCACGTGAGTTTAGATATTGTTGATGTGTTTATATCAAGCGGCCCATTCCACGTGAGTTTAGATATTGGTGGTGTGTTTATATCAAGCAGACCATGTGACCAGACCAGAACACTGTCCTCTAAACCAAATAAAATGACTATTCTAACATGACTTGATATGTTGTTACTATTAAAAAAAGAAGACATTTATTGTTGTTACATCTGCAATAAACCACGGCTATGGTTGTAGAACTTTGCTCCCCCTGTAAAATACTTATTAATGGACCTATGTATGCACAACATTTTACAATTTTACATTGGGATTGAATACATCGATGGGGCAGTATTACTTGTGTTAATAACCAGACATTCGGACAATATAGTGTAGATTTCTGGAGGAGGATTTCCAGTCCCACTGTACGGGGAGTTATTTTGTAAAATCGGTCATCAGCCAAATAACAGAAAAGGAAACAAAATAATACACATTTATTCGTTTATGGCATTATATTAGGTCATGTTAGAATGGAAATAATAGTTTTCTTTATTAACCCATAAACAACGGCAAGACAGGAATCCTGTCAATTTGCTAAATATATCGCTGGGACGTCGCCACAATATTAGTTCAATGGCGACGATATTATTATTAAATGTATACAACAAATTGTTAATGAGAATATTATTAAATCGAACTGTTAATGACCGTATATGCATTATTTCGTTATCCACTTTGCAATGTCAATAACTTCTGACGATTCCTGATAGGGTAAACCTGTCAATAACTTCTAACGATTCCTGATGGGGTGAAAGCTGTCAATAACTTCTGACGATTCCTGATGGGGTGAACCCTGTCAATAACTTATGACGATGCCTGATGGGGTGAAAGCTGTCAATAACTTCTGACGATTCCTGATTGGGTGAACCCTGTCAATAACTTATGACGATGCCTGATGGGGTGAAAGCTGTCAATAACTTCTGACGATTCCTGATTGGGTGAACCCTGTCAATAACTTATGACGATGCCTGATGGGGTGAAAGCTGTCAATAACTTCTGACGATTCCTGATGGGGTGAAAGCTGTCAATAACTTCTGACGATTCCTGATGGGGTGAAAGCTGTCAATAACTTCTGACGATTCCTGATGGGGTGAAAGCTGTCAATAACTTCCGACGATTCCTGATGGGGTGAAACCAATAAAGTGCTATTTATGTTAACAGCATACTAATAAAGTGAACCTCAACTTGGCATATATTATGAACTGATTCCCTCATATGTTTTAGCATAGTTGTTTGTGTAATCATGATGCTTGAATTTATTCATCTTTCAATAGCACAAACAATATCAGAACAAAATACATAGTATTATGCAAATATTATTATAGTAAAATAGTATTATGTAAATATATCAGTATACTAGACTAATATTACAGTTCATCGTCTGCTTGCACAACTGTCTACTACCGGTAAGAATGAAGCCGCCAACCTCAATGTGGATTCTGGATCAATATTCATGTGTACTAATAGAGAATGGATTTCGTTCCTGGCATACTGTAATGGAGTGTTAGACTGCGCTGACGCCTCAGATGAAACCAATTGTAGCAAACAAACATACAGCATAGCTACTGGAATAGGTAGGCCTATGCTATTCATATGCTAATGAAAGACATCGCTGTTTTTTCTATTGCCTCCCTTGACAGATAAAGTCCGATTTATTCGAAATGTAGATAGGTCCTTTTAGTTGGAATCCTTTGATTGTATTGTTGTTCCCTAACCAGATATTGCAGTATGTTCCCTGACCAGATATTGCAGTATGTTCCCTGACCAGATATTGCAGTATGTTCCCTAACCAGATATTGCAGTATGTTCCCTAACCAGATATTGCAGTATGTTCCCTAACCAGATATTGCAGTATGTTCCCTAACCAGATATTGCAGTATGTTCCCTAACCAGATATTGCATGTTCCCTGACCAGATATTGCAGTATGTTCCCTAACCAGATATTGCAGTATGTTCCCTGACCAGATATTGCAGTATGTTCCCTAACCAGATATTGCAGTATGTTCCCTGACCAGATATTGCAGTATGTTCCCTAACCAGATATTGCAGTATGTTCCCTGACCAGATATTGCAGTATGTTCCCTAACCAGATATTGCAGTATGTTCCCTGACCAGATATTGCAGTATGTTCCCTAACCAGATATTGCAGTATGTTCCCTAACCAGATGTTGCAGTATGTTCCCTGACCAGATATTGCAGTATGTTCCCTGACCAGATGTTGCAGTATGTTCCCTAACCAGATATTGCAGTATGTTCCCTAACCAGATATTGCAGTATGTTCCCTAACCATATATTGCAGTATGTTCCCTAACCAGATGTTGCAGTATGTTCCCTGACCAGATATTGCAGTATGTTCCCTGACCAGATATTGCAGTATGTTCCCTGACCAGATGTTGCAGTATGTTCCCTAACCAGATGTTGCAGTATGTTCCCTGACCAGATGTTGCAGTATGTTCCCTAACCAGATATTGCAGTATGTTCCCTGACCAGATATTGCAGTATGTTCCCTGACCAGATGTTGCAGTATGTTCCCTGACCAGATGTTGCAGTATGTTCCCTGACCAGATATTGCAGTATGTTCCCTAACCAGATGTTGCAGCATGTTCCCTAACCAGATGTTGCAATATGTTCCCTAACCAGATATTGCAGCATGTTCCCTAACCAGATGTTGCAGTATGATAAATGTGATGTTATCAAAATTGTGTTTACTAATGGATAACAAATGTTTATTTACAGTTCCCGTTGCATATACTGTTCTCGGTTGTTGAGATATAGTAATTTAATAATTATAAGATGAGACAGTGGATGAAAATTGCTAGCATGTTGTGCAAAGCAAACTACGATAAAAATAGAGGAAAGCACTTAATAAGCCTTAACATTGTAATGGAGTGTTACACTACGCTGACCCTCAGATGTAACCGATGTGTTACACTACGCTGACCCCTCAGATGTTACCGATGTGTTACACTACGCTGGCCCCTCAGATGTAACCGATGTATTACACTACGCTGGCCCCTCAGATGTAACCGATGTATTACACTACGCTGACCCCTCAGATGTTACCGATGTGTTACACTACGATGGCCCCTCAGATGTAACCGATGTGTTACACTACGCTGGCCCCTCAGATGTAACCGATGTGTTACACTACGCTGACCCCTCAGATGTTACCGATGTGTTACACTACGCTGGCCCCTCAGATGTAACCGATGTGTTACACTACGCTGGCCCCTCAGATGTAACCGATGTGTTACACTACGCTGACCCCTCAGATGTAACCGACTGTACTATGCAAATGTACAGCATAGCTACTGCAATAGGTATGGTATTCAGATTAAAGTAAATGAAATCGGACCCTCCTCAAGCAGGTATCAAAATAAAGAGAATACTAGTACAAGTTTGGATTGCCTAGTATATAGTAATGAGGTATAACCCCTAACTGACAAAATCAAAATCATTTTGTGAAATAGAGGTACATTCATTCAGATACCTTGTACATAGTGTGATACACCTGCCCAGTGTGGATGTATAACACTCATAGAGGTGCATTCATTCCGATACCTTGTACATAGTGTGATACACCTGTCCAGTGTGGATGTATAACACTCATAGAGGTGCATTCATTCCGATACCTTGTAGATAGTGTGATACACCTGCCCAGTGTGGATGTATAACACTCATAGAGGTGCATTCATTCCGATACCTTGTAGATAGTGTGATACACCTGCCCAGTGTGGATGTATAACACTCATAGAGGTGCATTCATTCCGATACCTTGTACATAGTGTGATACACCTGCCCAGTGTGGATGTATAACACTCATAGAGGTGCATTCATTCCGATACCTTGTACATAGTGTGATACACCTGCCCAGTGTGGATGTATAACACTCATAGAGGTGCATTCATTCCGATACCTTGTACATAGTGTGATACACCTGCCCAGTGTGGATGTATAACACTCATAGAGGTGCATTCATTCCGATACCTTGTACATAGTGTGATACACCTGCCCAGTGTGGATGTATAGCACTCATTTTCCAGAATCCACGAATGTTAACACTTTTCTGAAATGTGTCTATGCAGCATAAATTGGAAACGTGTCAAGACGAAAGTGCTCATAAAAACGGTACATTTTGTACATACAATAATCAATGAACACTCTTTTTGATCCACTTCAAGATAAAATATTCCAAACAATTATGGAATTGGGGCATGATAGGTCACGTGAGCCTGCCTACCCCGATATTTCGCGATAATGTTGTACTGTAAAATAAACCATTTTTGCACTTGATTCACATAGTATCCAAACCAAGGATGCTTTTGAGAGAAGACGGTGAACTTGATATGTCCATTGAGGTACGACTAGTGCTAATCAGGAACTACACTTACACATTGAACAGTTTGCAAAGATATGCTACCATGGTTTGCGCTATATTATCACACCACTTATGCTAGATGCAGTCCTGATTACTTGCCGACATGAAACAGCTAGAAAGTACTGATACTGATGTAAACAGTAAGTTCTTGGTGAACTCTTAGTCTGTGCACAAATTATTGACACCAGATGAAGTGAAGATTGAACGTGTAACAGCCAAGGAAAAGGGTGACACTCTTATTCAGGAAAGTTGAAGCTTCCCGTCTTGTGGATAAGATGATACACTTTTATTGAAAGGTTCCAGTAGTACAGTCAGCTCTTTAATTGTAAACAAACGGGCGCCATTTTGAATACGCTTTATAGTAGCTCATTTGCATATAAGGTAATATAAAGTAGGTCACGCGAGTGCGCGTATATTTTTAGTATAGAGTCTATTGATGATGTATCGCGCAACTACCGAGCTCGGTGTACGAAGGCGTATGTCCATATCGGACGATCTAGTAACAGCGTCTCTACGCGGCGTCCACCATTTTGGATGACCTCACGATTAAGTTATGTACGCACTCTGGGCTTATAAGATAATGTACATCTTATAATTCTGTTTCACACATAATGTGACATATGTACGCTAAATGACCATTACATATCCAGAGCGTTAACATTGCTATTGTCACATAAAAATGTTCTTCGAAGACACTAGAGTACGTCTTCAGTAAGAATAATCAGTACCTGGTGGCCCCGCCCCGTACCCGGATGACACTCTCCACCCTTCGTCTCATGCTTCCAGTCAAACGTCGGATCTGTTCTCGGGTCAATAACATCCATTCACCATGCAGAGCCGCTTCCAACTGGTCTAAAGTCTGTACTGGGGGGGTTCCGTACCTACATTCTCCGCCCACACATGGATTCAGATCTGGGCTTACCGCTGGCCAGGGTAGAGTTGTCACTGCATTGGCCCTCATGAAATCCACTACGGTACGTGCTATGTGAGGCCTGGCGATGTCGTCCATGTACTGAGGTCGTGTAGCGAGTGGATGGTTGTCGTGGGACGACTGGCTGTAGGACGTCACGGATGTACTGAGCTCCGGTTACGTTCCCCCTGATGGTGAGCAAATCCAGCTCGCAATCATGGGACAGGCATCGCCACACCATAACAGAGCCACCTCCGTACGACAGGAAGTCGTGATAGCGCAGTGTTCGCTTCAGGCGCGAAAGGTCCGGAGTTCGAGCCCCGCTGGAGCCGTTACAAGCGTGCCCTTAGGCAAGGCATTTGAATTCCCTCTTCTCTCTCCCTCGTGGCGATGAATTCCATCAGGAACGAGGTCTCGAGAACGATAAGTTGGAATAACTCGTTTCGCGATCAAGCTAAAATAAATTTGTATAAAAAAACCCGGATGAAGTTAAGCAAAGCGGGAAACGAACTGAACTGACAAAAACGTTCTTTTACGACATCGGTATACCGGGATATACTGATCGGTACAGTAACAGAGTGAAAGTGGTGTATAAGAAAACGAAGCGACTACACGACGTTATTACTACATACCCGATTGCACCGACCAATGAGAGCTATAAATAGACACCAATGGGAACGAACCGCTCTATAAATAGTGAGCGCGTACGTTTCTATAAATAACGACTACGAACCGATCCATAAATAACGATTACGAACGCTTCTATAAATATAGACCGATTAGAACGGACTTAGGTCTCAAACTTCAACCATGCTGTCAACGGGTAAGTTCATTATATTATTCAAACTCGGCGTACGTTTTTATCGCGTAAGAAATCCTAATTATACGCTATATACAAACTTAACCTATGTACTTTAGCGAAAATGAATAATATATATCTTATCTCGTTACGTATAATTCCATAAAAACGCGATAAATTATTAATAATCCGTAATGTACGATTTAGAGGGCGATGGATTCCATCAGGAATGAGATATCCAGAGCGATTAATATAAGTTGTAAGAACTTGTTTCGCGATCGAGCAAATATAATTTTGTAATAAAATAATATTATCCATCCAACATATTCGTATATCAAGGAATATGAGACGATTAATATAAATGTCTAATACTCGGTGTTCAAATTATAAAACCCTTCCCATGGCAATCCAGGTTTGTCATATAAATAACACGTATATCTCCGAATAAATCCTATCGTTTCGTATGACGCATACTAGTTGTCTGCTCAATACATTGGAATGACTCCGATAGTACATGAGCGGTGCTACATATCTCGAAAACCCAGAGGGTCATATCTAAATATCTTTGAATACTTGGAAGATTATTCACTATACAGAGGAACCTCTCACTAAGGGTAGAAAATCATTAACATAATATTTTATGTCTCAAATAATCTTAACAATTTATCTAGGAATGCGAGAGAAATGCTTAAAGGCCTGCAGGTTGACCTATATTTGACCTTAAACACGCGAGGAATAGCGGTACAAATCTGACCGTCGACGCACTAAACACACGAGGAATAGCGGTACAAATCTGACGGTCGACGCACATCGTATTTGCCACATGCGAGGCCCTGCATGGTATACATCTAATACATGAGCACCACTTATATCTATTATGACCCACGTACATATCAGAGGTTATAAATTGCTGAAATTGAAGTTCTGTATTTTTATAGTACTTACAACTGGTATAAACAATTCAACTCCACTTATGGCCCAAATAAGGCTGGTTGCGCGGGTTAGGCAGCCAGTTCCTGCATTGCTGTACCACACATTCAGGCATCAGTTCCCTCTTATGCCAAGTACAGTCTCCTCTTCTAGCCGCTACTTTTCTCTCTATATATCTGACATCTTTCCATGCGCCACAATTATATAGCATTGCCCAAAACCTCCTGTATAGAAGCTTTCTCTCATGTGAATTTAGATTATGCGGTGGACGATTATTAGCAGGCCACCAAAGTTGTTTGTTCTGTTCATTTATTATGCAAGGGGAACACAAGCACAGTGGACACTCAGCAACACCTTCAGCATGCTGAGGCATATGGGGAGGTACGTAAGCAGCCTCTGCAACGGGCATGGCGGTGGCTGTTTCTTCTATTTCCATCTCTACGTCCCAGTTCTTATTTTGCAAGAAAGTCAGCAATTCTTTTCTCTGCTCATCAGTTACATACATTGTTATTTTACTCAATGGCATCTTGTAGAAATCGGCAGAATATGTGTAATACTCGTATGTTCAAGAGATTATAATTATAATATTATACATGTACTCATAGCATTCACTGTGATTATTATGTAGCATCAATATCGGTAAACACACACTGACACAGAGAAATATTTAAAATATAACAGAAAACTTGCGAACTGTAGATATATAATTAAATGAAGTATGAAGGTTACCATATAACGAACACATATAGTTTATTCATATAAATTCATACATATTATATACATACATACATATTTGATTAGGTCAACACATGAACTGAATGTTGAATTAGATTGCACAGATCACAACCATAGCGCACATTATACATGTATAGAAATTATCAGTCTCAGTGATTACGCTACGGCTGATGAGGCACCTACATAACATGTAATCTATGTCCCTGGGCTGATCTGGATTATGTAGTTTGAATACTCATAACTATCAATTTTCTTTACAATCAATAATATACGTTTACTTAAATTGTCAGGGCTTTTTGACTAATTCTCAGCTCACAGAGTGATCGTGCATATTAACCGTTAGAAAATACCTACATACGCCAAATTATACTGAATGTACTGCTACATTGTTGATACAAGCCACTAATCACATGGAACAGGTAGTAAAGTATAAATCTTTACAATTGGACGGGGTCAAACTGCAGGCCTTTAAAGGTGGCTTGTATCAACAATGTAGCAGTACATTCAGTCAGATTTGTACCGCTATTCCTCGTGTGTTTAGTGCGTCGACCGTCAGATTTGTACCGCTATTCCTCGTGTGTTTAAGGTCAAATATAGGTCAACCTGCAAGCATCGAGAAAGCAGTATGTACACAAAAATGACACAGGTAATTCTAAATAGCTCGAATCGAATTGTTTCATGATTCTAAACAAATTGAAGTAGTTAATACGTTTACATATCACGGTTGCTTTCACCTGTCAATGCCAGCCGTTAAAAGTTAAAGGTAAGACGGGTAATTAATTACGAATTACTACAAATCGACGCGGAAATCCGTAAATGTAATTAAGAAATGTTTAATGTCAAATACTTGTTTCGCGATCGAGCTAACATAAATTTGTATAAACTAATTACATCCCCGATTCAATAAAATAATCCATGCGTTCATAAAATATTAAGTTCTTGATAGCGGTAGCAGATCCGCTGTCAGTCTGCCTACCTGCCTGCCTGCCGTCCGTCCGTCCGTCCGTCCGTCCGTCCGTCCGTCCGTCCGTCCGTCCGTCCGTCCGTCCGTCCGTCCGTCCGTCCGTCCGTCCGTCCGTCCGTCCGTCCGTCCGTCCGTCCGTCTGTCTGTCGTGTGTGTCTGTCTGCTGTCTGTCTGTCTGTCTGTCTGTCTGTCTGTCTGTCTGTCTGTCTGTCTGTCTGTCTGTCTGTCTGTCTGTCTGTCTGTCTGTCTGTCTGTCTGTCTGTCTGTCTGTCTGTCTGTCTGTCTGTCTGTCTGTCTGTCTGTCTGTCTGTCTGTCTGTCTGTCTGTCTGTCTGTCTGTCTGTCTGTCTGTCTGTCTGTCTGTCTGTCTGTCTGTCTGTCTGTCTGTCTGTCTGTCTGTCTGTCTGTCTGTCTGTCTGTCTGTCTGTCTGTCTGTCTGTCTGTCTGTCTGTCTGTCTGTCTGTATGTCTGTATGTCTGTGGAGCATATTCTGCCTTGTGCACTATCCTCCAAAACAACGGCTTTGCTGATGGATATGTAATGGTCATTTAGCGTACATATGTCACATTATGTGTGAAACAGAATTATAAGATGTACATGTATGTAAATGCTGTATGTAGGCCTACAGCGGTACTCAAATCAATCTAAAAACAGCAACATTTAGGGGGCGACGTTTCGCTATTTATTTAGTATTTATACGGATATTGTAACATAATGGGGTTATATGTTGATTATGTTAATTAATTACCTCCATAATTAGTTGTATAGCATGGTACATATTCCTGAATATTGGTCCATTTATATTAATGCTGTATACGATCGCTATACAAGGCAATTATACATGGAACTGTACTAACTGTTTATGTTGGCAGATAAGCAAGTAAAATTGGCAGAGAAACAAGTATCCTTGGCGTGGACATCCCTTACATGTATGCCTGATCAGCATATTAAAGGTTTTCCCACACATGTGTGCTATTACATCAGAAATGTACTCTGATGTTTAAGTTTAAACAGTACAATTTCAAAATAGTAACATGTTATTTTCCATACAAGCATGTGTTTGCACCAAAACAATATATCCGAATTGATATATTGAGTGACAGTTATACCAAACATGTTTACTGGAACATCTGTAGCTTGACATTTTATGGAATACATGTCCAAGCTTGCTTCTCTATAAAAGATGAGATACATTTAGATTAC
Organism: Archivesica marissinica; assembly: GCA_014843695.1. Classification (NCBI taxonomy): domain Eukaryota; kingdom Metazoa; phylum Mollusca; class Bivalvia; order Venerida; family Vesicomyidae; genus Archivesica; species Archivesica marissinica. The sequence continues at coordinate 56,814,647 of CM026394.1, read as the reverse complement.
AGGGAGACGAACTGGGATGATTGAAAGCGCCTTATGGTGCTTATGCATCGTAACAATTTATTTTAATGATAAATACATACTTGGACTTGGACTTGTTGGAACTTATGCTATACGATTACGGTACAATATCCATAATTCGATTATTAGATATAGGGGTAGCGCAGCGTATGAGCACGCTCTATGCTGTTTATAATGGAGCTAAAAGACTTGGCCTACGAATCTGATGTCATCAATTTTTCGACTCGGCGTTTGAGCGTAGAAATCTGTATAATTCGACGTAACTCGGCGAGACCGATCCGACGATATATTTCCTTTATTTATACGGCGAGTAGTTTTCGAGATATCGAGGTTTAAAGATTTTGTATATCCTTAAAGTCCCGATGATGAAAATGAAAAATATTTAAACGTAAGTAACGTAACTATACGTTAGTTCTAATATACGCGCATTGTCGTCACGAGTCCGACGCTACCCTTCATTCGATATATCTATAATACTGATTATCTCCCTTTAATCGTAAATAAGTTTGAAGAAAAATGAACTTTCGAGGAAACTGGCCGTATTTGGTATCGTCGGAAAGATCTCGAAGAGACAATGACGAATCCGCGACTCAATTAATGGTCCGACCTCATAACGGAAGTAGTGATCAGACAAACCGTAAGTACCGATATAAATTCGTTATATAAGCTTTATTATAGGTCCTATCTATCCAGGGGTTTCGATAATCGTACTAAACGATTATACGTTCCGCGCCTACGATTTTCAAAATGGAGGATAAAAATGGCGGGAAAACACTATCTCTCTTATTAATGATCCATTCGACTCGGGGTGTGTCGCTCCATTTATGTCCGTATCTACCCGTAATTCTAATTACGTAGCTAATGTCCGTACACAATTACCTCCCTCTACACATTCTCATTATACCGATAAAATGATTATATTTATTATCGTCATTTCGATCGTAAGATGTTGATGGCCGCGATGCTCTATTATATAATTCGTATAGGTACCTAAATATCTTTACACTATGGCATCCGATACTTAAGTCGCAAAGGACTGAGCGTGTTTATAGTTTCCGGAATATTACATCAGTCAGTCGTTGGCGTCACGAAATCATGCCCAGACACGTATAGACCTATCCTATAAATGACCTACGTTACTATAAATAGAAAACTAGTTGGAACAGGCTGTTTATATTCATCCAATCAGAACGTATTGCTATAAATAACAATGACATACGTTACTATAAATAGAAAACTAGTTAGAACCGGTATTGCTATTATTATTTATCCAAGGAGAGCGTATTGCTATAAATAACAATTACCTACGTTACTATAAATAACTCATTTCTATGTCTATGTACGTGCGCACGTGCGTATGTGTGCGCGTGCGTGGTTGTAAAGTTGCCGCTGTTTGCAGAATGCCCCGTGTGTCACCTCAAACATCCTTAATCTGAATACAATCGCCAGTACATCTAAGTTATCAACATCGCCATCATATTAAGCAGGCATATCTGTATTTAATCTTCATTATAATCGCTGACCCCAGGGGTTAGAGCCAGTCATGAGACAATCCTAGCGTAATTTACATACATACTTGTAAAAAAGAAACATAATTTTTGATAATGCGCCATTGGGACTATTTCTGGGTGAATTGGCAACCATCGAAAACCTCACGTCATTTACGCGTTATGTAGTAGGGTGGTCAACACGCTGGATTGGTAATCCATGGATCGCAGGTTCGATCCCCCGTCTGACCCTAATAAAATTAACAGTATTTCAGATGGGACGTTAAACCGAGGTCTCGTGTCGGTGTTTTACACAATGCACGTAAAAGAACCATATCAGCCTCTGGATTGGGTCTCTGTCTGTATCATCGCACTATCCTCCAAATATCTAAAATGACTAATCTCTTCAGGAGGCGTCGCTCATATGGGCAACCGCTGGCGACGATAAATAAACGTAAAGAACACAACATTAGATATTGTATTCCCGCACACGATGTATGCATATCCTCATCCACAGTACTATATTATAATATTGCACTGCTTTTAATAGTCTGCTTTCTAAATCCTATATATAAATTTACGAAGGTCTCAAATTTATGTATGTTCACCATATCTACATACATTACTACAAGATATACTCACACTATCTCACAATATCTACATACATTGCTACAAGATATACACACTGTCTCACCATATATACATACATTACTACAAGATATACACACTATCTCACCATATCTACATATATTACAAC